>CM053275.1:48340386-48720028 GCA_028583415.1 Protea cynaroides
GGATTTAATCAATACAATTTCAATGAATCCATCCTAATCCTAGAATAAGAAATCTAGCAATTCATCATTGACAATTCTAAAACATAAACAAAGGGATCACGAGAGAAAAGGGAAGATCTCGTAATGGGAATAGATGAAGCTTGAATCCGGGATTTCTCTCTAGTCTTCTAGCTCTATCCCTCTCGAACTCTCCACCTCCAATGTGCCTTGTAGCCCCTTCTATGAACAGCTCTTCTTGCTCTCGTATTTTTCTTTTCTTCTTCTTCTTAATTTATAAGCTTACAGTCCCATAAAATCAGTCTTTTTACAATCTTCCAACTTACCCAATTAATTGGAGAATGCTGATTTTAAGGTAGATTTTGGTCAATTATCTTCCAAATCATTTAGGAATGTAACACCAAGCTTTGAGCTGTCTTGACACCTCTTATTTAGTCCTTATCCAATTCAAAAACCTACGAAATAACAAAAAATAACTAAGAATTAATTAAATTAATAAAATACTTAAAACATTAATTAAATTACACTTAATATCCAAGAAAAATTACAAAATTAAATTAAATATGATCAAGAATGTGCTAATTAATTTCACGTATCAAATACCCCCAAACTTAAATATTTGCTTGTCCTCAAGCAAAAGAAATACCATATTTAGAACAAAGGATACGAAGCATATTTAAAATCACTCCTCACATCCAAGACTCCTACCATGCAAACATCAAATTTTTAACTTTAACACAACAATAGCAAATAAAGAAAAACTAAGCATACTCATGTTCTCAAATTCAAATATTCACACATAATTCTAAACTAATCATGCTTATCATACAACCAACATAATCTATTTATGTACAACTAAACTTGCAATCATCCCTTCTCAATACTACAAACAATGGTAGCAAACTAGGGCTCACTACCTCCGCTTTCACTCCCTAAATTGATACCTTGAGATATGCAATTAGTGATCAATTAATCACATGTAATTTTTTAAAATATCAAATTGCATAAAACATAATAATTCAAAAGTTAAGGATTTAATCAACATAATTTCAATGAATCCATCCTAATCCTAGAATAAGAAATCTAGCAATTCATCATTGATAATTCTAAAATATAAACAAAGGGATCACAGAGAAAATGAAAGAACTCGTAATGGGAATAGAAGCTTGAATCCAGGATTTCTCTCTAGTCTTCTAGCTCCATCCCTCTCAAACTCTCCACCTCCATTGTGACTTGTAGCCCCTTCTATGAATAGCTCCTCTTGCTCTCTGTAATTTTTTTTTTCTTCTTAATTTATAAGCTTACAGTCCCATAAAATCAGTCTTTTACAATCTTGTAACTTACCCAATTTGTTGGAGAATACTGATTTTAAGGCAGATTTTGGTCAATTATCTTTCAAATCATTTAGGAATGTAACACAAAGCTTTGAGCTGTCTTGACACCTCTTATTTAGTCCTTATCCAATTTAAAAACCTACCAAATAACCAAAAATAACTAAGAATTAAATAAATTAATAAAGTACTTAAAACATTAATTAAATTAAACTAAATTCCCAAGAAAATTTACAAAATTAAACTAAATATGATCAAGAATGTGCTAATTAATTTCACGTATCAAATACCCCCAAACTTAAATATTTGTTTGTCCTCAAGCAAAAGAAAAACCATATTTAGAACAAAGGATATGAAGCATATTTAAAATCACTCCTCACATCCAAGACTCCTATCATGCAAACATCAAATTTTTAACTTTAACACAACAATAGCAAATAAAAAAAAACTAAGCATACTCATGTTCTCAAATTCAAATATCCACACATAATTCTAAACTAAGCATGCTTATCATGCAACCAACATAATCTATTTATGTACAACTAAACTTGCAATCATCCTTTCTCATTACTACAAACAATGGTAGCAAACTAGGGCTCACTTTTTTTTTAATTTTTTTATTGGTGGTTGTATTTTATGCTCTCCCACCTCAAGCAATGTTTGGTATAGTGATTTTATTTTATGCTCTCGCACTATACACATGTGTTTATGGTTGAGTAAAAATTTGATTATTCATTTTTCAATTCCACCACATGCTTTCCCATTAGCTTGAAATTTTTTTTTCAATGATACCACCCTATTTATTTAAACCATGTTTAGGCCTAGATCAAAGGAAATACTTACAAGAAAAGCAATGCACTCATATTTTATGCATAGTCACACAACTCACATAACTTTGCCTAGAACATGAATTTCAATAATCTTTTGAAAAAAACAAAGCTTAATCTCGTTTTTTAAGATATTACCCATCCTAAGTTAAAACTTCAATGCTTAAACATGACTAGAAACCCAAATGTAAATCATGACTCCAAATAATAAGTTCATTCTTCTTATTTTCTCACAAAAACTTTTAGTTCGAGGGTTAACCAAAGATGTATTTTTTTTTCCAAAAATTACACCTAGCACAGGTATAAGAATTATCAATCATCCCCCAAACCTAATTTAAACATTGTCCTCAATGTGAAAGTAAATAAGAAAGGAAGAATAATATTTAAATTGATTTATTATTCCATGTGCTCGTACCTGAACAACACAACCAAAAGAGGGTAAGTACGGTCATATTTATTCAACAACTAGAAGAAGACGAAAAAGAGAAAAAAATAATAATAAAAAAAAAGAGAAAGATAGTGTAGCTTGGGTTGCCTCCCAAAAAGTGCTTGTTTATAGTCGTTAGCTTGACTACCAATCTATCAACCATAGCTAAGTTCTTCCAAGGAGTATGTCACTCCTTTAAGTACCACATCACCAATAAGATAGGGCTTCAAACGTTGCTCATTCACCTTGAATGTACCAGTAGCCTCACTATGAACCTCAACAACACCATATGGATATACTTTTGTTACCATGAATGGGTCAGACCACCTTGACCGAAGCTTACCTGGGAATAGGTTAAGTTGTGAATTGAAGAGTAGTACTCGTTCCCTAACCTCAAAGTCTCTTTTCTGAATATGCTTATCATGCCAATACTTAGTTTTTTTCTTTGTAAATCCATGTATTTTCATAAGCATTCAGCCTAAACTCCTCTTTCTTTTTGTAACAACCTCTTTTCTCCAGCAACCTTTAAATCCATGTTTAGTTCTCTAACTGCCCAATAAGCCTTATGCTTCAACTCAATTGGTAGGTGACAAGACTTCCCAAAGACAAGTCTATATGGAGACATGCCTAAGAGTGTCTTGAAAGCTGTCCGGTATGCCCATAATACATCATCAAGTTTGGTTGCCCAATCTTTCCTTGATCTTCCAATAGTTTTCTCCAAAATCAACTTTAGTTCTCGATTGGCTAATTCTACTTGTCCATTTGTTTGAGGATGATAAGCAAGTGCCACCTTGTGTGTGACTCCATATTTCTTTAATAGAGTGTCAAACGATTGATTATAGAAATGGGATCCTTGATCACTGATGATAATTCTTGGTACACCAAACCTCAAAAAAATATTCTTCTTAAGAAACTTAGTTACCACCCTAGAATCATTGGTCTGAATTGCTATTGCCTCCACCCATTTGGAGACATAGTCTACTGCTACCAGTATGAACTGATTGTTGAAAGACGATGAAAATGGACCCATGAAGTCAATCCCCCACACATCAAATAATTCAACCTCCAAAATACTGGTTTGTGGCATTTCATTCCTTTTGGTCATGTTTCCTACTCGTTGACACCGATCACATGTAGCCACATACACCCTAGCATCCTGGTACATGGTTGGCCAATAAAAGCTAGATTGCCACACTTATGCAACTATCTTAGAAGTGCTGAAATGTTCGCCACACTCTAAAGAATGACAATGGCATAGTATGTCATGAATCTCCTCTTGAGGTACACATCTTTTGATCATCCTGTCTACACAATGCTTGTACAATAGAGGCTCCTCCCAAAAGTAATGTTTCACCTCCCACAAGAATTTCTTCCTTTAATGGTAGTTCAAGTCCGGAGGAATAATACCACTAGCCAGATAGTTTACTAAATCAGCATACCAAGGAACAACAGCAACCACAAGCAACTGCTCGTCTGGGAAGCTTTTATTGATTGGCACATCTTCTGCTTTTGATTAAATCTCTAGCCTGGATAAGTGATCAACTACCACATTCTTCATTCCCTTCTTATCTCGAATCTCTACATCAAACTCTTGAAGTAACATCACCCACCGAATCAGCTTTGGCTTTGCATCTTTTTTAGTCAATAAGTACTTGATTGTCGCATGGTCAGTGTAAACAATCACCTTGGACCCTACAAGATATGATCGAAACTTATCAAATTTAAACACAACAGCAAGCAATTCTTTTTCAGTAGTTGCATAATTTATTTGAGCATCATTCATAAGTCTGCTAGCATAATAAATAACATGCAACTTCCTATTTTTCCTTTGGCCTAAAACAGCACCCAATGCAAAATCGCTTGCATCACACATCAGCTCAAACGATAAACTCTAATCTGGTGCAGTCATGATTGGTGCAGACACCAACTCCTGCTTCAACCTGTTAAAAGAATTCAAACAATCAGTATCAAAATCAAATGCAATATCTTTATTCAATAGGTTACATAGAGATTTTAAAATTTTAGAAAAATCCTTGATAAAATGTCGGTAAAACCCTGCATGACCAAGGAAACTCCTGACTCCTTTTACATTCATAGGTGGTGATAATTTCTCTATAACCTCAATCTTTGCTCGATCCACCTCAATACCCCTTGCTGAGATCTTATGGCCTAACATAATGCCTTCCTGCACCATGAAATGACATTTTTCCCAATTTAAGACCAAGTTGGTCTCCTTACAACGCTGCATGACTTTAGACAAGTTAGCCAAACAACTGTCAAAAGAAGATCCAAACACAAAAAAATCATCCATGAAAACCTCCATGATTTTTTCAACAAAATAAAAAAATAGCCATCATGCAACGTTGAAATGTGGCAGGTGCATTACATAAACCAAAAGACACCCTCCGAAATGCAAAAGTACCATAAGGACAAGTGAAAGTGTTTTTTTCTTGGTCTTCCGGGGCTATAGGAATTTGATTATATCCCGAATAACCATCTAGAAAATAATAATATTCATACCCAGCAAATCTTTCAAGAATCTGATCAAGAAATGGCAAAGGAAAATGATCCTTACGGGTAGCACTATTAAGTTGTCTATAATCAATACACACTCTCCACCCAGTCACTGTTTTGGTGGGAATTAATTCATTATATTCATTATGCACAACAGTCATCCCACCCTTTTTAGGTACTACATGCACAGGATTAACCCATGAACTATCAGATATAGGATAAATAATTCCTGCGTCTAACCATTTAAGAATTTCAGCCCTCACTACTTCTTTCATGTTAGGATTTAACCATCTCTGATTTTCAACAATAGATTTATGGTTATCTTCCATTAAAATTCTATGCATACACAATGAGGGGCTAATTCCTTTAAGGTCTAAAATAGTCCATCTTATGGCTCATTTTCTTAATCTCAATACACGCAACAATTTATCAAGTTAAACATTAGATAATGAAGCACTTACAATAGCAGGTAAGTTATCATTTTCATCCAAAAAAAGCATAGCTGAGATGTGGGGGTAATGGTTTCAACTCTAAAATTGGTGCTTGCACATTAGAAGGGGGAGGTAATGATTTACCTTTGCCTAGATTCTCAAAATGAAAACCTTTCTGCGTTGATTTAGTCCATGTGTCCTCCAAAGCATATGCCATTTCTGTAACTTCTAAATTTTCATCATTTGTCATTCCTACACTCACTAAACATTTTTCAAGAGGTTCTTTAGGATTTTCAAGCTTAAAAACTCCTCGAGTGATTAGATTTATAGAGTCAACTTGAAAAACATGGTCAGTAAAAGAATGATATTTATTTGATTTAAAAAAATTAAATTCTATCTCTTCTTCACCAACCTTAAATGTCAACCTACCATTTTTAACATCTATGACAGCCCCAGTTGTGGCCAAGAAAGGTCGACCCAAGATAATAGGTATCTCGGTATCTTCATCGATTTCTAACACAATGAAGTCGACAGGAATGATGAATTTTTTTACCTTGACCAATACATTTTCCAAAATACATAATGGATACTTTATTGATCCATCAGCTAGCTGTAAAGAAATAGTAGTAGGTTGTAGCTCCTTCAACTCAAGTTTCCTACACACAGATAAAGGAATTAATGAAACACTAGCACCTAAATCACATAAAGCTCTAGAAAAATCAACTTCACCAATAGTGCAAGGAATTAAAAAACTCCCTGGATCTCTTAGCTTTGGTGGTATTTTATTTTGAATGACTGCACTGCATTCCTCAGTTAAAGCAATAGTCTCATAATCCTCTAATTTTCATTTATTTGACATAATTTCCTTAAGAAACTTTGCATAAGCAGGAATTTATGCTAAGGCATCTGCGAAAGGAATGTTAATATGCAATTATTTAAACCTTTCAAGAAACTTTTCAAATTATTTATCAATTATATTTTGTTTAAGTCTCTAAGGAAAAGGAATGGGAGGAACATAAGGTTTTACTTTCGGTAGTGGTTATGATTGTGTCTCATTATGCTCAATTTTTTCAGTTTCATTCTCTTTGGTTACCTCTTCATGAGCCACTTCTTCTCCATCACTCATTACCACTTCTTTACTTACCTGACCGAGTTGCTTACCACTTCTCAAGGTAATTACCTTGCATTGCTCCTTTGGATTAATCTCTGTTTTGCTAGGCAAATACCTTATCCTCTTGAGTTGAAAGCATTAGCCAATTGTCCCATTTGAATTTCTAGGTTACGATTGTAAGTGGTTAACTGGTCAACTTTGGTTTCCATCATCTCAATTCTTTCTAAAGTCACATTAGCTAATTTTTCAATAGCCAGCTCCCATGATGGTTTGGTCTCAGGCTGTTGGACCACTCCTTGAGGCCTTGGTTGGAAACCCGAAGGATTGAATGGTTTTGAGCTGCTACCTTGATTGCCTTGGTCTCTCCAGAAAAATTTAGGATGATTCCTCTAGCCTAGGTTGTAGGATTGTGAGTAAGGATTGTTCAATTGTTGATGGTCTTGCTGCTGTCTATTTATATTTGACATGAACTATGCCTGTTCAACCTGCAAACACTCAGAACTAATATGTGCACCTCCGCACCATTCACAACTCAAAGCAGGGTTAAGGTTAGTAACATAATTCACATTACCCAACTTACCAAATATTTTCACCAAGTTATCAATTTTTGCATTTAACATGTTAATGCCATCAATCTCGTACATACCTGAAGCTTTCTTTGGCAGACCTCGTTCATTGGACCACTAATAATTATTAGAAGCCATCTCATCCAACAACTCATATGCTGCCTCGGTTGACTTACCCATCAAAGCTCCTCCTGCAGCTGCATCTATGGTGATTTTAACTGAATGTGTCAAACCATTATAAAAAGTTTGCATAATCAACCATTCAAGAAGGCCATGGTGTGGACACCATCTCTGTAGTTCCTTAAATCTTTCCCAAGCCTCATATAATGACTCACCATCATGTTGCACAAAAGTAGTGATATCATTTCTAAGTTTGGCAGTTTTACCTGATGGAAAGTACTTATTGAGGAATGCTTGGGATAATGCAATCCAGGTGGTAAATGAGTTAGGGGGCTTGGAATTCAACCATCCTTTGGCCTTGTTTTTCAAAGAGAAGGGAAAGAGTCGTAATCTAAATGCATCTTTACTTACCCCATTCAGTTTAATTGTATCATAGATCTCCAAGAAGTTGGCCAAATGTGCGTTGGGATCTTCATATATATCTCCCCCAAACTGCTCTTGTTGCACCATCTGAATGAGACCAGGTTTGATCTCAAAGTTGTTTGCATTGACTACAAGTCTAGTTATGCTGGTTTGGTTGCCTTGGTGCTTGGCATGGCATAGTCCCGTAGCAACCTCTGATTCTGATTGTTCTGATTTTCTGCCATGGCTATTGCTTGTTTTTGCTTAAGCCTCTGCTCTTTTCTTAATGCCCGTAAAGTCCATTCTATCACAGGATCAAATGCTTCGATTAGCTCATGGGTACGTGGCATGCACTATGGAAATCTATAGTAGTTAACCAAAAAAAATAAAAATAAATAAAATTCTGGCTAAATAATAAATTGAACACAATTGGATTAAAATTTACCAACAAATTTACCCGACAACCTTATTAAACTAGAAACACTAAGAACAATAAAATAAAAAATAAAATAAAATAAAATAATACAATCCAAATTAATAAAGGGAATTGTTTGTTTTGATATTGAAAACATCGCTCCCCGACAACGGCGCCAATTTGCTTGTTGTCGAATCCACAAGTGTACGGGTCGTGCAAATAAAATAATGATAAGTCAAGTAACATTTCCACATGGAGAATGTTCAATTACCAAACCTAATTAATTCTCTTTATTATTTAGATAACTAAATTACCAAGATTAATAATTAATAAGTAGATTATGAAACCAAAGATAGGATTTAGACTTCCTTAATTAAATTATGCTTAACCAAACCAGACTTATTAATAAATTTATGTGGATGCAACGATCAATTCCTTAAGATATTCTGTTATCTCTTTCAAGAATAACAAATTAAGCCCGTATTAATCCTTCATCTATTTTCATATTTGCAGGATTCTAATACAAACTCATTACGTTTATTAGAATTAAAACAAAGATCACAATTGTGAGCCCTTATTTCTAAGAAAATACTCAACCAATGACTGATATTTTATGAACTAATATCAATCTTCCACTTTCGCTCCCTCAATTGATACCTTGAGATATACAATTAGTGATCAATTAATCACATGTAATTTTTCAAAATACCAGATTGCATAAAACATAATCATTTAAAAGTTAAGGATTTAATCAACACAATTTCAATGAATCCATCCTAATCTTAGAATAAGAAATCTAGCAATTCATCATTGACAATTCTAAAACATAAACAAAGGGATCATAGAGAAAAGGAAAGAACTTGTAATGGGAATAGATGAAGCTTGAATCCAGGATTTCTCTCTATTCTTTTAGCTCCATCCCTCTCGAACTCTCCACCTCCAATGTGCCTTGTAGCCCCTCTATGAACAGCTCCTCTTGCTCTCTGTATTTTTCTTTTCTTCTTCTTCTTAATTTATAATCTTACAGTCCCTTAAAACCAGTCTTTTATAATTTTGCAACTTACCCAATTTGTTGTAGAATGCTGATTTTAAGACAGATTTTAGTTAATTATCTTCCAAATCATTTAGGAATGTAACACTAAGCTTTGAGCTGTCTTGACACCTCTTATTTAGTCCTTATCCAATTCAAAAACCTACCAAATAACCAAAAATAACTAAGAATTAAATAAATTAATAAAAAACTTAAAACATTAATTAAATTAAACTAAATGTCCAAGAAAAATTATAAAATTAAACTAAATATGATCAAGAATGTGCTAATTAATTTTACGTATCAAAATACATGAGCTATTGGATCCCAGCACTGAATAGCTGCTTTTAGTAAACTTAGGCACAGTTTTACTGTCATCATTTAGAGGAGGGCGTCCAAGTGAATCTTCTCTAAGAATGAATGATTTTTAGTGAATTCCATACGCCAACTCCAATTCTTCAATGCTCTATCCATCCACACCATGCTGTTTGACGAGCAAAAGCTCTAGAGTACTCACCAAAGTTGACCTGTAGAAAATCCCGACCTACAACAGAATTAGTAGGAAAATCATTAGAACTATCTTACACTGTAATTGTTAAACACATTGAAAACCTTAGTGAGTTGTGCATGAAATATGTGCATATGCATGACCTTGTCTGGGCCTAAGTTTCTAAGTCAAAAGATAGGTGAGCAAGGATGAAGGCCAAAATCGACTGTTAAGAAGCTATCCAGATGAGTTTTCCATCAGGAGGATCTTTTGGTTGTTTATGTAGAATGGTCGATCCCTCCGAAGAGATACTACTTTATGGGCTTAAGAAAGAAGGGCTCTTTGGAATCTTTGGACGTCTTTGAATGTAATAAACGATAGATAAGAGTTTCAGCCAGATTTATCATTATCATTATTTTCAGATTGATATGCCCACTAAGGTTGATATCAAAAGAGGTGAAAGATGGGCTTGATATGTGGCTCTTGGGAAATCCGTTGGATAGGTGAACGGATAAAAGAGCTTAGCCAGAAGGCAAGAAGTTCTTCCTTTAATTATGACAAGATGATGAAACCATTCCTGAGTAGCGGGATGTAGTAGCCTCTTTGGAGAATCCAACCCATTTCCATTGTAAAGTCCTCCAAAACAGTCGAGTTTCATTGTCGACTTCCGTGAATGACAAACCAAATGCACTCTTCAAGTTTTTTTTTTTTTTTTGAAGAGTGCAGAGGCTAGACATGATATTGTTTCACCTGATCAAGGTTGGTCAGATATTGTAACTCTTCACCATCCAGATCTGTCAACCAAACTGCCTTTCCAGGTAAGATTTCTTTCACTATGAATGATCCACTCCAGTTTGGATGAAATTTACCCCTGAGGTCATGGATAGGCATTCTTTGCTCCTTTAGTACTAGATCTTCCACTGCCAAGTGACGAATACAAACCTTCTTATTAAAAGTGGTGGCCATTCTTTGTTGGTACTTCTTTGCATTGTCAGCCACTTTCATTCTCCTTTCATCAACAAGGTTCAACTCCTTATAACGAGATCAGAGCCATTCAGCTTCAGGGATTTTAGACTCCATTAATATCCTCAGTGATAACACTTCCATTTCTATTGGGAGTACTGCTTCTATACCATATACTAAAGAGTAAGGCATCACTCCAGTAGATGTCCTTATAGAAGTTCTGTATGCCCATAATGCATATGGTAGCCTATCTGCCCAGTCACCATGAATTTCTATCATTTTTTGGAGGATGACCTTGACATTCTTGTTGGTGGCTACTATTGCTCCATTTGTCTGTAGATGATAAGGGGAAGAACGATGCCTCCGGATGTTAAACTTCTCACATAGCTCTTGTACCTTCCCTCTGAAGTGTTGACCTTGTTTTGAGAGCATGAGGCATCCCATGCCGACAGATGATATGCTCTTGAAGGAACTTGGCTACCTTATTTGCTGTGAGTTTAGCATATGACTGAACTTTTACCAATTTGGTAAAATAGTTGATGGCTACTAAGATGAACTCATGTCCATTTGATGCTTTGGGTGAATCTTTTTTATCACATTTATACCCCAAGTTGAGAATGGCCAAGGTGAACTGAGAGTGTGCAATTCTGTAGGTGGTACATGTATCAAGTTGAAAAAGATCTGGCATTTGTGGCACTTCTCACGAACTCCGCGCAATCTGTTCCATTGTGTTCCAATAGTACCCCATTCTCAAGATTTTCTTTGCAAGCATCCTAGCATCCATGTGCGGTCCACAAACTCCTTGATGTATCTACTTAATGAGGGTTTGTGCTTGCTCTTCATCGACACAGACCAATTGTACCCCATCATATGATCTCTTGTATAGGATATCTTCGCAGAGGATGAACTGTGAGGCATATCATCTCAGTGTCTTCTTCTCTCCTGTTGTAGCATCTACAAGGTATTTGCCTTCTCTAATGAAGTCCACTATGGGTGCAAACCAAGGTCTTCCATCAACTATCAATGCATCAACTTTTGCATATGTCGGTTGCCTTCTTCTTTCTATCATCAAGGGTCTTGTGCATTCGATAGGATCACCACTGATCATTGAAGCCAATGTGGTCAATGCGTCAGCATTTTTGTTTGTGTCCCTTGGGGAATAGTCGAACTCTATCTCTGTGAAGCTCTGAGCCAGACTAAATGCATGCTGCTGATAAGGTATCAATTTTTCATCCTTGGTTTTCCAATCTCCTCTGACTTGGTAGATGACGATGGATGAATCTCCATACACTTTTAACTTCTTGATGCTTATTACAAGTGCAGCTTTGAGCCCCATGATGCAAGCTTCATATTCTGCAATATTGTTTGTATACTCGAACTCTAATCGGAGTGAGAATGATACAAATTCTCCTTCTGGATCGATAAGTAATACCCCAGCTTCGCACCCTCTATGGTTGGCGGCTCCGTCAAAGAACATCATCCATGTATCTTCTTTCTTTTCTTCTTCGGCCATGTGAACCTCTTCATTGGGGAATACATCTTCCAAGTTTCTGAAGTTATCCTTGATTGGGTGAGTAGATAGATGCTCTACAATTATACTTCCCTTAATGGATTTTTGTGTGACATATGTGATATCAAATTCAAACAACAATAGTAGCCATCAAGCCAGTCTTCCAGTCAATGTTGGCTTCTTAAATAGGTACTTCAATGGGTCCATCCTTGAAATGAGTATGACAGGGTATGATAACATGTAATGTGTCAACCTTTTAGTTACCCATACTAGAGCAGTACATGTCTTCTCCAAGGGTGTATAGTTTAACTCTTAGCCTGTGAATTTCTTGCTTAAGTAATATATTACCTTTTCTGTACGTCCATTGTCATCATGTTGGGCTATCATTGACCCCATGGAATCTTCTAACACTAATAAGTAAAGGAGCAATGGCCTTCCAGGAACAGGTGGAACCAGTACTGGTGGATTTGATAGATAAGTCTTGCTTTTGTCAAAATCCAACTGACACTGAGGGTTCCACTCCTTGGGCTGATTCTTTCTTAGTAACTTAAAAATTGGATCACATGTTGCCGTGAGATGTGCGATAAACCGATTGATGTACTGGAGCCTTCCCAGAAAACTTCTTATCTCTTTCTCTATCTTAGGAGGTGACATCTCTGATATGGCTTTTATCTTGGCTGGGTCTATTTCAATCCCCCTTTGATTAACCATGAAGCCTAGCATTTTTTCTACTGTTACCCCAAATGCACACTTCTGAGGGTTAAGCCTAAGCTTGTATTGCTTGATCCTCTCAAAGAATTTTCTCAGAGCTGTAATATGGTCCCCTCTGGTAAGTGATTTTACAATCATATCGTCCACATATACTTCAACTTCCTTATGAATTAGATCATGCAATACTGTCGTAGCCATCCTCTGATAGGTTGCTCCTGCATTCTTTAGTCCAAATGGCATTATCATGTAACAATAGGTACCCCAGTCTGTTGTAAAGGTAGTTTTCTCTTTGTCTTCTGGGGCCATCTTGATCTGGTTATACCCTGAGAATCTATCCATGAAAGACAGAAGTGCATGGTTGGCTATGTTATCAACTAGGATGTCTATCTTTGGCAGTGGAAAATCATCCTTGGGGTTGGCCTTATTCAGATTCCTGTAATCCACACACACTCTCAGCCTTCCATCCTTCTTAGGTACTATGACTACATTAGCTAGCGATTATGGGCACTTTGAGATTTCCAAGAATCCAGCGTCAAACTGTTTCATTATATCCTCTTTGACTTTTAAAGTCCATTCAGGCCTTATCCGTCTCAACTTCTGCTTGTGTGGCTTTGCATTGGAAATTAGAGGTATCTTGTATTGTACCACTTCTGGATCTATGCCTGGCATATCTTCATAAGACCATGCGAACACCTTTTGGAATTTCTTTAATAACATCATCAACTAGTCAGTCTCTTCTTCTATCAAGGTCATACCAATCTTGATCTCTTGTGGCTGCTCTTCTGTGTCAAGATTGATCGTCTTGAAGTCCTCGCCAACAGGTTGGACTTTTTTCTCTTCTAAGGCTTTGATGGATTGTAAGATTTCAGGGGGTGGTTCATCATTCTCATCATTATCAAAGTTAGAGTTAGAAGAAGAGGAATTAAAAGAAGTAGACGCAGTATAATTGAAAAAACTTTCTTTATTAATACTTGGAAACAGAGGTACAGAAGAGGAGGTTCCTAATGTAATGGACTCAATGCTATCAAAGGACTCAAACCTACTTATGGATTTATAGACTTCGGGCCCAGACATGGTCATACTATATTAATTACATGACAACCCTTTCAGGTAGACAAAGGTATCTAGACAATTGTAGTTTGGATCATATAGTTGATAGGGAGGATAATTGGTTGCACATCAGGATCTCGATCTTGATCTCTCCGGTGAGCATCAGAACTTGGTCCCCGTCGAACAGATTGCCTGTAAGACCCGCACTCCACTAACTTGGTCCAACCATGTCATGCTAGGTCTTCCCATCATTGCTGGACCAAGTGGACCAACCATGTGAAGATGGATTACAAAACCAGGTATGAATCGAATTAAAAATGCTCAAAAGTATGCGTATGGTCAAATACCTGGGTAGGTATGGTCGACCATAAGGTAAGAAACAAAGGTCACTGATCCAGGACCCTACGGTTGATGTTTTCGACCCTATGGTCAATGGATTCTGCTATCGTAGGCCATCGACTGTGAGACCCCAGATCAGATTCCGAGATGGAAACTTTCTTAATTTGAGGATGATTTCTTTCCAAATATTGGAGAACTCTATAAGGAGAATTTTTCTCTATATAAAGGACGTTCCTTAGCCTTTTTCATTCTTTTAAAACATTAGTAAACCCCAGAGAAAGAGAAGGAAAGAGAAGGAAAAGAAGGAGAAGAAGAGAAGACTAAGGAGAAGTGTAAGAACTGTGTTCTGAAAACCTGGTCTAACCCATGGTTTTATATGGTGACAGGTCTTCCAATCATAACCGGACCGGAAGGCGAAGCCGGGTGATGAACCACATAATTTCAGGTACGAGAACCTATGTAAAGCTGTAAAGTTTACATACCGGTCTGAGTATACTGGTCTGACTCAGTTAGACCGGTAGGTGCGACCGGTATGTGTATTTTTTGGCTAGAGACGGACTCCAGCGGGTCCCACACTCTGAATCAAAATTTTGGAAGGTTCTAACCTTGGGAAACCATCCTAGAACGGTCTCCCACTATTAATAGACCCCTTAAACCTCCTTTGATCCTTTTCAAAACCTTAGCCGTCTGGAAGAGATCTGAGAAGGATCAAGGAGGGAGGAGACCGCTCAAGAAGAGGATTTTCATTGGAGGAGCATGCCGCCAACTGACAAACACCACTGGTAAGTGCTCAATCCTCTTAGTATGATAGGATTTTGGATCGGAGCCGTGAAGCGGCGCAGCGATCCAAAATCCTAAGACTTTCATGAAAGCCTAGTTTTCTCGTTTAGATCTAATCTGGTATGATACGGCGTTCTAGTCGAAACCTAGAAGGCCAATAGAGTATTTGGACCTTAGAGTGGGTTAGGAGAAACCCTAGAAACCAAGTCGATGATCGACGAGGAAGGGAGATCCGAGATCGGATTCTCGGATCCAAACCGCGGAACATACCGGTTGGACACAAGGTCTTGCGGTATGGGCCTGTAGTATATACCGCAGGCACATACCGGTCTCACTCATTGAGACTGGTATGTACCACGACTGGTATATACCGGTTGCACGTACCAGTCTCAATCTACTGAGACCGGTATACTGAGACCGGTATGCCTTCCGAGCCTTGTTTGCTTGACCAAACATGGTTCTGACCAGCTATGACCTTAATAAATGAATTCTAACTTTAATAAATGAATTCTAACTTATAGGTATGACTATGTAGGACTTGTAGACAGCGTGAGTAGATCCTGTGACACTGTACGGAATTGTTATCACGTGTTAGGTAAGGGACAAGACCCCAGACCCTAAATAATTAATTAACAGTAAACCCTTGTGATTAAATTGTATTTGAATTTATTGCTAGATGTCTGTGCATTTCACATGCCATGTAGTTGTTTCTTTTGCTAGTATCCATTCATGCATTTCATATGCTAGGTGTTTGGATGTTAGGCATGTGTATGTTTTTAGTTAGTGTGTGGAATGTGAAGGGGAGTGAAGCCCTGGATATATCCACAACTAACACCTTTTCGTATCACCATCTACCTTAGCAGACTTGGTGCGAATAGGGTATCAGGGGGAGGACATGGGATTGTAGTTCACCCTGCCCACCAGACTCGAGCCCTATCTCTATGTCTTAGGGAGTCATGCTGGGGTAAGGCCATAGATACTGTATTGACATATAGGATTGGTTAGAAATGGAACCCACTTGCAAGCCCTTTCTAGTAGGGGTTTTGGTATTGGTACGGTGTAGGGTATCAGGGGAAGGACATGGGATTGTGGTTCATCCTGCCCACCAAACTCGAGCCCTATCTCTATATCAGAGTGAGTGATGTGGGGCAACAACAGTAGTGTGGTAGGTGCCTGACTGCTGAGTGTGCTCACACTCTCGTGCATGAAGGTGCGGTGGCCGCTAAACCTTACCATAGCATTTTGCAAGTTATACCTGACCCAAATTGTAATGTTATCTCATGCATTTTATGTGTTGCATTGGTCTTGTACTTACTGAGCTAAGTTGTGAGCTCACCCGAATATATTCTATTTCTTTTTCAGATCTTGATGCAGGGTATACTGTGGAAGACTTTATGACTGCCCCAGCTTACAGTACGGTGGCTGCCCTAGATACACAGACAGTAGAGGACGAGCATGATGCATCATGCGAGTGTTCATTCTGTGTTTTCCTTCAGTGATGGTTTATTTTCTTTTAATACAATGTAATAATTATTATTTAATTTTTTGTAAATGATGGAATAATTTGAGTATTTATTTAATTACCACATAAAACTCATTCATTTATCTTTTATCCCGCTGCTATGTATTATTCTCTAATTAAGTTAGACTGCTTGGGAATGATTGGTTGACACGGTCTATTGAGATCCTGGTGTGAACTGTGGTTTAGAGCCGGTTCACTCACACTTCATGTTCAGCCAGAATTGGGGTGTGACAAGGAGACTGAGAGAAGAGTTCCATAGACTCTATGCAATAAGTAAGGTATGAACCTTGTCTCTGTAGCCTTAGAACACTAGGAGTAAAGGTTTTTAATGTAAATTGAGATAGCAAACCCAACATAAAAATGAAACCATGGGAATTGCTAAGCAAGCCTCCAATGGGAAACCATTGAGAATAGATTAGAGTAATTAGTTGGTAAAACTAAGAAACTTAGCCTTAGGATAATCATTAGGATAAACCCAATTGAAGAGCCAAAGAGTTGACCCAAGAAGGACTCCGATTGAATGTAGTTTGTAACTAGAAATTTCAAGGTCATAGGTACAGTTGACCATAGCATGACCAACATGATCAAAGTATCGACCATAGACATTCATAAAGAATTTAGAAACCATATGGTCGCAGGTACGGTTGCATATGGTGCGACCTTAGGGTATCAACCGTAGGCAGTAAGGTTGACACAGTATGGGACCATAGGACCAATCAGACACCTATCAATGCTCTGTTTTAATTTTTGATTACTGTAACATGTTACATATGAACCCTAACTTAAATTCATATAACTTTTAGGTTATTAAATCGATTCAAAGAGAATTATAAGACTTGGAAGGAGATCGAGTTTTGCTAACAAGTAAGGGAACAAGACCTAAACTAATTGGATAATAAAAAACTGTTTACTTTATTGTGTCCAATGCCATGAATGATGCTATATTTGTATGCTTGTAATATGCATCTCACATGTCATCCAATATTATTGTTATTACTGCTCATGCATATTTACTTCTGTCTATTTACTACCATGTTGATTGATGATGATAGGAATAGGCATGTGATTGTGCGTGTGTGATTAGTGTGTTGGATGAGAGTGGGGCATCAAGGGGAGGATGTGGCATTATGGTCTCTGACCTGGTCACCAGACTCTAGCTCTATCTTTACTCAAGTCTTGCCCACGGACATCGTCGTATCATCATTACCTTAGTAGAACTATTACGTCGTAGGGCATTAAGGGGGGTGGTCTCGGACCGTGTATCTCTGACTCTGTTGGGGGGCCTTAGCTCTATCTCTATGGACGTATTGAGGGATGCTATGGTGAGGCCTTGGATACACTGGATGACATTTAGGATTGGTTAGTTGTGAGCCCAGTTTATAAGCCCTCGCCAATAGGGGCTTACATGTTGGTATGGGTAGGGCATCAGGGGAAATGTTGACGGTGTGTGATCCGGATACTTTAACTTTATCTCTATTCCATGGTGGGTACATGTGGGATGGAAATGGTGTTTGATCCATTAGACAGATTCACACACTTGTGCATAGAGGTGCAGGGGCCACCAAACCTTTCTATAGCATATTGTAAACTTAAAAATCAGACCAAAGATATTGAATTGAATGCATGCATATGTTTGTTGCATTGTTTTATTTTACTCACTGAGCCATGATGTGTGCTCACCCTTTCGGCGTCAAATATTTTAGTTGATGATGCAGGTCATACTATTGAAGATTATGTGAATGCACTGATGTACGGACACATTGCTACCATGGACGTAGAAGCTGTTGAAGATGCACCTATCCTTTATGTGAGTGCTACCAGTGCATTTTTGATTAGTTTAGCTATATTTATTTATTAGAAAATGTAAGGGATTATTACCTTTATGTCTTGAATTTTTGGGAAATAATTGGATTAAATAATTATTATATCATTGTTAGATACTCATTTCATTATCTATAATACTTTTGCTTAATTGTTTATTATCTCTGATTATTACTGTGGAATGTGTGTGTGGTTTGATATGGTGGGTACGACTTATACGAGATTCTGATTAAACCGTTGGTTTATTGGTGGTTCATCACACTATTCTGGTTAGACCAGAATTAGGGTGTGACAACTTGGTGTCAGAGCTCTCTCAGGTTCTATCCATTGACCTAACTACTTCCACATGAGTCATGAACTGAGTTAGGATAAAATTAAAAACTGTAATAAGAACACACCATAAGCACTTGTGTTGTTTGAGATATAAACTAAGAAAGATAATAATGCACATAGATAAATGAGAAATAAATTATAGATATCAAAAGAGAATAACACAAATGTACATCCGAATCAGAGTATGGTCCACAATCCAGACAATTATATTGTATAATAAAAAGGAACGAAGATAATGGGACAATCATGGTGTTGGGGGTGCTGAAAGAAGAGGTGCCTCACAATCTCGATCATAGTCTTCAGCATATAATCTCGTGTACCAGGCTACTTGAGTCTGGGTCACTCAGAGACTAGCTACTAGATCCGCTACCAGCTGGTCTGAAGAGGGCTGAGCGGCTAGGACCTCTCCTACCCTCTGATCCGTAGTACGTCGGGCCTCCCGAATCTCACGTAACAGTTTCATCATGTCATCTGGTGGTGGACGTGAAGGGCCAGCTAAATGAGAAGCCCGAGAAGGGCCAGCTCCTGTAGAATACTGTGGTGATGGAGGAGAGATGGCATTCACATCCATGTACATCCTATTATCATCCTCCTTATCATCACTCTCGTGTGCCTCTATTGCTGCTGCTTCTGCCTCCTTTGCATCTGCTGTGCTACCCAAGTGAGAGGACATCTCATAGCATTCCTCTCGTCATCACTGACCTGTATCTCTCTCATGCCCATCCTATGATGGCCTCCCAATCCAAGTCAGCTGAGAAGGTGTCCTCATAAATCCTCTCATCCTCTAGATTCACCTGTAGACATGCAAGCAAGGTGGAGATCAGCCATCCATAAGGCAAGTCACCTCTCGAGTCAGGTAATGTAGCTCTGTGCATAGTCCGGAGGATGATGTATGGGAAATAGACAGGCTGCCTAGTATAGATACAGTACAACAGGTACTGAGTCAGCTGAGAGACCATCTCGTAGTGTCCACCTTAAGGGATCAAATTATGTTGGATAATCTTATAGTAGACCCCTGGCTCTAGATGCAGGTTAACAACCTTCATTTCCCAATAGTCATCTCGAAGAATCTGAGTGTCTATCTCTACACGCACCTATGTAGATAGAAAACTGGGGCTCCCTTGGTGCACAATAAACCAACTGTCTATCATTGGAAATGCCCAGGAGATCAGTCAACTCTTGACAGTTGAAAGAGATAGGAACCCCTTTCACCCAACTGGTGATCCGAAGCTCTCTACCCCTATCTACATCCTCTAGGTCAGCCTCTACCTGTAGGTGACAGTAGAATTGCTTTACCAAGTCCGGATGGGTGCAAGCCTCGAACAGAATCACTGGAAGCCAGCCCATATCTCCAAATGCCCTCTTCACATCAAACAGGGCTAAATGGGCTAAGTTCACACATCGACCCCCTTCTACTTTCTTTCGATCAAACTGAGGATATTGAACCTCTACTTCAATGGACCTGAAGCAATTAGGGTCATGGACTCAAGGAACCTTGGTGTAAACCTTGATGACTATAAAAAAGAAAAATAAGGAAACAAGTTAGAAAATTGAAAATTTGACAGCACAACGACGTAAAATGGGAAAGCCTCACTTTTCACCCAAACATTGGGTAGGAGGACTTACATAGGTCCCAAACCATCCTACAAGGCTTATACAATGGAAAATTTTAACTAGGTAGATTTGATTTAAAGAATTTTGACAATTGGGAAAACCCCAAATTTAGGTCAAAATTAGGAATTTTTAAATTTCTACCAAACCAACCAATGAAACCCAAATTTTCTAGAGGGCTTTCATCCGTTGGGTAGCCAATGGCAAAAGCCCTCAATAAAAATCAAATTTTTACGGTCCGAGAAATATTAATTAGAAGGAAACTTTATAAATGGTAAAAACCTAGGTATGGAAGCTTGAAAAGGGGAAAATAGTAGAAAATATACCTCGAGGGATAGAATGTAACTCGTCAATTGATGGAAAAATCACCAAGTTCTTACGGTTGATACTGTAGCAACTCAGAGGTGGCAAGCTGAGTTGAGACCGTAGGAGAAAGAAGGAGAAATGAGAGGGAAATCTTAGAAAATAGGTTTAAAAATCTGATTTTGAATCATACGGTCACACAATTTGACCAAAACATACGACCGTGTGATCGACCGTATGAACGATCATAGGGTCCTAGGAAGTTGTCAGGGTTTTGATGGTTGAAGCTATGGTCGCACAACATGCGATTATAGGCTATCGACCGTACGACTGTCTGTTGTCAGCTTTTTGATTCTTCTTGAACTTTTGTCTGTTGATTTTGTTTCTTCTCTTACTTTCCATTGTGAGACTAACCTAATATTACCATTCTATTTTGTCTCACATGTATAGCCTTTTCAATTACCATTTATCCAGGAATTTAAATGGCTGGGCGTAGAGTTAGCCAAAGAAGACAGAATGCAAACCCACCTCCACTACCTATGGAGGCCAATGACAATGAGGTCAGCAAGGACAAGAAGGAAATATTGAGAATCAAGGTACTATGCCTCAAGATGTTCACCCCCAAGCCAACCCAACCAAATTACCTGCACCAACTAGGGATTTGGATACTATGGTGATGAATTTGGCACAACAAGTGCAACATATATAGTAAATGCAAGCCAACATGCAAGCTGCTATGGGAATTTCTTTCCCAGTTGCAAACACAACACCTCTACCTGCAGGGCAAGCTAGTACCGTAGCTGGTGGTAGCAACACGGTACCCCAAGCACTTCAAATGCCAGTTGTACAAGCTCAAGTGTAGAACCTTGAAGCACCACAAGGTGGGTGTAACCAAGGTAATTATTAGTACCAACCACCTATGTATGGAGCATATGCACAATATCAGCTGGACCATTCTAGGTTGATCGAGTATTTTCTGAAGATGAAATCGAAGGAATTCACTGGCAAATCATCGGATCCTCTGTGGCTAGTTATCGGATCAATGAGATGGAAATAAACTTTATGATGATGACTGTAAATGAAGAGGAGAAAGTATTATGTGCCACATTTATGCTGAAAGGTGATGTACACCACTGGTGGAAATCCACTCGAAGTTATCTGCTGACCAAGCACACCCAACTGACCTGGGCTATCTATTAAGAAGCTTTCTTTGAAAAGTATTTTCCCAAGAGTTTCAGAGGTTAAATGGAAAAGGAGTTCTTAAGTTTGTATCAAGGATAAATGTCTGTATACGCTTATCAACAGCGTTACGAAGAGCTATTTTTCTTTGTGCCATTTAGCATGCAGGAGAAAAATACCAAAACCCAAAGATTCATCATGGAACTTAGGGGAAACATCCGTGAGCATGTATTGGGGTTGGAAAAAAAGATTTATAATGAAGCCATACAGATTGCTCGAGTGCTGGAATCGAGCCAGAGAGAGAGTTACTTTACTCAGAATAGAGGTATAAAGAGGCCTAATGGAAATACATATAATGGAGGGAACTCAAAGACATTCAAACCCTTCCATACTCAAGGCTTTAATGCTGTAGCCAAGACTACCCTGATAACCCAACCTCAACAGAAGCAGGCTAATGCTGGAGTGAAATGCTTTAATTGCGATCAATAGGAAATTATTCAAGAGAGTGTCCTAAGCCAAGGAAGCAACTACAACAAGGAAAAATTTATGCAATTACTTTTGAGGATGCTGCCACATCACCTGATGTGATCACAGGTATGATTCAACCTTTTTGCTTTGTACTACCTTGTGTGAGCATGTAGACTAAATTAAACCAAATCATAGGTATCGTACTTATTAATGGCATACCTGCTAGAGTACTCTTTGACTCTGGGGCTATTCATTCTTTTATATCTGTGTCGTTTGGAAAGAAGTTAAGTATACCCTTCAGATCTTTAGACTGTAAACTGCTTGTACGATCACCTATGTGATTAGAAGTAGAACTAGACCAAGGTTATGGACCATGTCCAGTTATTATCGGTGAGAAGACTATGGATGCAATCTTAATCCAACTTGAGATGGCAGACTTCGACGTTATCTTAGGAATGGATTGGTTAGCCCGACACTTTGCAAACCTATTATGTGTGGAAAAGAAATTGACATTCAAAGACAAGGAAGGTGTAGAGTTTAGTTTTATGGGAACCATACTTCCCTGTAAATGAAAACTCATTCTTTCGGCATTAAAGGCTAAGAGATGCCTTGAGAAAGGAGGAATTGGGTATCTAGTGTTCGTGGTCGACCTAACTAAGAAAGCACCACGAATGAAAGATATTGAAGTTGTGTGTGAATTTCTGGATGTATTTCCTAAGGAATTACCATGATTGCCACCTGATCGAGCGATAGAGTTCGTCATAGACCTTATCCCCGGAGTCGCATCAGTATCTAAGGCACCTTATCGGATGTCTCCTACTGAACTAAAGGAACTAAAGATACAATTACAAGAACTGCTGGACAAGGTTTATATTCGACACAGTATATCACCATGGGGAGCGCCAGTATTGTTTGTGAAATAGAAGGACGGTAGCATTTGACTTTGTATAGATTATCGAGAATTGAACAAGCTCACGATCAAGAACAGGTATTCGTTGCCTTGGATCTATGAATTATTTGACCAGTTGCAAGGTGTCAAAGTGTTCTCCAAAATTGATCTTCAGTCAGGATACCATCAATTGAAGATTAAGGAAGGGGATATTCCGAAGACAGTCTTCAGAACTAGATATGGACATTATGAATTTTTAGTTATGTCTTTTGGATTGACTAACTCACCCACAACTTTTTTAGATCTTATGAATCGGTATTCCATGATATGTTGGACACGTCAGTCATCGTATTCATTGATGACATACTAGTCTACTCCAAGGATAAAGAAACTCATATCACAAATCTAAGAGCCGCTCTACAACGACTAAGAAAAGATAAGCTTTATGCTAAATTTACAAAGTGTAAATTCTGGCTAAATGAAGTCACATTCTTAGGCCATGTTGTATCAGCTGAAGGAATTAAAGTGGATCCTAGCAAGATTGAAGCTATTGTGAAATGGAAAGCACCTAAGAACGTTGTAGAAATCAAAAGTTTCTTAGGTTTAGCTGGTTATTATTGATGATTCGTGGAAGATTACTCTAGAATTGCAGTACCACTCACCAGTCTGACTAAGAAAGGAGAAAAGTTTGTTTGGACAGACAAGTGTGAAGAGTGTTTCCAAACATTGAAGGCAAGATTAATATCAGCTCCCATCTTGACTATTTTAATCCTAGGACAACCATTTACCTTGTACATCGATGCGTCTAGGTTAGGTTTGGGATGCGTTCTCACGCAAGGAGAGTAAGTGATCACGTATGCTTCTAGACAATTAAAGACTCATGAAAAAAACTACCCTGCTCATGACTTGGAACTAGCAGCAGTAGTACATGCAGTCAAGATATGGAGACATTATTTGTATGAAGAAAAATTTTAGATTAAATCAGATCATAAGAGTCTTACTCATCTTTTCAATCAGAAGAAGTTGAACATGAGACAGATGAGATGGTTGGAATTGCTAAAGGATTATGATTGCGATATCCAATATCATCTAGGGAAGGCTAATGTAGTTGCTGATGGACTAAGTAGAAAAGCAATGACAAAACCTCAGGAAGAAGCTAATACCAATGCTGTAATGTGTGACGCCAGAAAAGTATTCAATTGCCGTAATGAGCAGTTCGTGAGTAATACTTCGGATGGACCAACTAACTGAGGGTTTATTCATTGATTCTCAAACATGTTTGCTACATTAAAGATTGTACTTGATCTGATAGATGAAGTGAAAACAACTATTCAGTTAAACCCCTATTTGAGAACAGCGAAAGAAGACCTTGAAAAAGGTAGGACCAACCCTGACTTCACTTTGGATTCTGAGGAAGTATTAAGATATAAAGGGAGAGTATGTGTTTCTGTGAATAAAGATTTGTATATTAGACACAGACTAATGAAGGAAGCCTACAACACCACTTATTCAGTACATATTGAAAGTACAAAGATGTATCATGATCTGAAGAAACTATATTGGTGAAGGGGAATGAAAGCACATGTAGCTAAGTTTATGTCATAGTGCCTGAATTATTAGTTGTCTTAGTCAAATGATCTACGATCACCCAAACTACGTCAACTACTCTAAAATTCAAAGGTAACCCGGTGACGAAGTCCATAGTGATACAATCCCATTTCCATGTTGGTTCTGGTAGTGTTGCAATAAGCCTACAGGCCTTTGCCTTTCAGCCTTACCCGCTAACTCATTTCATAGCTATACAACCTTAGTATACACTAGAGAGGTTAGCTAAGCTGTCAGTGGATAATATTGTCTAATTACATGGTGTACCTGAAAGCATTGTGTCCGACAGAGACCTATGCTTTACCTCAAAGTTTTAGGAAGGATTACAGAAGGCTATGGGTACAACATTAAAGTTTAGTACCGCATTCCATCCTCAAACAGATGGACAGTTGGAGCGCACCATTCAAATTTTAGAAGACATTCTTCAAGCTTATGTAATTGATTTTAAGGGATCATGGGATGAGAAGTTACCATTGGTCAAGTTCGCTTATAACAACAACTATCAAGCTACAATACAGATGTCACCCTATGAAGCACTGTATGGTAGAAAGTATTGAACTCCTTTGTTTTGGAATGAAGTTGGAGAGCGTAGTATTGTTGGACCAGAGTTTGTTGAAGAGACATGTCGAGTGGTCGACATCATCAAGGAAAGGGTCCGAACAGCTCAGAACCGTCAGAAGCAATATGCGGACAATTGACGAAGAGATCTTGAATTTACCATAGGTGATAAGGTATTTCTGAAATATCTCCTATGCGTGGTTTAAAAAGGTTTGGACAGAAGGAAAAGTTGTGTCCCAGATATATTGAACCTTATGAAGTTCTAGCTAGACATGGAAAGGTAGCATATCAGTTAGCACTACTACCATCAATGTCTAGTGTACATGATGTATTCCATGTCTCACAACTGAAGAAGTAGGTCAGAGATCCAACACACGTGTTATCAATGGATTCACCGGATTTGACTGAAGACTTGATGTTTGAAGTGGTACCTTTTGAAATCACTACCTTAAAGGTTCAGTGTCTTCGCAACCTCGACATCTATTATGTTAAAGTTACTTGGAGAAGCTAAAATGTGGAAGAAATTACTTGAGAAGAAGAAAATTCTATGTGGAAGTAATATCCTCACCTATTTGACTCGGAAGGTATGTGTAAATTTTGAAGACGAAATTTATATAGGGGGGAGTTGTAAGACCCGTACCCTACTAACTTGGTATAACCATGTTATGCCAGGTCTTGCCATCATTGCTGGACTAAGTGGACCAACCGTGTGAAGATGGATCACAAAATCATGTATGAATCGAATTAAAAATGCTCAAAAGTATGCGTATGATTGAATACCTGGGTAGGTATGGTCGACCATAAGGTAAGAAACAAAGGTCATTGATCCAGGACCCTACGGTCGATGTTTTCAACCCTATAGTTGACAGATTCTATGACCGTAGGCCATCGACCTTGAGATCCCAGATTAGACTCCGAAATGAAAACTTTCCTAATTTAAGGAGGATTTCTTTCCTAATGTTAGATAACTCTATATGGAGAATTTTTCTCTATATAAAGGGTGTTCCTCAGCCTTTTTCACTCTTTTAGAACATTAGTAAACCCTAGAGAAAGAGAAGGAAAGAGAATGAAAAGAAGGAGAAGAAGAGAAGACTAAGGAGGAGCTTGAGAGAAGAGTTCCACAGACTCTCTGCAACAAGTAAGGTATGAACCTTGTCTCTGTAGCCTTAGAAAAACTAGGAGTAAAGGTTTCTAATGTAAATTGAGATACCAAATCCAATGTAAGAATGCAACCATGGGAATTGCTAAGCAAGCCTCCAATTGGAAACCATGGAGAATAGGTTAGAGTAATTAGTTGGTAAAATTAAGAAACTTAGCCTTAGAATAATCGCTAGGATAAACCTAATTGAAGAGCCGAAGAGTTGACCCAAGAAGGACTCGGATTGAATGTAGTTTATAACCAGAAATGTCAAGGTCACAGCTATGGTCAACCATAGCATTACCAGCATGATCAAAGTATCGACCATAGGCATTTGAAAAGAATTCAGAAACCATATGGTCGCATATGGTGCGACCGTAGGATATCGACCGTAGGCAGTAAGGTCGATACAGTTGGAGACCATAGGACCAATAAGACACCTATCAGTGCTTTGTTTTAATTTTTGACTACTGTAACATGTTACACATGAATCCTAACTTAAATTCATATAACTTTTAGCTTATTAAATTGATTCAAAAAGAATTACAAGGCTTAGAAGGAGATCAAGTTTTGCTAACAGGTGAGGGAATATGACCTAAACTAATTGGATAATAACAAACTGTTTACTTTATTGTGTCCAATGTCATGAATGATGCTATGTTTGTATGCTTGTAATGTGCATCTCACATGTCATCCAATATTATTGTTATTACTGCTCATATATATTTATTTCTGTCTATTTACTACCATGTTGATTGATGATTATTGGAATAGGCATGTGATTGTATGTGTGTGTGGGTAGTGTGTTGTATGAGAGTGGGGCATCAGGGGGAGGATGTGGCATTGTGGTCTCTGACTTGGTCACCAGACTCTAGCTCTATCTTTACTTAAGTCTTGCCCACTGACATTGTCGTATCATCATTACCATAGCAGAACTATTACGTCGAAGGGCATCAGGGGAGGTGGTCTCGGACCGTGTAGTCTCTGACTCTGTTGGAGGGCCTTAGCTCTATCTCTATGGAGTAATTGAGGGATGCTGGAGTGAGACCTTGGATACACTGGATGACATTTAGGATTGGTTAGTTGCGAGCCCAGTTTGCAAGCCCTCGCCAATAGGGGCTTACGTGTTGGTATGGGTAGGACATCAGGGGAAATGTTAGCCGTGTGTGATCTGGATACTTTAGCTTTATTTCTATTCCATGGTGGGTGCATGTGGGACGGCAATGATGTTTGATCATTTGGTAGATTCACACACTTGTGTATAGAGGTGCAGGGGCCACCAAACCTTTCTATAGCATATTACAAACTTAAAAATCAAACCAAAGATATTGAATTGAATGCATGCATATGTTTGTTGTGTTTTGTTTTACTCACTGATCCATGATGTGTGCTCACCCTTTCGACGTCGAATATTTTAGTTGATGATGTAGGCCCTACTGTTGAAGATTATATGAATGCACCGATGTATGGACACATTGCGGCCATGGATGTAGAAGCTGTTGAAGATGTGCATGATCCTTCATGCCAGTGCAACCAGTGCATTTTTTATTAGTTTAGCTATATTTGGTTATTGAAATATGTAACGGATTATTTACCTTTATGTCTTGAGTTTTTGAGAAATAATTGGATTAAATAATTATTATATCATTTTTAGACACTCAGTTCATTATCTATAAAACTTTTGCTTAATTGTTTATTATCTCTGATTATTACTGTGGAATGTCTGTGTGGTTTGAAATGGTGGGTACGACTTATATGATATCCTGGTTGAACCATTGGTTTATTGGCGGTTTATCACATTATTCTGGTTAGACCGGAATTGGGGTGTGATATTACCGATGTCAATCGTCTCCGTCTTTGACTTTTGCTCCTCGCTGTGCCTCTGACTCTTGATCTTTTCCAGCTCCATCCAATCAATTGTACAATCAAAGAATATTTCAAAACCAGGTACTTGTCTCTGGAGGTTTCTGTCTAGCCATGGTTCAGGGAATCCATAGAATGTAATGTCCTCTCCTTCTTTGACAAAGTATCCATTGAGAGTCTTGAAGTATGGGTTGATTTGCTCATCCTCATATATTTCTCCAAACTATGCCTGGTAGATTGGCTCATTTGTCCTCTGTGGTTGCCATCTTCTGTGACTCCTGTCTGCTACCTTTATTGGACTCCTACTGCTACTCCTATATTTTCTCCTCTCGAGCCTCTGAAATGCATCATTGACTCTCCTCTGTTTCTCCTCTATCAGTTTCAGATCTCGATCGGTAAGAACATACCCCAGTCCAATATGTACTCATTGATCAAAATAGATAACACATTGACATCACCCTGTTGGTTGGAACCGAGGCCCAGACCTGAAAAGTAAGACATGTTAGGTAATTGATAAAGGAAAAATGACAAATGCGTACCTAGGGGATTTGGTTCTATGGTTGACATGATGTTGTTAATGCAGAATCCGTCGAGACTGATATCTTGTGGCAGACTTCCTTCTATCTCTTTATCCTTCTGCCTTGTTGCCAACACATTTACAACTGTCGAGTCTGCATAAATTGTAACAGTATTGCCATTATGGAGGAATTTAACCTTTTGATGCAAACTTGATGCCACTGCGTCTGCCAAGTGTATCCATGGTTTACCCAGAAGTACACTGATGGATGATGGTATATCAATAACTTGAAACTCAGTCAGAAACTCTACAGGCCCAACCTGTATCGGAACAGTAAACATGCCCAAAATGGTCGTCCTAGAATTGTCATATGCCTTTATGGTCATGTCATAAGGCTTGAGCTTAGATTCACTAAATCCCAAATGCTTAAAGGTGGAAAAAGGAAACACATTTAGGGCTGACCCATTGTCAATCAGTACTTAAAATATACTCTTACCCCGGCATCCAATAGTGATGTACAGAGAGTGGGTTTGATTCTTACCTTCTGGGGGAAGACCTTCTTCTCCAAAGACTATGGAATTAACCAAATACTTACCCCCAATCAGGTTTGCTAATTCATCACAATCAGTCGAGGTCGGGACTTGAATACTTGCTAAGGACTTTAGGACTGCATCTCTGTGAGTTTTGGAGGCCATCAGTAACCCCCAATGGAAACATTAGCTTGGGTCTTTTGGAGCTGCTTTAATACGGGATTCTGTGGTTCCGATTGACTAGTCTAATCATCTTTCTCTCTCATCAGTTGGGCTGGATTCTTCGCTGTCAAGTGTGGTGGATTAAAACTCTTCCCTATCCTTGTTTTCGCTATCTCTTCTTCATCTTCAGAGAATACCACTTCTATTTCTACAAAATGTTTGTTCAATTGTGCCACATCTGATTCATCTTCTGATAGGTATATGATAAGTGGTTCTTCAGTTTCTGTCTCTATTACAGAGTACTCAGAATCTTCTAGGAATATCACTTCCATCTCATCAGATTGGTAGCCAATATAGGTGATTCTTAGCTCTTCGTCAGATTGATGGGAAATAAAGGGCTCTTTTGGTTCTGCTTTTGCTACCGCTGGCTAGGAAATTTTTGGGAAATACACTTCATGTTTGCATCTGACTTCTTGGGTCGAGACCATGTTTACCTCGTCACCAGGTGTGATGCTTCCTTCAGCTTGGACCACTTGAGTTGGAATATCCTTGTCTGAACATACCTCTCCCCATTTTATGAAATTGACTATGTGACGGGGAGGGGGATTATTTGCCATAGATGCTTGCCTCGGTTGGAGCTTGAATTTTCAGGCATCTAGCAGGTCCTGTATGGCATGGCTCAGTGCGGTACAGTACTCGGTATCATACCCATTTTGGTTATGGTATTTGCAGAACTCATTTGCATGCCAAAAAGGAGGTAACGGATTCGGGACAGGCCGTGTCTCTAGGGTTTTAAGTTTTCAGCCTTTAACTAACTTATCAAGAAGTGATTTTTTAGTCATTCCCAATTTCGTGAACTGTCTTCTGGTTCTCCAATTCTAGCGAGCAAGGGGAGGAGATGTGTCCTCTATAATTAGTGGTTCTGTACTTGTATTGTCCACTTGCTTTGGTGCCGCTGATGGGTTAGATCCTGAACCCTTGGGTGGATACGATCTTCTGTTAAAGCTGGATTTTGGCTTCTCTGCTTTGGTCGAGAGGATGTCCCCATGATTGATAGCATCTTCAACTTGTTGCCCCGCAATAATAAGTCCTTCAAAAGTCATAATAGCCTATCCAAAGATATAAGTCTTGTAAGTTTTGTTCAATCCTCTCATCATCATCTGGACTTGATCCCTCTCAGATGGTCGGTCTCATAGCTTTGCTGCTACAGCTCTGAACCTAGTTGAGTACTTTGTGAAACATTCTTCTTGCTTCTACAACATAGTCTCCAACTGCCTCCTGTGAGTCTCAATCTCAGTGTTGTAAGAATAGAAACTTATGAAGGCCCGAGTTATATCAGGCCAGGAATGAATTTGGGACTGGTTCAAGTTCATCAACCATCTATGGGCCCCTCCCGTCAGTGAAAATTGGAATGCCTATGCTAATTGTTCATCTAAAAATCCTTGTCCTTGCTTTAGTAAACTAGTGAATGACCTCAAATGGGTTTTGGGATCCCTTGACCCATCAAATTTCTCTATCATCTACTTGAACTTAGGGGGAAATTTCACTTCTAGAAAGAATCACAGTCCTTCAGCATCTATTATTTGACTTTCTACACCCTTTAAATCCCTCAGAATTTTCTCCATCAGACTCAGCCTATCCCCGTATGGGCCTTCTTCTTCCCTTGGTTTTTGGGTTACAGGAACCCTCTGAATAAGTGGCTGCTTTTGGTATACGACACCCTCCATATCTTCCAATGCTGGATTTGTGAAAAATTGTGGCACTGTTTGGTTAGGGGTACCCATTCCTTATGGGGGTATCACATTCAACCTTTCAAAGGTCGACCCTTGGGCCTGCGCTTGCAATTGTAGGTCCTTTATCTCTGCAGCTATCATTCCCATGGTCTCTTCCATCTTTTCGATCCTGGACTTAGTAGTGTTTGGAACATGGTTTGATCCTTCAGCCATTGGTTTAATTGATGCGGTTGAGGTAGGACTAACTAGTTCAGGTATGGACACACTAGACAACCTTCCAGTGAGGGGATATCTTATCCACGAGTTAGAAATGGTTACATTTTAGGCTGACTCATGAACCGGTACCAAAAAAGAACCAAAATTGACAAGTATTAGGACTCTAGGATGGTGGGAAAGCGAAATAAGAAGTTACATGCACAAACAAAGCTAACTCGACTAAACAAATGTTAACTCCCTTATGAAACTCATTAAACAAGCATTATTCAGATCAATTTAGTTGCTTCAACTGACCTTGTGATTAGTCTTGGGCTTCATGACCCAAATGGTTCATTAGGCAACAAGGTTCAACCACTTGGTTCATCAAATTCAAAGAGATTGAAATTGATATATGTAATCCTAGCTTTCATATGGGATAGTTAGCAAAAGAAGTTCATGACTGAACAAACTGGTAAATAACAGCTTCATCAGAACACCTATGTCATAACAGGGAATTTCTGCTCATTTTTTAAGTCAATGTGTTAACAATGATGGATCCAACACTCTGAGTTCATTGATAGAGAGTGTACAGTGGTCGTCCACTATGACGTGGGATAGGTTTATACATTTCACTTGCTCCCATCAAGTGAGAGTTCAAGATGCTCATCGTGTGGTTGATAACATGTCAACCAATCGAGAGTAATAACAGACATAACTTTGACGTCACTGGCATAAATATCGTGATTGAACGGGTTTTACCATGTTGGTTCAAGGATGGACCAAAATAACAAACATGTGGCTCAAACTAGGTTAGGATCGTCAAGGCTACCTTGACGAGGAGGAGTGGCCTATCCCGTCTACACGGTGAATTATGGGTCCCTTGATTCCTTTTGATATACTATTTTGTAAAATGTCAAGACCTAGAGTAGTATGACGCCTTTTTGGCCGGACCCAAGAAACAATCGTCAGAGACCCTCATTAGTAGAAACTTTTACAAGGTATGTGTCAAGGTTGTGCTTTTCGTCTAGGGGGCGATCCCTTCTACATGAGGACCCGAGTTGACTAACGGCAAGATGTGTGACTGAACCCATACCCCCCCAAACAATATGTACAAACATAAATAATAGTAGCCGTAGATCTAGCATCCAGTATCAATCAATCAATGTAAGGAAAGTGAATCTAGAGTCTGAATGTAGAATCCCCAGCAGAGTCGCCACTGCGAAGACAAAGTTGGTCTCTTCTACCCATCTCCGATGGATAAAAAAAATAATGATTTGGAGTCGCCACCTAGATTAAGGTCTAGGACCTATAAAAATATATTCTCATCATAAGAAAAAACTTCTATTGACTCATTGGACCCAATATATTGGCTTTGGTCTATCAAAGAATGGGTAAGTATTCAAGGTACAGTTTGGGAAGGTGTTAGGCACCCAAAGCTGTCCGATCCAAAAGTCGGCCTCCTATGTGATTCTACTTTCCTTAGACTCTATTGTTCTGACTATTCAAGGTCAATGGATGATGACTAGGGCTCATGGGGGATCTTATGCCAAGTTGCTAAGTTCTTCTAACCTAGGTTCAGCCAAACATGTTCTCAAAATAAATAAACAAAAAAGTAATATACAGTGAACCGAACCGAAGATGGTTTAGTGATGGACTGAATCTGAGACGTCCAAGACATCTCAAATTGTCTATGTATTCCAATCCTGAAAATCAAGTCCGTAACGTAGTTCGTACGGAATGTGATTAAGGTTTATGGATATGTTTTATGATTAAACTTTTTTAGATTCAATTGTTCAAGTTGAAGTTTATGCTTGATGATGATAGAGATTGAATCTAGAGATAACCTAATGTGGATTGAAGTGAATATGGATATGATATGGATATGGAGGACCTAAGGAAACTAATATGTGGTATCGTACTTAGAGCAGTCATCCAAGTTGACTATGTATTTTAGAGGTCCTGAAAATCAGGTACAACGTAGTTTGTTGTGATGTTTTGTTACTCTCGGGGAGCAAGGATGTGTCTACTTTCAGAGGGCAATCTATCTCTTTCTCTACCCTCGGGGAGTAATCTATCTCTTTTTCTACTCTCAAGGAGCAATCTATTTATTTCTCTACTCTCGGGGAGCAATCTGTCTCTCTCTACTCTCAGGGAGCAATTTATCTCTCTCTACTCTCGGGGAGCAATCTATCTCTCTATCTCTTGGGGAGCAATCTGTTTGTCTCTACTCTTGGGGAGCAAGGGTATATGAGTCCGTGTTTGAGAATCTCTCCAAACTGCCTACGTATCTTAGGTTTCTGCCCTAAGAATCAGGATCCGTGTAGTTTGAAAGCGTATTCAATTCATTCATGTCTATATTCTTTCAAGATCATGGTGTGGAATAGTGTTTGGAAATCTCTCCAAACTGCCTACGTATCTTAGGAAGCTACCCTAAGAATCAGGATCCTCGTAGTTCGGAATTGGATTCATTCATTGATGTGTATGTTCTTTCAAGATCATGGTGTGGAACCAAAATGCTCTATGGTTCGATTCACATCACACCTATCTAGTTCTCTGTATCCTAGAGGAAAATGAGCTAAGGGGTAGGGATCGTCCTAAGCTACCCTTGACCTAAAACCCTAATTTGGCATTTGTTGGGCTAGGCTTCATATCTCTTGATTAAAATTTATCACTTTCATTCATACCCTTCCCGTAAATGTGGGTGCCTACATGGACATCCCCACACCTAATATGTCTTCTAGGTGTACAGATATGGCAGTTCAACTAAGGTGTTGCAGAAATTAAATTATTACCAATAATAATATCATTCAAATATGGTAAGTAACAACAATATCATCTCATGTATAGCAATAAAGCATCAATATAATAGCAACAAGCATATGAGAGCATTGATCAAGCATCGATCATCAACAATGTGACCAAGATCATATTTGATATACTACTCAGATTTGATGTAATCGATCATCATCAATGTGATCAAGATCACATTTGACTAATGATTCAGATTCACTTAAAACATCCATGAGGTCAATCCAATGGTTCAAATTCAGTTAAATCACTCAAAAAGAATAATCTATCTATTTAAATCAATCATCAAGACAATCCAATGGTCCAGATTCATTTATATCACTCATGATCAAGATCTAATGGTCTCAAATTCTTTCTAAGGCATAATATGATAGAAATCTAACGGTTTAAATCATGCCTACAATGTCAGACTATGAAAACTGGTCAGACTGATTTTCAAAATCAAACCAATCATGGAAAAATAATCATAAGATATTCTTTAATCATGCAAAAAATTATCTGTTAACTTGGTTGTCTTCTAGACTTATGTGACTAACTTTTCTTTCAAGGAAGTGATGTCTAAAAAAATCTCTACAGGACACTTATGCATGGATTTTCATGATTTTTACTGCAACAATAGATTCTGTGGACCTTTGCCAAAAAATGCATATGGGGCTTGATACATATTTAAATTAAACTAAGAATATATCCTCTGAAAGAGGACTCAGAGACCTTGATTTTGTCTCAAGAAGGGAAATCCTAACAGGGAACCAAAATGGGTCTAATATGCACCACAAGTGCAGGTATGTGCACTGGTCAAGTCTGTTCCAGATTCTGACCAGCTGCACCATAAATTCTATATAAAATCAACCTCTCATTGAAAATAGAATTCAGGTATATGGTCATGTATCTAAATGATAGATATAACACTTCATTAAAAAATATTATGCAAATAGAAAGATCCTCAAGTCTCAAACATCACATCTCAGTCATGCAATTCAATGTGTTCTAACTGACCCTAAAATAGACCATGGTGCACTTCAAAAATCATATGAAATCCATACAAAATCAGAAAATCCAAATCCAGTGCGAAATGTTTCATGAATTCATATTTATCACTTTCTCTGAACATAGGATTGTCAAATTATGGCCGTAAATTCTATTTTTAGAGCTTTTCCGGTATGGGTTTGCACTGTACCCGAGATGGATAGTAGCACCATTGGGCCTTTTGTATCTCAACTTTATCAGCTCCAAATGAGTCAAAATTTATAGGAGAACTTTCTAACATATGTATGAGTATCTCATACAATTTTGGGTTTTAAATTCTTCAAACATCTATATGAGATGCGTGTCCCAAAATCGGATTCCCGATCTGAAATTTCTATATTTGAAATCCACCTTGTGAAAAACATTAAAATACTCAAAAATAATCATATGACATTTAATTTTTCTCCATTGAGTACTTTATACATATTTTAATACATAAAAAATATCAAACATGGGTATTACAACATCCACATGCATGCAATATAACATCTCTGATCATGATTTATCAAAAATAGGCATATTCAAGCAATTTTCGACATGTTAGCATCATGGAATCATATCAAAACCCAAATTTTTTTTACAGCAATGGATGAGGGGCCATGAATTACAGGTATATACTAAAAAATAACAATGGAGAATGGACTTACCTCTTTGCAGAGAGTTCCCTCTCTCTTAGCTTCTGCTTCTTCCTTCTCTTCTTTTCTTTTCCTTCTTCTTCTTTTCCTCTCTCCCAATTTCGTCTCCCTCTTTTAAAATTTCTTTTTTCCTCTTTAGAACCCTCTCCTTTCTCCCTTTCGACCATCCTCCTCTTATCTGATTTCCTTCCTTTATTTTCTTTCCTTCTTTTTTCTTTCCTTTTGTCAATTTTGGCTTTTTCTTAGATCCTCTCTTTTCTCCCTTTTAGGACCGTCCCTCTCTTTCTTTTTTTCTTTCCCTTTTTCCTTCTTTTCCTTTTCTCTTTTCTTCACTTTTTCTCTCCCAATTTCTGGTCACATTTTTTTTCTCCTTTCCTTTTTTTCTTTTTTCTATTTTGGCTTTTTTTTTATTTTTTTTCTTTCTAGAGTCCCCTCTAACCGACTCTCTCTTTCCTTTTTTTTTATTTTCCTTTTTTCCTTCTTTCTAAATTCTTCTCCCATGGCTTTTTCTCTCTCCTCACGAGCTCTTTTTTTTTCTTTTTTCCCTCCAACTGTGGGCCCCTCTATTTCCCATGGCTTGGATTCTCCTTTTTTTTTCCTTCTTTCTTGCCAATGGGACCCACGGCCAAGTGGCTTTCTCTCAATCTCTCTTACCTAAACTGCCCCATTAGTGGGCCACCCGCTATTAAATCTCCACGGCTCTATTTTTCTCTATATATATATATATATATATATATATATATATATATATATATATATATATATATATATATATATATATTTATTTATTTATTTATATAATATATACATATAACAAGTGTCTGCACATGGGTGAACTAGTTTGGTTTGGACTGACTTGAGCTGGATTGACTTGATTGGGTCAGACCGACATGACTTGACTGGGTAAAACTGATATGGATTGAGCTGGGTTGGGCCAAGATTGGTTTTTCTCTCTCTATCATTTCATGGGCCATTTCCGCTACCATTCCGTATAGAATCTTTTGATGGCCTCTACCCCAAATTTTCAACATTCACTTTGTAGAACACTAAAAGTGAGAAATACTGGAGCTTGAATCATCTCAATTGGATGTAACATGACCAACTTATGAATTTCTGAATTTAAATAGGACAATTTACGATAATCCGATTAGCGACTCTGCATGGGATGCCTCATAGACCTCTACCTCAAATTCCCCATGTCCACTTTGTAGAGCACTAAAAATGAGGAATAATGGCACTAGAATCACCTGATTTGGACGTCGGATAATAAAATTATGAGGAATCGAAGTTTACACAGGCATATTGGCTTGCAGCTCTGCATAGGATCCCTCGGAGACATCTGTCCCAGAATTTCCATGTCCACTTTGTAGAGCACCAAAAATGAGGAATAATGACACTGAAATCACCTCATTTGGACGTCAGATGAGAAAGATATGAGAAGATGAAGTTTAAAAAATTAAACTTATGATAATTTGCATGCAAGCCCCTAGATAATATAAATTTTCAGAAAATATCCTTATTCTTATTCTCAGACACAAATTGTCATATCTTCTTCATTTGATATTAGAATTGAACGATTTTAGTCTCATTTCAAAGGTATTTCCAAGACCTACGCATCCATACAGGTTGCAACCCATTTCCTTACTGTGGGGCCCACCGAAAATCTCCTCAAAGTCACAGTCAAAGTCCAAACCTTGCATTGAGATTCACCAACCTGCCATATGGTTTCACTTAAGCTCCTAGACACTGGGGATCATCTCAGTTGTTCTCAATACATTATAGAGAGCATGCCGGGGCTAATCGACTGTCATTTTTGAGAGAGTTTCACTTGCCTCCCCTGTATTTTCCAAACTTTCTCTTACTTTTTCCACTTTGATGTCTACTCTCCAGTAAGACTTTGTTCAACTAGGGATGGCAAAAATGGGGTGTTTACAACAGTGTCACCCCTAAGTATGGGTACGTCGTTATAGAACAAGCCCATATTCTGTCAGTTACTTGCCCACAACTCATCCCAAGCCTGTATTCCACCAGCCATTTGAGGAGATGATAATCCCACTAGTCGACTGGCCAGCCTATCCACACTACATTGGGTATGGGGAGCATCGCAGCTATAATCATACCACCTTTTTATTGCACCTATGCCATTACATAATCCCCTAATGGCTAGGGGTACAATTATAAGGATATTTATGTTCAACTAGTCATGTCCACCTAATTAATCATATTAATCATATTACTGGACTGTAACATTGCCAAGCTTCCGACCCCGTCCACCCTCCCACCTAAGACATCGTGACTTTGCTAGGTTACATATGGTCAATCCAAAGCAGTATCAGTAAGAAGTGGTGTAAACGTCCCATTCACCTACCTTCCTCCTTACCGACTTAACCAGACATCATTAATCAATCACGGATCAGTCACTTTTGTGGAAAGATAATGGGTGTCCTATTCCACCCGCCCTCTAATCCTTTCCCACACTGCTAATCCCAAACACAAGTTTGCATATACATGATCACACATAGCAGTTTATTAAATGGCATGTTATCACACAAGAACATGTTATTAATTGCATCCAATAAACAACATAAATCAATATAGCTATCTTTACTAAACAAGGGTTTAGTTTCCTTACTGACAGTTAGAGAGTAAATCCTTGGCAAACTGATCAGGTAGCTGCCTACCAGAGTCTTCGTAGCTAAGGATCAAGATCATAGACAATAACATTCATTAATGTGTTATTCAATGGAATTAGTCAGGTTTTTCTTTAAGTTAATTATTCTAGTGCTCATAGCGTTGATAGCTTATCTGATAATTTATGCCTATTGTTTACTATTTGTTTATCATGACATAGCATCAAGGGGTTCATTATTCCTTTCATTCTTTACCATTCGTAATCCTAGGATATATCTAAACTTTGCAGTAAGCCTATGTCCATAGGAGATAGGTCAAATGAATACTAATTCTCTACAAAACAACACACCCGTTAGTCAGAGTTCCCTATTAAGAGCCTTAATACTAAGAAGGACTTCTAATAATGAAGTCAGGGATTCTACCATCATATAAGGGTTAGGTTACTAATCCTTAAGGCTCAATACTTGCTATCCAAGGGTTACTTGTCATTAAAAGAGTAAGTAGCAAGCTATCCAAACAAATATAGGGTAATTAGCTTAACCAAATAGAAATAACACTCAAAGACATTTGATTTTGGAGATCTAAACCCATAAGAAGGCCCATAGAAATTCTAAAAATCTTCTAACCAAATATGATCAACAATAGAGGTCAGATTCACATGCGGTACGTGATCAGCCGCACTGTCTGGCCACCAGGCGTGCGGCATGTGTTACAGATCGCACATCAAAACATGGTCGTACGATAGTGTCAACACTTAAAAGGTTTCCAAGCTCCTGTAAGCTGGGTTTAATGTCTCACAAAACAGAGGTGAGGCACAGTTGGTCATTTCATAGAGCAAACCAAACCTTACGGTAGGTTTACACGATGCAGAAGGGGTTTTAAAACTGGCTTCTAAGGCCTTCATAAATTTTAAATAAAATTACAGGGCCATTGGCCAAGTATGGCCAGAAAACACCATTAGAATGGTGTGCGGTTGGTGTTCGACCTTACGTTACGACGACTGGATCGTGCGGTTCATTCCATGATGGTCACCAAACTTCTCCGACATTACTTGCCAAATTACTCTTTCACTTTGGGGCCACCCACTCATTTGTGTCTGTCTCATTTGGGAAGAGGTTAGATTTACCCGTCAGACCTGTAGACCAAACAATTATTAGTATGACTTCCTTTGGGGCTAGAGGTAGTGCTAGATGAATGTTACGGATCATGTTCGATTCACATTGATGGACGGGATCTGGATGCAAACTTAATTTGACTCGAGATGGCAGACTTTGACATTATCTTGGGGATGGACAGGTTGGCTCAACACTCAGTGAAGCTGCTATGTGCAGAGAAGAAGTTGTCATTAAAGGGCAAGGACGGTGAAAAATTTGATTTTACTAGAAGCAAGCTACCTAGGAAATAGAAGCTTATACTTTTTGCATTTAAGGCGAAGAAATATCTTGAAAAGGGCAGGATCGGTTATCTCGTATCCATAGTGGACGTTACCAACGAAACCCCGTTGATGGAAGACATCAAGTATTGTGAGAGTTTTCAGATGTGTTTCTAGAAAACCTACTTGGGTTGCCACCTGATCGAGCAATTGAGTTCTTGATTGACCTCTTGCTAGATTCGGCACTAGTGCCTAAGGCACCTTACTGAATGGCTCCTACAGAATTGAAGGAACTAAAGACTCAACTATAGGAGTTATTGGTTAAAGGATTTATACGGCCAAGTATTTCATTGTGGGGAGCACCAGTGTTGTTTGTGTAAGACTCGTACTCAAAATTCCTTTACTGACCTAAATTTCTTTTGTACCAGGTCTCAACACATCAACTGATGGAGCCCCTAATGCGGACCTTCTGGTGGTATCTGGACCTTATGTGTATACTTGGTAGTATAAGGTGTCCTAGTAAACCTTGGGTAAAGGGGATATGCATGTTAAAATATCCGGGCCAAAGAGATAGTCTATAAGCTGTATTTTAGCCCAACTGGCGGATCGTACTGGTGTAACATTTATCTAGTTGAGTTTATTCAATTGAACTCGAGTTAAATACTTTCTTTCTCCCTGATTTTTATAAAAGGGGAACCAAGCCCTCCTTTCTCTCTTTCCTAAAACTGTGAGAGTGAGAGTGAGGAGAAGTGGAGAAGAGAAGAAAGAAAGTGGAAGAAGCTTGAAGTTAAGGAGCTAACCCTAGCTTTTCCTTTGGAGGTAAGGACAGTGAGTTCCTTCATTCTTCCTTGGGATTTATGGCTAGAATGCTTGGTGGTTGAGCACCATTAATGGTGACCACCATTAATAATCTAGAAGACCTAGGTTTGGTTTTCCCCACTCCTTTATGGAGTTATAGAGGGTAGGTTTTCCTTTCTTCTTCTTTTTCTTTGGGGAATAAATGCATGGATGCTTGGTTGTTGAAGCTCCATTAATGAAGATTGCATAATGACCTAGAAAACCTAGGGTTGGTTCACCAACTCCATTGAGGGAGTTATTAGAGACATAAATGGTTCCAATTGTGCCTAATAATAATGGTGGGAATGAGTTCCCCACCAACTAAAATGGAAGCCTTGTGAAGAGAACCAAGTTCCTAAGCTTGGAAGTCTTGCTCGGTTCGTGACTTGGTTTCTGGGTCTAAACTGATGCCACGTACTAGTTCCATGGACATGACCGTCCATCCTCTTCGCTTGAACCAAGGTATCGCCAAGGCAAAAGCCTTGTTTCATGATTTATGTACCAATCGGAGTTTCGTACCGGAGGCACAATCCTTTGCATTAGCCCCAATCGTTTGGCCCATTCTTGGTAGATCTGCTTGACTCAAATCTTTCGTTCAGGCTTAATAATTAAGTGAAGTCAGTGCTGGATGAATAATCACCCGACAATGCTTTCAAAAAACCTTCTAAATTCCAGGGTTTATATCAATATACAAACCAGATGACCAACCAGATGGTCGAGCATCCGCTCATCCTTCCGGTGCCACCTATTTAGAAAATACTTTAAGTGTTTACCAGTTGAATGTACTGGTGGAACCCTGTACCAGTTCTATCTACCAGTTTAGTCAGTATTGGCCTATAAGCCTAGTAATGATTAGAAAGACTGTCCTTTTGGTTCTCGGCCTTGTAAGGGACCTGTGCATGGACTCTAGACTTGTTTATGCTAGTTAAAAAAGGTATGAAACAAACCTAATGAAACTTACATGCTTAATTAGGTATTGGACAAGGGTAAAGTGAAAGCTTTCTACTAAAGCTTCGGATTACTGCTGCACCTATTGTCCAATCAAGTGAGGGGTCTAGTCCTTTGGCAAGACATTCTTAATAATATGTCTACTTTCCTAGTAACCTGCTTATGTTGTTATTAATTGTATGCTTTTCATGATTGCTATGTATGAGCATGCATTTACATTATAATAACTATGAATTTTGTATGATTGTTTGGGTATGGTGGACTTGTGGAGTATGGGAGTACAATACACAGGTCATGTTGTTGATGCTAAGCTCTAGCGAGAGTATGGTGATCCATGGGAATGGAGTTGAGGTTCATCATTAGAGTATAGTTTATTTATAAATTTATGCAACCAAGTATGACGGCTTATGTGATGCATAGGAGTGTCGGTGCACTAGTCATGTTGGATTGCAATCATGTATGGTGGTTCCTGTGACTCATGCTAATACGGGCACATGGATCACGTTAAAATATAAACACGTTAGTGGTAGACACGGTGATCCATGGGATTGGAGCTGGGGTTCTCTACTGGTGGATAGCACGATGGTTATGTCGATATGTTAGTGGGGACACGGTGATCCATGGGAGTAGTGATCTGGGGACTTCTACTGGCAGATAGCCAAAGTGAAATGAATGAATATAATAGACATAGGTGGTGTCATTCTCAGTTTCCTATGTCCCTCTATTAGGGGTAAATATACTAGCATAGCTTTGCACTCTCGAAGGTTGGGTGACCCCAGGGAGAGTCAGTGACATATGGGAGTATGGTAGCTGGAGTATGTGGGTTTATGGTAGGAGGTGACTAATCCTGTAAGGATGGGTGTCCCCAAGGGGGGAGTTTACCTGTAGAAGTTGTTTAGCAGCCTAGGGTAGTTTATTCAGTTTCTATCTTCGCCTAGGATGTAGAAACACAAACCTGAGACCTAATATAAAATAAATTGCATTACATATCATTGGATGTTGTATGTGCATAGCATGTGATACTAAATTTCTTACTGAGCTGGGATGTGATCTCACCCTCGTGTCGACATTGTTTTTCTGATCCTTCTGCAGGTGACTTATCTATTGCTGATTTCATGGAGTCTCCCTTGGCTAGTGTGACTACTGACCCTGATGATGTTGGTGGAGAGCACGGCGAGGGCTGCACCTACAGTGATTGCTTCAATTCCTGACGTAGCCCTCCCCTTACTTTCTCCCTTCCTCAATATATACTCTTGATACTTGATTATTTTTGTTGGTAGACGAAGAGGTCTATCATGAACAATGTAACTTATTTACTCTCTTTTGATTTGGGTATATGTATATTGATATAGGAGTATTTTGTAGAAGAACAATGGTTTGTAATGGATAATTTGATACAAGGTATGGGATATGTTATCATTAATTGCATCTGTCTATATTTAAATGCTTCCACTATGTTATTATTGGTTCTTGATTATTGTGGATATTACATGTGTAGAGTGTGGGGTTTATTTGTAATCATTGTGGTATCGATCTTGGATGCATTCGGGTGCCACAAGGGTTGACCCGGATATCATGTCCGATTCTCCAGAATGGGCTGTGACAGTTTGTGAAGAAGAAGGATGGTACTGTTTGACTGTTTATAGACCACCAAGAACTCAACAAGCTCACGATAAAGAATCGATATCCTTTGCCTCGGATTGATGACTTATTCGATCAATTTCAAGGTGCCAAGGTGTTCTCTAAGATTGATCTTCAATTGGGTTATCATCAGTTGAAGATCAAGGATGGTAACATTCCAAAGACAACGTTCAAGATCAGGTATGGACATTACGAGTTCCTGGTTATGTCTTTTCGATTTACCAATGCCACTGCGTCATTTAGGGAGCTTATGAATCGAGTGTTCATGACATGTTGGATACCTCAGTCATAGTCTTCATAGACGACATTTTGGTTTACTCCGCAATGCATCTTAAAGCAACTTTACAATGGCTTAAAAGGGAGAAGCTCTACTCCAAATTCAAGAAGTGTGAGTTCTAGTTAAACGAAGTAGCTTTCTTGGGCCACATAGTTTTGTTAGAAGGAATAAAAGTTGACCCCAGTAAGATTGAAGCTATTGTATAGTGGGAACCACCTAAGAACATTACAAAGATACGAAGTTTCTTGGGTTTAGCGAGTTATTACAGACGTTTTGTGGAAGATTACTCAAGGATTGTAGTGCCTCTTACCAAGCTGACCAAGAAAGGGGAGAAGTTTATTTGGACTGACAAGTGTGAAGAGTGTTTTCAAACTTTGAAGTTAAAGTTGATATCGGCTCCCATCTTGACCATTTCGGTACTAGGGGAACCCTTGACCCTATATACAGATGCCTCCAGATTAGGTTTAGGATGCGTTATGATGCAAAGTGAACAGATGATTGAATATGCTTCAAGGTAATTGAAGGAGCATGAGAAGAATTACCCTACTCATGACTTAGAGTTAGCAGCGGTGATTCATGCCATTAAGACTTGGAGACACTACTTGTATAGTGAAAAGTTAAGATCAAGTCAGATCACAAGAGCCTCACTTATCTCTTTACTCAGAATGAGTTAAATATGAGATAGAGAAGGTGGCTAAAATTGTTAAAGGATTATGATTGTGGCATTCAGTATCATCCAGGCAGGGCAAACATAGTAGCGGATGCATTGAGTAGGAAAATGATATTGAAGCTAGAGGAAAATCTAGTATGAATACTGCTCTGTGTTTCATGGTGTCAGCAATTAAAGGGGATGGGGTGCAACACATATTAGAGTCTCTAGACTACCAGATAAAGCAAGGCTTGATCCATAAGTATTCGCTTATGTTCACGACATTGAAGATCGTACCAAACCTGATGGATGAAGTGAAAGCTACGATTTTACTAGACCCATATCTAAGAACAGTACAAGAAGATTTAGAGAAAGGAAAACCTAACCCAGACTTTACCTTGGATGCAGAGAAAGTACTAGATACCAAGATAGGTTGTGTATACCTAAAAGTGAAGACTTGAACATTAAGAACAGGATAATGATAGAGGCTCATTGCACTCCATATTCAGTACATCTAGGGAGCACCAAGATGTACCATGATCTGAGGAGATTGTACTAATGGAGAGGAATGAAGGTAGATGTGGCTAGGTATGTGTTTCAATGTTTGAACTGCCAGTAAGTGAAAGTCAAAAGACAAAGACCAGCGAGTTTACTACAACCATTGCCTGAACCAGCATGGAAGTGGGGGAAGTGGGACTGCATCACTATGAACTTCGTCACTGGGTTACCATTGACTCCCAGATCCATTGACGTAGTCTGGGTGATTTTAGATCGGCTTACGAATATAGCATATTTCATTGTAATTAGACCTCAATATACCTTGGAGAGACTAGCTAAGCAGTATGTGGACAACATTGTTGGACTTCATGGTGTATCGGAGAGCATAGTGTCTGATCGAGATCCTCGCATCACCTCAAAGTTTTGGCAAGGACTACAGACAGTTATGGGAACAAAGTTGAAGTTTAGTACAATATTTCACCCTCAGACGGATGGTCAGTTAGAGTGGACCATTCAGATCTTAAAAGATATTCTCTGAGCATGTGCAAATTGACTTCAAGAGGGCTTGGGATGAGCAACTACTTTTGATTGAGTTTGCTTACAACAATAACTACCAAACTACCATACAGATTGCTCAAGTACGATAAAAGAATTATGTAGATAATAGACGTCGAGACATTGAGTTCGCTGTAGGTGATAAAGTATTCCTAAAGATATCACCTATTAGCATGAGAGCCTATTCAAGGGGAGACAAGAGGAAGGGAGCTCCCTTCCACGAGATAGAGTAAACCCCCAAAATCGTGAATGAAAGTGAGAGAGAGTGAGTAAGAGGAGAAGAGAAGAAAGAAGAAAAGAAAGAAAAAGAAAGAAGAAGAAGAAAGGGAGAAGAAGAAAGAAAGAGGGAGAAACATACCTTCTTCTTCAAGTTTCAAGAGTTGCAATAAGGCTCCATCAATTCATTGGCCAAGGCATGGATTTGAAACTCAATAGCCATTAATTAATATGGATGAACATGAATGTTAAATAAAGCCATGATAAGATTAATGCATGTTTTTTGTGAGTGGGTGCATTCCTATGCATTTTTTCTTTGGATTCTCCATAGATGATATTTTTCACTGATATTACAATATATGAGAAGTCTATGGTTCGAATTTGAGCTCCATCCATGGAGAATTATTCATGCAATACATCAATGAATGGAACATATTTTCTGGAAGAGCCAGATCTGGAACCCTGATTAGGGTTTGATGTTTGACATATTAAAATCAATCTTTCGGCGTCCAAAAAATTATGATAAATTCCCCTTTGAGTTATGAAGATTCTTCAAAAAAGCCAAAGTTGATTTGGATAAGGGAGAGTCCCCAAACAATTCATGCAATGTGCTGTGCACAGAAATAGGGATAGTAAAAATCTACCCTGAAAGTGAGCCTAGAACTAAGCCGTGCACCCAAAAATTTGAACATGGGTGAACATGGGTTCTTTGGATAAAAGTTGGCCTATAAAGTGATCTAAAGTTTGAAACTGGTTTGAAGTGATTTTAATGAAAATTGGATTTTATATGAATTTTTATTGAATTCGGGTGGACTAGAAACAAAATCTAGACTTGAATTTTACATCATGTTGGGTGTTAATTTTGACCACCTTAGTGATTGATTTTGTTTTCACGTTCTCATAGAAGTTATATGTCTGTCAATCTAGTTTCTAGCCACGTAACTTGTTTGTGATACGAATGAATGGTTGATTTTATATTGAATTTACATTGGACTCTGGATAGAACCTGGAACAGGTTCTGCCCAGAATGCATTATTCATGTTCATGGGCTTATAAATAAATCCCAAAGGCAAATTAGGCCTTAATTTCTTCATAAAAATTGTAGCCTGAGCAGTCTAGAACTATCCAGAACTAATGAATTATTTTTTTATGCTTATTGACTATTTCATTGACACTGGTCCGAATCTAGAACCAGTCCGGACAATGTATTGACCGGATCTTGGGAGGGCATTTTGACCCACTTAGACTCTCTATTGGGTCTGGACTTCTTTAGAGAAATTGTAGATCTTTAAGTCCTATTTAATTTTTAATAAATTGAGCCATTATTGGATATGGGAAGCCCCCTGTCCATGAGTTCTACCATAGGCTGATAGGACTTGAAAATAGAACTTAGACAGAACATGAACCTAAGTTTGGGTAGGCTTTTTCATGGGTTTAGGCTCAGAATTGGGACTTTACTTCTCAGAGAAGTTGTAGCCCTTTAAGAGAGCTTTCATTTGACATATTTTGTGTCCCAGTTGGCCTTCTAGAAATAAGGTTATGAGTCCATATACATCTGCTGCTCCTATGACATGCATATTATTTTGTTGTTTCATCCATTTTAATGTGCTTTAATGCTATATTTGACATGTGTAACATGCTGTGAATGCTATATTTGACATGTGCAAGATGCTTTAATGTTATATATGACATGCTCACATGCCTCTTTATTATTTTGGAAATTTCCATATATGTTTAAATTGCCATATTTAGATAAATGCTTTATTTTTTGCAATAACTTACTTTTTGCAACATCCTAGTGGAACTACCATAGTTGTACACCTAGAAGACTCTTTTAGGTGTCGAAACAAACTCCTAGGAACCCACGTTTATGGGTGAGGCAAAGAAATCCTAACAATATTAATGAAGGAATGAAAATTTCCAAATCCTCCAATTAGGGTTTAGGTCAAAAGGGTAGTTTAGGACAATCCCTACCCCTTAGCACACTCTCTAGGGTATAGTGACCTATATTAGGTTTACTTTGTTGAATGTTGCAAGATTCTTTGATTTGATTGTAAGATAGATTCTTATCCCTTTGGAAATACCATTTTTACCCTTAGGGGTCCATCCTTTACCTTTTTTATTCATTTAGGATGGCCTATTTGCCAAACCATAGCAATAGGGTCCTATCATCTTTTCTTTAGACTATGTCAGTTTGATTCGACATCACCCCATAGACTATACTAGTCTAATTCGGTATCTTTTCCCTAGAGTGTACCGGTCTGATTCGGTATCTTTTTCCTAGACTGTACTACTCTGATTCGGTATCTTTTCCTTAAACCATACCGCTCTTGTCACACCCCAATTCCACACTATTCAGAATGGTGTGATGAACCGCTAACAAACCAACGGTTCAACCAGGATCTCGAGTAGGCTGTATCCGTGTTATCTAAACTCCATACATCCACATTCATAATCAGAGTAAATATATAATAGCGGAATTCTTATAGTAAATGAATTAAGAATCTACTGTGATATTAATATTTAAATAGCAAATTATTCTGTATCAACTGAGACATAAATAAATATCAAATACATGTCCATAATAAATCCAAGTAAGAAAACTAAGAAATATCTAATCAAATACACATGAGTTGCACTCGCAAGAGGAGTCATGTGTATCCACTTCAGCTTCAACTTTCATCGCCGCAACGTTCCCGTACGTTGGAGCAGTTACATAATCTTCAACGGTATAACCTGCATCATCAACTAAAAATATTCGACGTCGAGGGGTGAGCACACGTCATGGCTCAGTGAGCAAACAAAACAATGCAACAGTACATATGCATGCAATCAATTCATATCTTTGGTCTGGTTTATAGTTTGCAATGCGCAATAGAAAGGTTGGGTGGTCAAAGGTCAACGTATATTGACCCCGCCTCTATACACAGGGTGTGGAAGTCCACCCAAAGGTTAACGTTTATTGTCGTCCCCATCCACCCTAATCATGAACATTATACAACAAAGGTTAACGTTTATTGTTGTATAGTTCCATACCAACACGTAAGCCCCTGCTGGTGAGGGCTTGCAAACTGGGCTCGCAACTAGCCAATCCTAATGCCAAACAGTGTATCCAAGGCCTCACCCCAGCATCCCTAAGAATATCCATAGAGATAGAGCTAAAGCCCCCCGGTAGAGTCAGAGACTACAAGGACCGAGACCACCTCCCCTGATACTTTATGACATAATAGTTCTGCTAAAGGAATGGCGATACGACGATGCTAATGCACAAGACTCGAGTTAGAGATAGAGCTAAAATGCTAAGACCCGCCAAAGGTTAACGTTTATTGACGTTCTCATCACACCTCCCCTGATACTCGCTCTCATCATGTACACCAACCACACGCTATAATCACATACCTATTCCTATCATCATCATCATCATCATCATGTTATAAACAATAAAGTAAATATGCATGAACAAGTAATAGAAATATTGGATGACATGTTGTATGCACTTTACAAACATAGTCGCATAGAATCAAACATGGCATTGGACTCAAGAAAAGAGAAAACAGTTTGTTATTAAGCAATTAGTTTAGAGTTCCGTTTCCTCACCTTAGCTTGCTAATAGATACTCTTTCAAGCTTTAGAATCACCTTTATAATATTATTATATTGCTAGAATACCTAACAAAGTCGATAGAATTTAATTAGAATTAATTCCAAATTTAAAAACCATTCTGTTAACTGAGGGTCGGAGGTAGGGTCGGAGTCATGATCGACCCTGGGTGCGACCCTCCCCAAATCTGAACTTCCAGAACCCTGAGGGTTGATACTCAGGATCACATAGGGTCGGATGGTCATTGACCCTCTGTGCGACCCTCAGTGGTTTTGGTCAATTTTCCTCTTTTTAATCCATTCTTTGTGTTTGGGGTCCTATGGCTTGCTCCTACAGTCCATTCAACATGCATTCCATGGTCTAAAACCATGAATCACCCACCCAAATAGCTTTCATGTATTCTCCCATGGTTTTCCATGAAAACCTAACCATGGGTTGATGGTTTGGGTTTCTCCGAGATCACACTCTCATCATTATCTAACCTAAGGCCTGTAGAAACTCATGGAATTAGTATCCATACTTGAGAAGAACACTCCTTCTCTGCAACTCTTCTCCTTTTGCTTTCTTCTCTACCTTGTTTCTCTTCTTCTTCTCTTCCTTCTCTTCTCTTTCTCTCAATTCAATTAGGGTTGTAAAAGGAGTGAAAGAGGCTTAGGGACGTCCTTTAAATAGAGTAGAAACATCCTAAATAAGTCCCTTTGAGATTAGGAAAGAATCCCAATCGAAATTATGGAAATTTCCTAATTTCAGTTTCGGCGGCAACTGAGGGTCGATGGGAGGGTCGATGATCCCGTCGACCCTAGGTTTCTAATGTGTCCGACCCACCCTATAAAACAGAGGGTTTGACTTTCTGTCTTGGGGGGGTCCGACCCTCCCTTGCTGGGTATGCGACCCTCCCCCTAATTTAAGTGTTTTTGGGTCGATTTGATACCTGGGATCACGATCTCCTTCACGCCCTTTGTCCATTTGACTCAACCATGATGGGTAAACCTGGTTCAAGGTAATAAGACTGGGTTAGTTTGATACTGGTCTTACAACTCCCCCCTACTTATAAAAATTTCGTCCTCGAAATTATACGTACCTTTTGAATCAAATAAGTGAGGGTATTGCTTTCGCCTAGCATTTTCTTCTTCCCATGTAATTTCTTCCATGTGTCTACTTTTCCAGGAGACCCTTAACATAATAGATATCTCGGTTGCGTAGTCGTTGAACCTTTCGGCTGGTGATTTCAGTTGGTGTTACTTCAAATGTCAAATCATCAGTCATTTCTGGTAAATCTACTGTTAAGACATGCGTTGGATCCTTGACATACTTCTTCAATAGGGAAATATGAAATACGTCATGCACACTTGACATAGATGGTGGTAGTGCTAACTGATAAGCCACTTTCCCACGCTTAGCTAAAATCTCATACGGCCCGACATATCTTGGACTTAGTTTCCCTTTCTGTCCGAACCTTTTCAATCCTCGCATAGGCGATACCTTCAAAAATACTTTATCACCTATATCGAACTCAAGATCTCTGCATCAAGTATCTGCATACTGCTTCTGACGGTTCTGAGCTGTTCTCACTCTTTCCTTGATAATGTCGACCACTCGACAAGTCTCTTCAATAAATTCCGGTCTAACAATACTACGTTCTCCAACTTTATTCCAAAATAAAGGAGTTCGACACTTTCTACCATACAGTGCTTCATAGGGTGACATCTGTATAGTAGCCTGATAGCTATTGTTATAAGCGAACTCGATCAGTGGTAATCTTTCATCCCATGATCCTTTGAAGTCAATTACACATGCTCGTAGCATATCTTCTAAAATCTAGATTGTACGCTCTGATTGTCCATCTGTCTGTGGGTAGAATGTAGTACTGAACTTCAATGTTGTACCCATAGCCTTTTGTAATCCCTCCCAAAACTTGGAAGTAAATCGTAGATCTCTATCGGACACAATGCTCTCTAGTACACCGTGTAACCTAACAATATTATCCACATATAGCTTTGCTAACCTTTTCAGTGTATACTGAGGTCGTATCGGTATGAAGCGAGCTATTTTAGTCAGACGATCTACAATCACCCAAACTGCATCAACTACTCGAGGAGTCAGTGGTAACCCCGTGACGAAGTCCATAGTGATGCAGTCCCATTTCCATGCTGGTTCCTATAACGGCTGTAACAGTCCTGTGGGTCTTTGTCGTTCAACCTTTACTTTCTGACAATTGAGGCATTGAGACACAAACTTAGCTACATCTGCTTTCATTCCTCTCCACCAATATAGTTTCCTTAGATCATGATACATTTTTGTACTTCCAGGATATATCGAATAGATGGTGGTATGGGCTTCTTTCATCAGTCGGTGTCTACTGTCCACACTTTCTATTTCGGGTACACATATTCTTCCTTCGTACTTCAGTACCTTTTCTTCGTCCAAGGTGAACTCAGGGTTAGTCCTACCTTTCTCGATATCTTCTTGTATTGTTCTCAGATAAGGATCTGATTTGATAGCTGTCTTCACTTCATCCATTATATCCGGTATAATTTTCAATGCCGCGAACATATTTGAAAATCGATGAATAAACCCTTGGTTGGCTGATCCATCCATTGTATCTATCACATATTTCTCATTGCCATGCTTGAATACCAATTTGGTAGTACATATAGCTGCAGTTGTACTAACCTTCCCTTGAGATTTTATCATCGCCTTTCTGCTCAACGCATCCGTTACTACATTAGCTTTTCCCGGATGATACTGGATATCACAATCATAGTCTTTCAATAGTTCCCACCATCTTCTTTGCCTCATATTCAACTCCTTCTGATTAAATAAATAAGTAAGACTTTTATGGTCCGACTTATTCTGAAATTTCTCCCCGTACAAGTAATGTCTCCATATCTTGATAGCATGTACTACTGCTGCCAACTCCAAATCATGAGTGGGATAATTTTTCTCATGTGTCTTCAACTGTCTTGAGGCATAAGCAATTACTTGTTCTCCTTGCATAAGCACGCATCCCAATCCTAGTCCTGACGCATCAGTGTATACGGTAAATGGCTGTCCTGGGACAGGAATAGTCAAAATCGGAGCGGATATCAATCTGGTCTTCAATGTCTGGAAGCTCTTCTCACATTTATCCGTCCACACAAACTTTTCACCTTTCTTAGTCAAACTGGTGAGAGGTACGGCAATGCAGGAATAGTCTTCCACAAATCTTTGATAATAACCAGCGAGACCCAGAAAACTTCTAATTTCTGCAACGCTCTTTGGTGCTTTTCACTTTACAATAGCCTCGATCTTGCTGGGGTCCACTTTGATTTCTTCAGCGGATACTACATGGCCTAGGAAGGCGACTTCACTTAGCCAAAACTCACACTTGGTAAATTTGGCATATAACTTCTCTTTCCTTAAACGCTGTAGGGCGGCGTTTAGGTTCTTGATATGGGTTTCTTTGTCCTTGGAATATACCAATATATCATCAATAAATACAATAATAAACGTATCCAACATATCGTGGATGATCCGGTTCATAAGTTCCATGAAAGTTGCCGATGCGTTTGTTAATCCAAAAGACATGACCAAGAATTCATAATGTCCATATCTGGTCCTGAAAGCTATCTTAGGAATATCACCCTCTTTAATTTTTAACTGATGATAGCCTGATCGAAGATCGATCTTAGAAAATACTTTTGCTCCTTGCAACTGATCGAACAAGTCATTGATCCGATGTAGTGGATATTGATTCTTGATTGTTAGTTTATTCAACTCCCGATAATCGATACACAATCGAACGCTACCATCCTTCTTCTTTACGAATAATACCGGTGCTCCCCATGGTGATATACTGGGTCGAATATAACCCTTGTCCAGCAGTTCCTGTAATTGCACTTTCAATTCCTTCAGTTCTATGGGAGCCATTCTATAAGGTGCTTTTGATACTGGTGCGGCTCCGGATATAAGATCTATCACAAACTCTGTGGCTCGATCGGGTGGTAATCCTGGTAATTCCTTCAAAAATACATCGGGATAGTCCCGCACGACATCAATATCTTCCATTCGTGGTGCTTCCTTAGTTAGGTCGACCACTGATACTAGATACCCGACTGCCTCCTTCTCAAGGCACTTCTTAGCCTTTAGTGCTGAAAGTATGAGCTTGCGTTTACGGGGCAGTTTGGTTCCCAAAAAACTAAATTTTGCTCCTTCTTTGTCTTTAAATGTCAGCTTCTTTTCGGCGCATAATAGGTTCACAGAATGCCGAGCTAACCAGTCCATTCCCAAGATGACGTCAAAGTCTGCCATCTCCAGTTGGATCAAGACTGCATCTAAGGTTTCCTCGCCAATGAGAACTGGACATGGTCCATAACCTTTCTCTAATTCCACTTCTAACCCTATCGGTGACCGTACAAGTATTTTGTAGTCCAATGTTTTGATGGGTAATTTCAGCTTCTTTCTGAATGACACAGATATAAAGGAATGAGTAGCTCCTGAATCAAAGAGTACTCTGGCGGGTACGCCATTTATAGGTACTATACTACAATTTATTTTACTTAGTCTACATGCTCATACAATGTAATTACAATTTAAAAAGGTTTCAGTCATACCTGTGACCACATCGGGTGATGCGGCAGCATCCTCGGTTGTAACCGCATATACTCGTCCTTGATGTAACTGCTTCTTGGGCTTAGGACACTCGCTTGCCATATGTCCTGCTTGGTTGCAGTTATAACATTTCAGACCTTCAGGATTTAGCTTTGGTTGATGTTGAGCTGCTGGAGTAGTCTTGGGTGCAGCAGTAAAGCCTTGAGCACGGAAGGGTTTAAATGTCTTGTTGTTCCCTCCATTATAAGCATTTCCGACTGGCCTTTTTATACCTCTGTTCTGTGTAAAATAACTCTCCTTCTGGCTCGATTCTATAACTCAAGCAATTTAAATAGCTTCGTTATATACCTTCTTTTCCAAGCCTAGAACATGCACTCTGATGCTTCCTCTAAGCCCCGTGACAAACCTACGGGTTTTAGTGTCTTCTTCTTGCATACTAAATGGTGCAAAGAAAAACAGCTCCTCATAACGTTGTTGATATGCATCCACAGACATCTGGCCCTGATATAAACTCAGGAACTCCTTTTCCATAGCATCTCTGAAGCTTCGTGGAAAATACTTCTCAAAGAACGCTTCTTTATAAATAGCCCAAGTCAATAGGGCGTGCTTGGTCAGTAGTTATGCCCTGGTAGATTTCCACCAATGATGTGCATCTCCTTTCAGCATGAAGGTGGCACATAACACCTTTTCTTCTTCTGTGATAGTCATCATGAGAAAGTTTCTCTCCATCTCGTCGATCCAGTGTGCTGGCCATAACGGATCAGATAGTTTACCGTTAAATTCCTTGGGCTTTATTTTCAAAAATCTCTCAACCAGTCGAGAGTGGTCCATCTGATTGTGGGGGTATGCCCCAAACATAGGTTGTGGATACTGATAATTAACCTGAGCTGCTTTCGGATCGGGTACTGGAATTTGTGCAGCTGGTGGTTGAGGTGTTTGAGGTGCTGGGTGGTTACCCACTGGTGCTGCACTGGCTTGTCCGGTCTGCATGGGTGTAGCATGTGCGGCCTGGAACATAATCCCCATTGCAACTTGCATTTGAGCCTATGCGTGTTGCATTTGTTGCAGCTACTGTGTTAGATTCATTACCACGGTTGCTAACTCCGGGGGTGGAGGTGGAAAGTTGGCAGGATTTGCCTGGTCTGGATTTCCTGGGGGTACAACCTGCGGATTTCCCTGGGCATATATATCTTCTTGGCTAGTTTCCTCCACAGGTGGTGGTGGAACTGCATTTCGGCTTTGCCTGGTAACTCTACGCCCAGACATATATTCTTCTGCGATTTGTGGTGCCTGAAAATCATCAAAATAAGTGAGACAATCATTTATACTACATGTAGGCATGCTAACCAATGTAAAATTTCAAAATTTTCAGCTCATTGTATGAAAAATACTGTCTTTTCTATGCTGGGTCGATGGTGGGGGTCGATGGTATGTCCGACCCTCAATATCCTACCCTGGGGATAACCTGTTCTTCCCGAGAGCTGAGGGTCGATGTGAGGGTCGATGGGTATCCGACCCTCAGTATCCGACCCTGGGAATAACCTGTTCTTCCCGAGAGCTGAGGGTCGATGGGTATCCGACCCTCAGTATCCGACACTGGTTTTCTGTCAGATTCCCAAGAGCTGAGGGTCGATGGGAGGGTCGATCCGAGGGTCGATGATCCTGGTCGAATTGTCCGACCCTCGGACTAAAAATCAGACCTTTAAGATCCGATTCTGGGTTCATTCTCTATTATTTCCCTCCCGTTTCGACTCGTCTCTCACCTCTGAGTTGCTACAGTGCCACTACGCTATTTTGGTCAGTTTGGATCCGTGTTTCGTCGTCCACATCATCCCTACATGTATGCTTTCTCGTTTTTACCTGTTTTTAGGTTTTCATTTCTAGGTTTTTGTCCCTTTAACTTGTATTTTTCAAATTAAACATTTTCCAACCATAAAAATTTGATTTTTATTGGGGGCTTTTGTTATTGGTGTCTTGAGGAACGAAAGCCTTCAAAAAATTTTGAGTTTCATCGGTTGGTTATCGAGAAACTTGGATTTTTGCTCTTTTTGCCCTAATTTGTCGAAATTTTTGATTTCTCACAATTTCTTCAAATTGGACTTCATTAATTAGAATTTCCTACTATCTGAGTGTTGTAGAATATGTTGGAACCTACGTAAGTCCTCCTGCCCACGTGTATGGGTGACAAGTGAGGGTTTTGGCCAACTTACGTCGTTATAATGTCAAATTTTGGATTTTTATCCTATTAACTCATTATCTATTTTTCCTTCCTATTTGGCAGATACCATGGCTCATACCAAGGTACCCAGAGTTCGTGATCCACTTCGCTTCCACTCCAATGAAGCCGAGGCATAGTATTCCCACTACGCTCGTAAGAAGGTAGAGGGTGGTCGTATGGTGAACTTGGCTGAGTTAGCCTTATTCAACGTGGAGAGGGCCTTTGGTGATATGGGGTGGCTCCTTGTCATCACCTACGATGCTTGCACATGTCCGGATTTAGTGCGACAGTTTTATTGTAATCTTCAGGTGGTGGGGGATTACAATGATGTGGATAGGGGTCACGAGCTACGCATCATCAGCTACGTCAAGGGAGTGAACATTTCATTCGATTATCGGCAACTAGCCGACCTACTGGGCATTCCCTATGATGGCCCCATGGTTTACTGTGCTCCTAGAGAGCCCCAGTTCGTTTCCCTAGAGATGAGGGCTGAGATTGATAGTCAGCTACTACGACTTGATCGCTGGCAGATGAGAGCTTGCTATATGCGTCCTGCTCCACGGGTCTTTTGCAAGATTATCCAGCATAATCTGATCCCACAGAGTGGCCATTACGAGAGGGTTTCTTAGTTGACCCAGTATCTTCTGTACAACATTTGCACTAGATAGCCCGTCTGCCTTCTTTACATCATCATTCGGACTATGATTAGTGCCACACTACCCAGTCATAGGGGTAATCTACCCTATGGACGTATGATCACTGTTCTGCTTACCCGCCTGGGGGTTGATTTAGTGGATGAGAAGATTCAGGAGAAAACCTTCTCATCGCCTCTAGATTGGGAGGCTATCTGCAAGATGGGTATGCGGGATGCCCAAGTCAGTGACGAGGAGAGGAACGAGATGGTGTGCCCTCACACTCGCATCCAGGTGGCTGACGCTGAGGCAGCTGTTGCTGCTGCTAGAGTTTATGCGGATCCTACCGATGACGATGACCGCATGTATATGGATGTTGACTCGATACCACCGCCTTCACCCCAGTATTCGGCCGGAGCTGGTACTTCCTCTGCGGCGGTTCCTGCACCTGAGACTGGTCCTTCTCATGCGGCTGGTCCTTCACGCCCACCTTCTGATATGATGGAGATGTTGCATGAGATCAAAGAGGCTCAGCGCAGATCTAATCTGAGGATGGAGGAGCTTTTAGAAGCCCAGCGCTGGACTGATCAGCGGGTGGCTGATCTCACAGCTAGTCCTCAGGCGACTCAGACTCAGGTGGCCTGGTTGACTAGGGTCTATGCCGAGGACTATGGCAGAGATCGTGAGGCACCACCGCCTCCTTCACCCCCAGTTTCTTGATTGTATTTATTTTCATTGAACTACAGAGTAACTGTCCGGGTTGTGGACTGTACTCTGCTTTAGTTATGTATATACGTTTGTTTCTCTCTCATTGTATGTAAAATTGTTTCCCCTTTAATAGATGCATTATTCTCTTTTTAAATTTGGTCTCAAACATCACTTGTGCTTATAGTGGGTTAATATTACTGTTTTTACTTTTATCCTATCTCAGTTCATAATTGTCTTGAATGTATGCTAGTTCAGCAGACAGGGCCTGAGAGGCTCTGATACCAAGTTGTCACACACCAATTTCGTACTATTCAGAATGGTGTGATGAACCGCTAACAAACCAATGGTTCAACTAGGATCTCGAGTAGGTTGTATCCATGTTATCTAAACTCCATACATCCACATTCATAATCAGAGTAAATATATAATAGCGGAAGTCTTATAGTAAAATGAACGGAGAATCAACTATGATATTAATATTTAAATAGCAAATTATTCTGTATCAACTAAGACATAAATAAATATTAAATAGATGTCCATAATAAATCCAAATAAGAAAACTAAGAAATATCTAATCAAATACACATGAGTTGCACTCGCAGGAGGAGTCATGTGTATCCACTTCAGCTTCAACTTCCATCGCCGCAACGTTTCCGTACGTTGGAGAAGTTACATAATCTTCAACTTATATTGACCCCGCCTCTATACACAGGGTGTGGAAGTCCATCCAAATGTTAACGTTTATTGTCGTCCCCATCCACCCTAATCATGAACATTATACAACAAAGGTTAACGTTTATTGTTGTATAGTGCCATACCAACACGTAAGCCTCTGCTGGCGAGGGCTTGCAAACTGGGCTCGCAACTAACCAATCCTAATACCAAACAATGTATCCAAGGCCTCACCCCAACATCCCTCAGAATATCCAAAGAGATAGAGCTAAGGCCCCCGGTAGAGTCAGAGACTACAAGGACCGAGACTACCTCCCCTGATACTCTACGACATAATAGTTCTGCTAATGTAATGGCGATACGACGATGCTAATGCACAAGACTTGAGTTAGAGATAGAGCTAAAATGCTGAGATCCGCCAAAGGTTAACGTTTATTGATGTTCTCATCACACCTCCCCTGATACTCGCTCTCATCAAGTACACCAACCACACACATACAATCACATGCCTATTCCTATCATCATCATCATCATCATCATGTTATAAACAATAAAGTAAATATGCATGAACAAGTAATAGAAATATTGGATGACATGTTGTATGCCCTTTACAAACATAGTCGCATAGAATCAAACATGGCATTGGACTCAAGAAAAGAGAAAACAATTTGTTATTAACCAATTAGTTTAGAGTTTCGTTTCCTCAACTTTGCTTGCTAATAGATACTCTTCCAAGCTTTAGAATCACCTTTATAATATTATTATATTTCTAGAAGACCTAACAAAGTCGATAGAATTTAATTAGAATTAATTCCAAATTTAAAAACCATTCTGTTAACTGAGGGTCGGAGGTAGGGTCGGAGTCATGATCGACCCTGGGTGCGACCCTCCCCAAATCTGAACTTCTAGAACCCTGAGGGTCGATACTTAGGATCACATAGGGTCGGATGGTCATTGACCCTCTGTGTGACCCTCGGTGGTTTTGGTCAATTTTCCTCCTTTTAATCCATTCTTCATGTTTGGGGTCCTATGGCTTGCTCCTACAGTCCATTCAACATGCATTCCGTGGTCTAGAACCATGAATCACCCACCCAAATAGCTTTCATGTATTCTCCCATGGTTTTCCATGAAAACCTAACCATGGGTTGATGGTTTGGGTTTCTCCAAGATCACACTCTCATCATTATCTAACCTAAGGCCTGTAGAAACTCATGGAATTAGTATCCATACCTGAGAAGAACACTCCTTCTCTGCAACTCTTCTCCTTTTGCTTTCTTCTCTACCTTGTTTCTCTTCTTCTTCTCTTCCTTCTCTTCTCTTTCTCTCAATTCGATTAGGATTGTAAAAGGAGTGAAAGAGGCTTAGGGACGCCCTTTAAATAGAGTAGAAACATCCTAAATAAGTCCCTTTAAGATTAAGAAAGAATGCCAATCGAAATTATGGAAATTTTCTAATTTCAGTTTCGACGGCAACTGAGGGTCGATGGGAGGGTCGATGATCCCGTCGACCCTAGGTTTCTAATGTGTCCGACCCTCCCTGTAAAATAGAGGGTCTGACTTTCTGTCTTGGGGGGGTCCGACCCTCCCTTGCTGGGTATGCGACCCTCCCCCTAATTTAAGTGTTTTTGGGTCGATTTGATACCTGGGATCACGATCTCCTTCACGCCCTTGGTCCATTTGACTCAACCATGATGGGTAAACCCGGTTCAAGGTGATAAGACCGGGTTAGTTTGATACGGGTCTTATAGCTCTGATTCGATATCTTTTCCTTAGATTATGCTAGTCTGATTTGGATTCTCCCCATAGATTGTACTGGTCTGATTCGATATCTTTTCCCTAGGGATGGTCTGATTTGGTATCTTTTCCCTATACTGTGTTAGTCTGATTCTGCATCACCCATCAAACTGTGCCGGTCTGATTTGGTATAACCCCATAGACTGTACCAGTCTTATTTGGTATAACCCCTTAGACTATGCAGGTCTGATTCGACATCACCCTTAAATTATACTGGTTTAATTCAGCATCACCTCCATAGACTGTATCGGTTTGATTTGGTATCATTGTTATTGCTTTTCTCCCTTTTTAAATGAACTACGTTGTACCTAATTTCTAGGACCACTAGAATATGTAGGCAATTTGGAGGAATCTCCAAGGATGGTACTCCAGTCCATATGGACTATCCAGATTCAATTTCATTTATTTATCAAGCATAAATCTCAACTTGAATATTGAATTTAATAAAACTCAAGCATAAATGACATCCATAAGCTTTGTTCAATAATCTTCTTGAACTATGTTATAGACTTTATTTCCAAGATGGAATATGTAGGCAATTTGAGATGGACATCTCAGATTCAGTTGATCACTATACCATCTTTGCTCTAGTTTATTGTAAATTATTTGTCTGTTTCTTTTAGAACATGTTTGGCTGAACCAGGTCAGAAGAAAAAGTAACTTGGCATAGGATCTCCCATGATCCCTACTCATCCATTGGCTATGAATAGTCAAAACAATAGAGTTTAAGGAAAATAAAATTGGATAAGAGGTCAGTTTTAGATCAGGCAGTTTTGAGTGCCTAGCACCATCCCATTCTGTACCCTGAATGCTAACCGGTTCTTTGATAGACCAAAGTCAATATTTTTAGGTTATGAGTCAATAGAAGTTTTATCTTATGATGAGACTATATTTGAGGTCCTAAACCTTAATCTAGGTGGTGACTCCAGAACATTACTATCCATCAGCGTGGGTAGACAAGATCAAAGGCAAAAGCCTATGATCCATACTTTCATAGGAAAACCAGAGAGAAAAAATTCCTCCATTGTCCTCACACCAATGATGGGTTCCATATCTCAGATATCATTGGGAATGTTTGAAGATGGCCAGGTTTCACCCTCGGTCAAGCACGAAGTCTATTGTCAAGTGTCAACACGTTGTAGCATGTCTGAGGGTATAATGGTTATGTGTGGGAACACGGGTTATGCACCCGAACACTTATGCCCAGATAGTGAACAGAGTGTTGTTCGACTAGTAGTTTGATCCAAGAACGGATCCTCTTGGTTCTTACATGGTTCCTACTAGGTTATTACTCATAATACTAGAGTTTAAATATCTTACCTTGAATGGGACATGTGTCTAAATGGGTATGAATTCCTATATTTTATCGATAAGAAAACTTGCCATGTGTCAAAAATTAAAATTAGGTTTGAATTTTGGGTGCGGGCCTTATAGGGACATATTACCTTCTGCCTAAATCACCATGTAGAAACACATTTTTGACATAAAATTGATAAAAGGGCCAAAGTTAGGAAATAGTAACAAGAGCAATAACGCAGCAAACAGTGACTACTTTAGCCACCGCAACAAAAGTCTCATGATATTCCAGCCCTTCAAGTTGGGTATACCCTTTGGCAACCAAATGGGCCTTATAACACTTAATAGAGCCATCAACAACACATTTGATTTTATAGACCCACTTACAACCAATGGAATGCTTATCAGAGGGTAAATGTTTAATAGACCAGGTATGGTTATCTTTAAGAGCCTTTATTTCATTGGGCATTACTCCCCACCATAATAGGTCTTTAGTAGCTTGAGAATAGGATCCCAGATCCTCTGGAGAGTGCAATGTGGTTAGTGAAGCATTGTAAGAAGACTAGGAAACAAAAAAAGCAACATAGGACTGTATAGGATATGAGGTACCAGTTCCAGCAAGAAAGAAGAGAGGGGATTGAAAGGAAGAAGATTGAACCAAACAGATGAAGTCCCTAAGAACAAGAGGAGGTTGATGAAGACGAGTGGAACGAAAAAGAGGCAGAGAAGAAGGTGTGGACAAAGAATTGGGTTCAATAATAGGAGGATCAGGGAATGGGGGAAGGAAAGACTCAATCAGTAGCAGGAAGAGGAAGAACAGGAACAACAATGGGATCAGGAAGAGGAGAAGAAACTGGGGGTGGGTGAAAAGGACAAACAACCTCACAAAAAAATGACATCGTGTCTAGTAAAACTGGAATAAGATTAGAGATCCTATACATGGTAACCAAGCTGATTCCTCAGAAAACCAAAAATACAAAAACATAGCAAAGGGAACGGGGAGAAAACATATGATGATGGGAAAAATGGTTGTGAACATAACAAAGACAGCCAAGCCAAACACATGCAAGTGAGTATAAACAGGAGGAGAATGAAACAAAACCTCATAAGGAGACTTACTATATAAGAGTGAGTAGGAAGATGATTGATTAAATAACAGACTATGAGAACTCATTCACTGTAGAAGGAAATAGGGAGATGGTCATGGAAATGCAATGCACGAGCCACCTCCGGAAGGTGCATGTGTTTGCACTCGATAATCCTATTTTATTGAGGGTAAACACAAGTACATTGATGGAGAATACCAAGAGAACAGAATAAAGTCTGCGTAGAGGAAGACAGAAATTCAGTGCCATTATCAATGTGAACATGGTGAACTTTCACCGAAAAATGGGTTTGAACCATAAAAAAAAATTGAGAAAGATAATTGATAGCATTGGACTTTTGGAGCATGAGGTAAACCCAAGTTGCATGAGAAAAATCATAAAAAATACTTAATAGATAAAGAGCACCAAAATGAGAGGCCATGAAATAAGGGCCCAAATGGCCCAAATGTCTCAATGTAACAAGTAAAATGATGCACTTGAATGATTCATACTAGTAGAAAAGGGAAAATGAGGTTGTTTTGCCAATGGGCATAAACCACAAAAAGAATGGGAATGAGATACATCTGGTATAATATAACTACAGGAAGAAGGGGAATGACACAGTCAAAGATACCAAGTAGTAGAGAAGTAAAGCAGCTAGCCAAAAGTGTGGAAGCAAGAAATAGTGGCAGCACAAAGTAGTATAGACCCTCATGAAGTAGTTCCAATCCAATTACCTTCCTTGTTGATAGGTCCAGAAAAAATCAAAAAGAAAAAAAATGTTACAGAACATTTAAGAGAAGCAGTTAACTGACTAGTAGAGAGAAGGTTGAAAGAAAAACGAAGAGCACAAAAAAGCACAACAGTAAGATGAAGGTGAGAAGAAAGAGTACGAGAACCAATATGGATAATAGAAAAGCTACGCTCACAAGGGAGAGAAACAGGCTTATGGCAAGATGGAGAAAGTGCCACCATGCAAAAAGAAGGAAGAGAGGAAAAAACATTTGAAGCTCTAGAGTCAATGACCCATGAACTCTGGGAAGTCATGGTTTTCGAGAGAAGCATTGATACTTGCAAAATTTGCAGCAAGAGGGTTAAGAGCAGTACTAAAAAAGAAATGAGGGTCAGGTAGGCAGTAGAGAAGCCTTTGTAGGGGTTGAGCATTGGAAGTCACATTTATGCTGGAAGTAGGCACCTGAGAAGACCGAGGAGGGTCCTTGATGTAACCAGGTGGATAACCATAAATTTCATAGCAAGTATCACGAACATGATCATGTTTGTTACAGTGACTATAGAAAGGATGCTGCTTAGAATTCAGAGAACCAAAAGGGTGGTCGGAATTAGGAACAAAATTTTGCGGGGAGCCAGGAGATTGACCAAACCAAAAATGCCGCAAAATTAGTAGAAATTTATTGAAGTGAAGGCTTCGATGGCACTCTTTTGCAAAAACTAGAGAATATGCCTTACTGACAAGAGGAAGTAGCTCAAGTGTGAGAATCTGAGTCTGGATGGTGTTGTAACAGTTGTTCAACCCCATAAGAAATTGAAATATCTTCTTAGTTTATAGATGTTTAAGAACCTGAGGTAAATAGCATAGGTATAGTCTGACATCTTAAGGTAAGACCTTGACTCATCCCATAAAATCTTCAGGGCAAAAAACCCGGAGATAGAGAGAGTATCTTGTCGAAGCAAAGAAATGTTGTGTTTGAGTTTGTAGACACGAGGCAAGAAACTGCTCTCAAGATCCACCCAAAGATCACAAGTAGTGTTAGCGTAGAAATGTTGTCATGGAGATTACAAACAAGGCTATTTGTAAGCACTCCATTTTTGTCCCTCTTTTCCTGTCTATAGGCAACCCTGTCAACCCAGTCAACACCCAGTCATCCCTTGTCAACACCTAGTCAACACCCAAGCATCCTTTGTCAACACCCAGTCATCCCCTATCAGTACCCAATCAACACCCAGTAAATACCTAGTCATCACTTGTCAACACCTAGTCAACATCCAGTTGTCATCCAATCATCACCCATTCCTCACCCAACCATTACCTAGTCGTCACCCAGCCTCTACCCAGTCACTTGGGATCTATCCATAGATCCTCTAGGATCATCCATCAATCCTCATGGACCATCCCTTTCAACTCACATGGGTTATTCAAATTTTAACCGGATTCGTATTTGAAGTTTCGAACTACGTTGTACTTAATTTCTTGGACAGACCCTAGAATACGTAGGCAATTTGGGATGACTTCCAAATATGGTACCACAGTCCACATGGACTATCCATTTTAATCCACTAGGGTTATCCGTAGACCCACTAGGGTTATCCACATCAGATCCTTTAGGATCATCCATGGTCCACTTGGACTATCTGCATCTTAGTCCCCTAGGACTATCTATAGCCATAGTCCACTTAGACTATCCACACTTAGTCCCTTAGGACTATCCACAGATCCATTAGGATTATCCATAACTTAGTCCACATAGACTATCCAGTTACCATATCCTCTAAGACTGTCCAGTTCGATCCACATGGACGATCCAATCTCGACCCATCAGGGTTATCTAAACAGCAAAGCATAAACTTCAACTCAAACAATAAATATGATAATGATCAAGCATAAATCATAATCACAAACTTTAATCAATCAATCACCTTGAACTACGTGGGGAACCTGATTTTTGGACCATATATGGAAAACATAGGCAGTCTGGTAGATTCCAGATTTGGTTTGATGATATCAAACCACTTGGTTTGGTTCAATCAATCTCGTCCGTCAGATTGGCCTGAATGGTCTGATATCCAATCATGATCATTTGATCCTATCACATCAATAAATTTACTTTCAAAACATGTTTGGCTAAATCCTAAGTTAGAAGAACTTCGAAACTTGGTTTAAGATCCCCCATGAGCTTAGTTATCGATTGACCAGGAATAGTCATAACACGAGAGTATAGAAAAGAAAAGGTTTTAGAGACCGATTTCAGATCGGGCAGTTTGGGTTCCTAACACATCCCCAAACCGTAACCTAACACTTACCCCAATCTCTGAGAGACCAAAGCCAATCTAATGGGTAATGAGTTATGGAACTCTTGTCTTATGATGTTGTCACACCTTAAAACCCTAGCATTTTGGTATGACCATAGTTTCCTCGCAGTGTAAGGTTTACCATACTAGAATCCATTCACAGTACTTACATATCACAACTCTTCCATTAATCACAACATAGATTACTAGAATATCAGAGGCACAATTAGAATAATAGCGGAAAATCAATAACTAGAACCATAAACCAAATTTAATTGTATTAGATAATTGAAGTAAAAGTTTATCTGTCTTCAAACCAAGACATAAATAAAATAATACCAAGTATTGAATACTTAATCAAAACCATCACGGGTCAAACGATGCCCGGAGGAATACAACTAAATAAACTTAAACTTTAAATACTCTTAATAAAATTTTGTCTCTCAGATAGAGACATTTTCTCTTCTTCAGAGACATTGTCCCTTAGCCATAGAGACAATCATCGAATTCACACGAAGGATCATGCGAATCATCTTTAGATACTTCTTCTTCAATCACATCATTTTCAACAGTATTATTACCTGTAAAATATTCTAAAAATTTTGTACATACAAGGGAGCAAAACCACACTCTCAGTGAGAAATTAGCACACACAAGCACATAATGCATGAATAGATTATTAAGGTTTACATGGTCTGTTAACTAGCATGCGAAAGTCATGTCACACCTAAATCTTGGTAATGAACACTCAAGCATGGGTGAGGTGAATGAGACACATTTGTCTGCAATGCATGTGAAAGATGACCCAAAGAATGAAGATACGTCCCAAATACACCAACCTGGCATCTACGAGCATTTCCTCATCATAGGCTTCTTCCTGGCATCACAGTAATAAGCTCTACTTTACTTTTTCTGGTGCGCCCCGGTCCATTGTACAAGCACTTAAACTGGACTCATCCATAACTCTCACCTGAGACACTAAAATTTGGCGCCCAACCCATGTCTGAAACCCTACTCCAATTGCAAAAGAGTTCGAGCCCATGGCTGGTCTACAAATAAGCCTATGCCAATACCTAAATTCCTATTAGCAAGGATTACTTGTCACGGGATATTGAAACCTAAACCCAAAACATTACTAATGCAGGTACCCGTATCTTAGCTTAATGGACCAAGATGAACCGTTTCATTCCAGCCATCTGGATCCACTAGGACACAAGCAAATGACAAACAATCATGTTATCAAATAATCCATAATCTACCAATCCAATATAGAGTTAATAATATGCAAGAATGCATGAACAGTTATCACAATTATTGGATGACATATTATCATACATTAACCCAAACAAGTAACCAGCACATTTGGACAGAAAATAAGAAATAAAACAAAACTAATCCGTCACCTGTATTGGTGAACTAATCCCACTCTGAAGTAGACAGAGTCCTTTTTCCCTTGTTTTCCTACATCGGCTTACCTATTGTAATTGAGGTACGATTATTACCTATGATTGTTTAGTCACACTTATAATAGGTCTAGGATGTCCTCATTAGCCTTAGGAACATGTCCTAGGGTCAATTGGTTAAGTCTCAAAGTCCCTGGTTAAAAATTAAACCAAAATAGGTAATTTGTTGTTAACAGGTGCTTGATGGAGGTGGTCAATCAACTTAATTTCATCAATCGATTAGGTATTTTGGTCAATATGGATTTTAGAGGATTGCACCTCTCTAGGGTCACTTCTACAGATATTTTATGATGGGTTTCAACCACTGGGTAGGATAGAATCCTATTCCCATGGGTTGTATGCAAGTATGGTTCTCGACTGTGAATGTTAGCTTTGTAACCACACCTGCTTATACTCTTAGGAGTACATTCTAATCAAACCAATCATTCCAATATGTCTATTATGTCATTATTGAGGTGTGGGATGGTCAACATAATCAAATTGGTTAATTGGGATTGAGAATACCAATAATACACCTCTATGTGACACAGGCGATCAATGATAGCATAGGCGGTCGATCAAGCTCATTTTGTCGACTGCCCATGTCGACCGCCTCGTACCAGTGAGCTCAAACTAATTCTAATTTGATCTGATCTCCATGGCACCGAGTCAGGGAGAATCCTAGAGGGTTTTTAAGGGTCTGTACTAAAATAGTGACCACTTCCCAACAAAAATTCAATGTTATAACTCATTATCTTGTCCTACACTGAATACATACTTCAGTTTATCCATTATGAGCATTAGTGAAGAAGTCTACCTAAAATCCATTAATGACTTCTGAAATATTGTTCCAACATGATCAGATGTTGGGTTTTACCTCATAGGATCATCAAGGGTTCATTCTAAGTAAGGTAAGAACAGTTTAGAGGTTACCTTGATGCTTATACTAAAAGTTATCAAAGTAGAAGCTTGAAGGACCTTCAATGGTGGTTCTTTCTCTTCTATTTCTTTCAATCTCGTTCTAGTTCCCTCTCTCTCTCCCAAAATGTGTTAGAGGTTCTAATGATCTCATTTAGGATTTCTGGAGAGTTTATATTAGGGAGTTATGCAAGAGTTAGAGTTGCATTGCAACTCCTCCCTTGAGAGTCCTACTACTAGTAAAAGAGTGTAGAGGAGGTTTGGAGGTTGTCAACTTACACTCCAATAAATTTAAAGATGGATCCCACATGATTTGGGATGATCATGGGTGCTTGAGAACCAGTTGGAACCAAGCCCAACTAATAAAACTCAATTTGTCCCAGTTCTAGGGATGGGCTGTTGATGACAGCAGGGGCGGTCGATTAGGCCCATTTCATCGACCACCTGGGTTGACCACCAATCCTGAATTGGTTCAAGAATGGCCAAGCCAAGGTTGGTTTGACTGATTCTTCCCAAACAAAGCTTCTATACTAAAAGTAAAAGGGTTTGTAAAAGGGTTTTGGCTCTTACCTAAAGTTTAATACTCCATTGAAGATATGGATGCTAGGCTAGTGTGGACAGGAGAACCTGTAACACGAGAAAAATTCAAATTAGCCTGTATTTTTTATGCAGGTTTCATAAATGCAACTACATTTGAATTCTTAGACCTTAATCTAGGTGGCTACTCTAGATCTTTACCCTCCATTGGTGTGGGTGGACAAGATTAATCCGGCGAAGGCTTACAATCTCTCAATCGAGCATATTTAGCAAAAACCTGAGGACAAATTTCTTCTCATGTTCTCATACTATTATATAGCTATGACATAACCATGAGATCACACTGATCCCAAGCACGAGCTTTAGAGGAAGTCGCTTCATTTGGCCATGGGAAAGGACCATCGATGGAATATAACTTGTTATTGGCACCAAGGGCAGCGCGTTGCTTACCGCCAAGCAGCATAGTTCTTACCGTCAAGGAGCTTGGTGACTAGAACATGATCAAGATTGTCAAAGGAGTAGAGAATATAAAGGGAAAGGACCGATGGAACCAGAGAGGGAGATTCAAAGGTAGTCATCGAGAAGAAGAACCAAACCCTAAAATTTTGATCACAAGCAAACCCTAACGCAACAAAAAGTTGAATAGTAAAAAACAAGAAATCGGACCATAAGAACACAAAGAAAGTAGGCCAAAAACTAAAGAAAAACAAAAAATAGTTAGAAAAGGCAAACAAACAGGGAAAGGATGGCAAAAAAAAAAAAAAAAACTCAGGAGAGAAAGAGTGGAGTTGGGAAAAATAAATGTGTGATTATGAATTAAGAAATGAAATTACAAGTGTATATAGAGGCCAAATACAAAGGAAACTAAAATACACATATGCGGTACAAGATAAAATAAGATATGAAATTAACATAACGTGGCTATAGTTAACATGATGTTACTTCGACTCCAATTGTCATACCCCATTTCCCAACGTATCGGTACCATGGAATATAACAAGATCTCTCCATCCTATCAGGGCATAAGAAATCCCATTCCAGGATAGCATATCACGATATTCCACAAGTCAAACCAGACAAAGAATTTATTAGAGTAAAATTTACAATCTTATTAGTAAAATTATCATTTCCAAATGAAAGAAAGTAAATTAAGTGGAAGACTTAAGACTTAAACCAATTATAAAAGAGATGACAAATTACTAAATCAAAGTAATATTTATGTTCCAATAAAATTCCTAATTTAAATATAAATCCATTATCAAAAAGATATATAAAACCATTACTCAAATGTTCGGAATTAATCCCAAGTAATAAATCTAACATAAATCATAACCAATGTTTTAAAGCTTATTCCAACGTAAACCCAATAAATAATCCAAGTCCTAAACAGAAATGGAAAAGGTTCAACCAAGGCCTAGTAGCAAATCTACGGATTGCTTGATGGACCAGAAACATCTTCCTCAGGTTCATAGTCCTCATCCTCTACACACGAAGGACTGCAACACGAAACGTCACGAGAAAAACCTACAACATCTAAAAAGAGTTGTGTGCACAAGGTAAGCTCAACCATCGAGCCTAACAAGAAAACCAGACATGCACAATCAATATGCATGCAACTATCAACTACAATCAGGTATATAACAGTAAATGCTAGCTCAAGACAACCTACACATGGAGTCTCCAGTCTGAATGAGTCTCCTTCCATCAGATGACACCGCCTCACTCAACGTATAATATCACCCCCAAAGTATGGGTCCGTTATTATGATACAATCCTGTATTACACTAGCCACTTGCCTGTAACTCATCCCAAGCCTGTATTACGACAACCACTTGAGGAGATGATAATCCCACTAGTCGACTTTCCCGCCCATCCGTATTACGTCGGCCATAGGGAGCATCATAGCTATGTACCACCTTTTATTGAACCCATTCTATTACATAACTCCCTAATGGCTAGAGGTATAGTTATTTGGGGTAAATTATGTGCAACTAGCTATGTCCACCTAATTAACCAATTTACTGGACTATAACGTTGTCAAGCTTTCGACCCCGTCCATCCTCCCACTTAGGACGTTGTGACTAGGCTCGGTTACATATGGTTAATGCAAAGAAATGTCAGTAAGAAATGATGTGAGCATCCCATTCCACCTACCGTCATCTTTACCGACTTAGCCAGACATCATGAATCAAATACGGGTCAATCGCTTTTGTGAAAGGTAGTAGGTATCCCATTCCACCCGTCCTTTATTCCTTACTGGCACTACTGACCCCAAACTCAAGGAATGCATATGCATGATCACACATAGTAGTTTATTGGATGGCAAGTTATCAAACAAGAGCATGTTATCAATCGCATCCATCACACATCAAGTTTAAATATAACTAATACTACCAAACAAAGGTCTAGTTTTTTTACAAAAGGATAGGGAGTAAGATCCTCGATAATCTGATCAGGTAGCCTTTTACCAGCATCCTCGTATTTTTAACAAAATCATAACCAACGTAATTTTATAAATTCATTATTCAGGTTTCTCTTTATCATTCTCTGTGTTCATTATTCTAGTGCTTTCATCGCTATATACTTGCCTGATAACCATTAAGCCAAATATCTACTGTCTGCTTGTCAAGACCTAGCATTTAGAGGTCCAGTATTAAGTCCTACTCGTTACTATTTACAAACTAAGGATGACCTCTAACACATTAGAGTCTATTGCCCGAACAACGTAACTAAAGAGTGAGTGGTTCTCACAAGATAGCACACTCAAGGTAAAAAATTTCCCTCTAAGGGTCTTAATACTAAGAAAGACTTCTTCTAACAAAGTCAAGGGTGTTCTAACACCACGCACAGGGTCAGGTTTGTCACACCCTAATTCTGGACTAACCATTAATGTGATGAACCGTCATAAGAACCAATGATTCAACCAAGATCCCATAAAAACCGTGCCAACAATCCAAACCAAATACACATTCTACAACATAATCAGAGATAATAAAATAAATAACAAAAGTCTTTATAAATAATAAACTGAGGTCTAACATGAAAAATAAATATTTAAATACAATTATCTCCAAATAATTCAAAACATAAGGTAAATAGTCTATTACATGTTCCAAAACTTAATTGTAAATAAACTACTCGAAACACATTTGAAGCACTCGCATGATGGATCATGTGTGTCCTCCATAACTTGTATGTCCATAGCCGCCACGTGTCTGTACGGTGATGCATTCATATAGTCCTCCACTATGGTACCTGCATCATCAACTAAAAATATATGACATCGAGGGATGAGCACACATCATGGCTCAGTAAATAAACAAAATAATGCGCAAACATATGCATGCATTCAATTCATTATCTTTGGTCTGGTTTAAGTTTACAACTTTGCTATAGAAAGGATTGGTGGCCACCACACCTCTATACAGGAGTGTGTGAATCCGTCTAATGGATCAAACACCATTACCGTCCCACATGTACCACCATGGAATAGTGATAGAGCTAAAGTATTCAGATCACACACTGCCAACACTTTCCCTGATGCCCTACCCATACCAATGTAAGCCCCTATTGGCGAGGGCTTGCAAACTATGCTCATAACTAATCAATCCTAGATGTCATCATAATTTTTATCCAAGGCCTTATCCCAGCATCCCTCAATATGCCTATAGAGATAGAGCTAGAGTCTGGTGACCAGGCTGAATCATAGTGCCACGTCCTCCCCTTGATGCTCTACAGCATACTAGTTCTGCAAAGTTAACAGCGATACAATGTTGTCAGTAAGTAAAACTGATTAGAGATAGAGCTAGAGTCTGGTGGCCAGGCTAAACCATAGTGCCATGTCCTCTCCCTGATGCTCTACTCACATCCAACACACCAATTACACAGACAATCACATGCTTATCCTTAGCATCATCATGTTATAAATAAACAAAAATAAATATGCATGAGCATATATATAACAAGTACTGGATGACATGTGAGATGCATAAACAATCATACAAGGCATGGCATCATATTTGATAATAGAAAATAAAAAAAAGGTAGCTTGTTATTAGCCTTTTAGTTTAGGTCTTGTTCCCTTACCTGTAAATGATGTTCGTCTTCTTTCAAGCCTTGGAAACTACTTTGATCTACTTGGGAACCTAAGGAATTTATGGATTTCAATTAAGGTTTGATTGTAACAAGTTACAGTAGTCAAAAATAAAAACAAGGCCTTCAATAGTTGACTGGTCGACTCTGTGGTCTCTTGTTTATGCCGACCACTCATTATGCCGTTAACTCTGTAGTCGTGTATCATGCAACCACAGATGCGACCACATAAAGTATCATTGACTTATGTCTTTTAATCCGAGTTCTTATAGACTCAATTTCTTGGCTCATCAGTAGGGTTCATCCTATAGTCGTCCTATGACCTTTAATCATAGTTTTTAATTAACAATTACCCTATTCTATTTTCCCTGATCTCCCTTGGGATTTGCTTAGAGATTCATATGATTGAAAATTCCTCCATATTGGTTTGACATCCCAATTAACAATGGAAAACTCTATCCTATGTGATATACCTCTACAGAGACAAGTTCCATACCTTAAGCTTGCTGTAGGAAGTTAGAGACCTTTTCTGTAAAGCCCGTCTTCCAGCTTTCCTCTCCAAGTCTTCTCTTTCTTCTCTTCCTCTCTCTCTCTCTCTCTCTCTCTCTCTCTTAGATTGAGGGTTTGAGATTGATCCAAAAGAGTGAGAGAGGGTAGAGGGACGTCCTCTATAAAGAGATAAACTCTCCATATAGAGTCCTACAATTAGGAAAGATATCTCTTAAGATTTAAAAAGTTTTCAAATTACGGAGTCTTACCACACAATTCAAAAGTGTCGACCACACATGGTTTTTGACTGGTCTTAATTAGCTAGTTGACTGGTCAACCACACAAGCTCAAGTAGTCAACCACACAACTAAATTTTACTATTTTTGGGTCGATTTACTTACCTAGCTTCGTGGTTCCTTTATATGGTTGGTCCCCTCAAGCCAGCTATGATGGGAAGACCTGGCACAACATGATTAGACTAGGTTAGTAGAGTACTGGTCTTACAACTCCCCCCTTAAATAAATTTCATCCTCGAAATTTACACATACCTTCCTAGTCGAATAGGTGAGGATATTGCTTTCGCAAAGTATTTTTTTCTTTCGATGTTATCTATTCTACATCTTGGCTTTTTTAGATAACTTTAACATAATAGATATCACGATTGCAAAGGCGTTGAACCTTCTGACTAGTGATCTTGAACGATACTACTTCAAACATCAAATCCTTAGTCAAATTTGGTGAATCCACCATTAGAACGTGCGTTGGATCTCTGATGTACTTCTTCAGCAACGAGACATGAAATACATCATGTACTCCAAACAGAAATGGTGGTAGTGCTACCTGATACGCTACCTTTCTACGTCTAGCTAGAATCTCATAAGGTCTAATATATCTTGGACACAACTTACCCTTCTTATCGAACTGCTTCAAACCATGCATAGGGGATATTTTCAGAAATACTTTATCACCTACAGTGAATTCAAGGTCTCGACGTCGGTTATCTGTATACTGTTTCTAGTAATTCTGAGCTGTCCTAATCTTTTCCTTGATTATGTCAACTATTCGACCTGTTTCTTCAACAGACTTAGGTCCTATAATTCTTCTATCTCCAACTTCATTCCAAAATATAGGAGTTCAACACCTTCTACCATACAATGCTTCATAGGGTGACATCTGTATAGTAGCTTGATAGTTGTTGTTATAAGCAAACTCGATCAATGGTAACTTCTCATCCTAAGCTCCCTTGAAATCAATAGCATAAGCATGGAGAATATCTTCTAAGATCTGTATGGTTCGCTCTGACTGCCCATCAGTCTGAGGGTGGAATGTGGTACTAAACTTCAATTTTGTTCCCATAGCCTTTCGTAATCCTTTCCAAAACTTTGAAGTAAAGCGTGGATATCGGTCTGACACTATACTTTCAGGTATAAAATGTAATCGGACAATATTATCCATGTATAGTTTAGCTAGCCGCTCCAGGGTATACTGAGGTCGTATAGCAATGAAACAAGCCCCGCCCCACAATTTGATCCATACCACATCAATTGCCTAGGGGGTAACTAACCTCCAACGAAGTCCATAGTAATGCAGCCCCATTTCCATGCTGGTTCAAGTAGTGGTTATAACAAGCCTATTGGTCTTTGACTTTCCCCATTGGCATGAAACACACGAAAAGGTTGACCAAATACCCGGACTACATCATTGGCAGGGGTCAGTGGTAACCTAATGACGAAGTCCATAGTAATGCAGTCCCATTTCCATGCTGGTTCAAGTAGTGGTTATAACAAGCCTATTGGTGTTTGACTTTTCGCCTTTACCTATTAACAATTTAGGCATTGAAACACATATCGAGCTACATCTGTCACACCCCAATTCTGGTCTAACTAGAATGGTGTGATGAACCACCAAAAAACCAATGGTTCACCCAGGATCTCGTATAGGTCGTACCCGTCATATCAAACCACACACACATTCCACATTAATAATCAGAGGTAATAAACAAATAAGCGAAAGTCTTACAGATAATGAACCGAGAGTCCAACAGTGATAAATAAGCCTTTAATCCAATTATCTTCAAACCACAAGACATAAAAATAAATAATCAATTACATATCTGATGTTCAAATTATAACTAAACTTAAGAAAAAACACATTGGTTACACTCGCATGATGAATCATACGCATCTTCTTTAGCTTCTACGTCCATTGCAGCAATGTATTCATACGTCGGTGCATTCATATATTCTTCAATAGTAGGACCTGCATCATCAACTAAAAATATTCGACGTCGAAAGGGTGAGAACACATCATGGCTCAGTGAGCAAACAAAACAATGCAACAAACATATGCATGCATTTAATTCATATCTTTGGTCTGGTTTTTAAGTTTACATTATGCTATAGAAAGGTTTGGTGACCGTCGCACCTCTATACACGAGTGTGTGAATCGGCCCAATGGATCAAACACCATTGCCGTCCCACATGCACCCACAATGGAATAGAGATAGAGCTAAAGTGTCTGGATCAAACACCGCCAACTCTTCCCCTGATGCCCTACCCATACCAACACGTAAGCCCCTATTGGCGAGGGATTTCAAACTGGGCTCGCAACTAACCAATCTTAATGCCAAATAGTATATCCAAGGCCTCAACCCAGCATCCCTTAATACATTTATAGAGATAGAGCTAAGGCCCCTCGACAAAGTCAGAGACCACATGGTCCAAGTCCACCTCTCCTGATGTCGTACGACGTAATAGTTCTGCTAAGGTAATGGCGATACAATGATGTTAGTGGGCAAGACTTGAGTAGAGATAAATCTAGAGTCTGGTGACGAGGTCAAAGACCACCATGCCACGTCCTCCCCCTGATGCTCCACTCGTATCCAATACACCAACCACACACATACATCCACATGCCTATTCCTAGCATCATCATCATCATCATGTTATAAATAAACAGAATTAAATATGCATGAACAGTAATGGCAAGAATATTAGATGACATGTGAGATACACATTACAATATACAAGCATAGAATCAATCATGGCATTAGACTCAATAAAAATAAAACAAAATTTATTAACCAATTAGTTTAGGTCTTGTTCCCTCACCTGTTAGCAATATTCGATCTCTTTTCAAGCCTTGAAATTCTCTTTGAATTGATTTAACAACCTAAAAGTTATATGAATTTAAGTTAGGCTTCATATGTAACATGTTATAGTAGTCGAAAATCAAAAGAGAGCACTGATAGGTGTTTGATTGGTCCTATGGTCTCATACTGTATCGACCTTACTGCCTACGGTCGATACCTTACGGTCGCATATGGTGCGACGGTAGCTGCGACCATATGCTTTCTGAAATCTTCCGGAATGGCTATGATCGATCCTCTGGTCATGCTAGTCATGCTGGTCATGCTATGGTCGATCGTTGCCGCGACCTTGAGATTTATGGTCACAGACTACATGCAATTCGAGTTCTTCCTGGGTCAATTCTTCTGATCTTCAATTGGGTTTATTCTAAAGTTATCCTATGGCCATCATTAGTAGTTTTTTTTATCAACCCTAATCATCAAATTCACTCCTCATGGTTCTCCTTGGGATTTTCTCAAGAAAAGCACATAGATCATAATAGGTTGATATTGCCTATCTTCCATAGAAGTCTTATTCCTTAGAGTTTACATCTCCAGAGATTCGTTTCATACCTGTACCTGTGATAGAGAGCTAATCTCTTCTCAGCAAATTCCTCTCCTTCGCTTTTTCTTCTTCTCCTTCTCTTTTTTCTCTTCCTTCTCTTTCTCTAGGGTTTACTAATGTTCTAAAAGAGTGAAAAAGGGCTGAGGGACATCCTTTATATAGAGAAAAAAATCTCCATATAGAGTCCTCTTTCAATTAGGAAAGCAATCCCTTAGTTTAAGAAAGTTTCCAAAACTCAGAATCTGATCTAGGGTCTCACGATCGATCATACGGTCGCATAAACAGTCGATTGTAGGGTCAAAATCATTGACCGTGGGGTTCTAGATTTGAGATTTTTGTTCCCTTCCTTATGGTCGACCATACCTACCCAGGTATGTGACCTTTGGTAGGTTTTTAGTATTTTTAACTCGATTCTCATACCTGGTTTGTGATCTATCTTCACACGTTCGGTCCACTTGGTCTAGGAATGATGGGAAGACGTGCACGACACGGTTAGACCAAGTTAGTGGAGTGCAGGTCTTACAACTCCCCCCCTCTTATATAAATTTCATCCTTAAAATTTACACATACCTTCCGAGTCGAATAGGTGAGGATATTACTTCCGCATAGTGTTCTCTTCTTTCCATGTAATTTCTTCTACATTTTGGCTTCTCCAAGTGACCTTAACATAGTAAATGTCGCGGTTGCGAAGACATTGCACCTTCTGGCTAGTGATCTCAAAAGGTACTACTTCGAACGTCAAATCTTCAGTCAAATCTGGTAGATCCATTGTTAACACGTATGTTGGATCTCTAACGTACTTCTTCAATTATGAGACATGGAATACATCACGTACACTAGACATTGATGGTGGTAGTGCTAACTGATATGCTACTTTTTTACATTTATCTAGAACTTCATAAGGTCCAATATATCTGGGACACGGCTTTTTCTTCTATCCAAACCTTTTTAAACCATGCATAAGAGATATTTTTAGAAATACCTTATCACCTATGGTGAATTCGAGTTCTCTGCGTCGATTATCTGCATATTGCTTCTGACGGTTCTGAGCTATTCAGACTCATTCCTTGATATGTCGACTACTCGATAAGTCTCTTCAACAATCTCTTGTCCAACAGTACTCCGTTTTCCAACTTCACTCCAAAACAAAGGAGTTCAACATTTCCTACCATACAGTGCTTGATAGGGTGACATCTGTATAGTCGCTTGGTAGCTGTTGTTATAAGTGAACTCAATCAATGGTAATTTCTCATCCCATAATCCTTTGAAATCAATGACACAAGCTCGAAGCATGTCTTCTAAAATGTGAATAGTACGCTCTGACTGTCTATTTTTCTGAGGATAGAATGTAGTACTAAACTTCAATGTTGTACCCATAGCCTTCTGTAATCCTTCTCAAAACTTTGAGGTAAAGCGTGGGTCTCTATCGGACATAATGCTTTTAGGTACACCATGTAATCAGACAATATTATCTACATAAAGCTTAGCTAACCTCTCTAGGGTATATTGTGGTGATATAGCTATGGAACGAGCTGTCTTGGTTAAATGATCCATAATCATCCAGACAGCGTCAACTACTTGGGAAGTCAATGGTAACCCAGTGACGAAGTCCATAGTAATGCAGTCCCATTTCCATGTTGATTCTGGCAGTGGCTACAACAATCCTGTAGGTCTTTGTCTTTTAGTCTTTACTTGCTGACAATTCAAGCATTGAGACACAAATTTAGCTATATCCACTTTCATTCCTCTCCACCAATATAGTTTCTTCAGATCATGATACATCTTCGTGCTTCCAGGGTGTACCGAATAAGCGATGGTGTGAGCTTCCTTCATTAGTTTGTGTCTAATATTCAAGTTTTTATTTTCACGAACACATACCTTCCTTTGTATCTTTGTACCTTTTCAACATCCAAGGTGAACTCAGGAGTAGTCTTACCTTTTTCGAGGTCTTCTTGCACCGTTCTCAAATAAGGGTCTGATTTAATAGCTGCTTTCACTTCGTCTAAATCAGGTACAATCATCAATGTAGCAAACATGTTTGAGAATAGATGAATAAACCCTTGGTTAGTTGATTCATTTAAAATATCAATCACGAACTGCTCTTTACCGTAATCAAATACTCTCCCTGTGACACACGCCACAACATTGCACTAACTTCTTCTTGGGATTCTGTCATTGCTTTCTTGCTTAGTGTGTTAGCAACTACAATAGCTTTTCCTGGATGATAATGGATATCTCAATCATAATCCTTCAATAATTTTAGCCATCTTCTTTGTCTCATGTTCACTCCTTCTGATTAAAAAGATGAGTGAGACTCTTATGATCTGATTTAATCTGAAATTTCTCTCCATACAAATAATGTCTCTATATTTTAACAGCATTTACTACTGCTGCTAATTCCAAGTCATGAGTGGGATAGTTCTTCTCATGTATTTTCAGTTGTCTTGAGGCATATGCAATTACTTGTTCTCCTTGCATAAGCATACATCCCAAACCTAACCCAGATGCATCGGTGTACAAGGTAAATGGTTGTCCTGGGATCAGAATAGTCAAGATGGGAGCTGATATCAATCTAGCCTTCAATGTTTGGAAACACTCTTCACATTTATCGGTCCAAACAAACTTTTCTCCTTTCTTTGTCAGACTGGTGAGAGGTATAGTGATTCTAGAGTAATCTTCCATGAATCGTCGATAATAACCAACTAAACCTAAGAAACTTCTTATTTCTGCAACATTCTTAGGTGCTTCCCATATCACAATGGCTTCAATCTTGCTCGGATCCACTTTAATTCCTTCAGCGGATACAACATGGCCAAAGAAAGTGACTTCATTTAGCCAGAATTCACACTTCGTAAATTTTGCGTAAAGCTTTTCTTTTCTTAGTCGCTGCAAAGTGGCTCTTAGATTTGTGACATGAGTTTCCTTGTCCTTGGAGTAGACTAGTATGTCGTCAATAAATACAATGACTAACGTATCCAACATATCATGAAATACCCGATTCATGAGTTCCATAAAAGTTGTGGGTGCATTAGTCAATCCAAAAGACATAACTAAAAATTCATAATGTCCATATTTGGTTCTGAATGCTGTCTTCGGAATATCACCTTCCTTAATCTTCAAATGATGGTATCCTGACCGAAGATCAATTTTGGAGAACACTTTGGCACCTTGCAACTGATCGAACAAGTCATCGATCCAAGGCAACGGTTATCGATTCTTAATTGTAAGTTTATTTAATTCTTGATAATCTATACACAGTCGAATGCTACCGTCCTTCTTTTTCATGAACAATACTGGCGCTCCCCATGGTGATATGCTTGGTCTAATATAATCCTTGTCTAGTAATTCCTGTAATTGTATCTTCAGTTCCTTTAGTTTAGTAGGAGCCATTCAATAAGGTGTTTTTGATACTGGTGTGACTTTCGGTATAAGATCTATAATGAACTCTGTCGCTCGGTCATGTGGTAGTCCTGGTAGTTCCTCAGGAAATACATCTGGAAATTCATGCACAACTTCAATATCCTCTATTCGTGGTGCTTCCTTGGTCAGGTCAATCACGGATATTAGATACCCAATTCCTCCTTTCCCGGGGCATTTTCTAGCCTTTAATGCAGAGAGAATGAGTTTTCGTTTACAAAGAAGTTTGGTTCCCACAAAACTAAACCCTGCTCCTTCCTTGTCTTTAAATGTCAGTTTCTTTTCTGCACATAATAGGTTTGCAGAGTGCCGAGCTAACCAATCCATTCCCAAGATAACATCAAAGTCTGTCATCTCATGTTGAATTAAGGTTGCATCCAAAATCTTCTCTCCGATAAGAACTAGACATGGTCCATAACCTTTATCTAGTTCCAATTCTAATCCCATAGGTGATCGTACAAGCAGTTTGTAGTCTAAAGGTCTGAGGGGTAGATTTAATTTCTTTCCAAATAATACAGATATAAAAGAATGAGTAGCTCCAGAGTCAAAGAGTACTCTGACAGGTAAGCCAATAATAGGTACGATACTTGTGATTTGATTTAACTTAGTCTACATGCTTACACAAGGTAGTACAAAATGAACAGTTCAGGTCATACATGTGACTACATCAGGCGATGCGACAGCATCCTCAGATGTAACTGCATAAACCTTTCCTTGTTGTAGCTGCTTCCTTGGCTTAGGATACTCTCTTGAATAATGTCCTACTGGATTGCAATTGAAGCATTTGACTCCATCATTGCTTTGCTTCTGTTGAGGTTGGGCTGTCGGAGTAGTCTTGGCTGCAGCATTGAAGCCTTGAGTACGGAAGGGTTTAAATGTCTTTGAGTTCTCTCCGTTGTATGAGTTTCCATTGGGCCTCTTTATACCTTTGTTCTGAGCAAAATAACTTTCCCTTTGGCTCGATTCTAGTACTCGAGCAATCTGTACAGCTTCATTATAAATCTTCTTTTCCAGTCCCAATACATGCTCATGGATGCTTCCCCTAAGTCCCATGACGAACCTTCGGGTTTTGATATTTTCTTCTTGCATGCTAGAGGGAGTAGAGAAAAATAGTTCTTTATAATGCTGTTGATATGCGTCTACAGTCATCTGTCCCTGATACAGACTCAGAAACTCCTTTTCCATTTGATCTCTGAAAGTCCTGGGAAAATACTTCTCGAAGAAAGCTTCTTTATAGATAGCCCAGGTCAGTTGGGCATGCTTTGTCAATAGATAACTCCGAGTAGATTTCCACCAATGGTGTGCATCACCTTTCAGTATAAAAGTGGCACATAATACCTTCTCTTCTTCATTTATAGTCATCATCATAAAGTTTCTTTCCATCTCATCGATCCAGTGAGCTGGCCATAATGGATCTAATGGCTTGCCTATAAATTCCTTCGGCTTCAAATTTAGGAAACATTTAATCAGTCTCGAGTGATCAAGCTGATACTCCGTATATTCTCTATACATAGGCGGTTGGTACTGATAATTACCTTGGTTATACCCGTTTTGTGGTACGTCAGGGTTTGGCACTTGACCTTGTACTGTTGGTGTTTGTGGTGCTTGGGGTATAGTATTGCTACCACCAGGTGCCATACTAGCTTGTCCTGCAGGTAAAGATGTTGTGTTTGTAGCTGGGAAAGCAATTCCCATAGAAGCGTGCATGTTGGCTTGTATTTGTTGTATATGCTGCATTTGTTGTGTCAAATTGATCACCACAGTAGCCAAATCCGTAGGTGGTGCAGGTAAGTTGGTTGGGTTGGCTTGGGTGTGCACATTCTGAGGTGCAGCATGTTGAGTTCCATTATTTCCTTCCTGTCCTTGCTAACCTTCATTGTCATTAGTATCCATAGGTGGTAGAGATGGGTTTGCATTCTGTCTCCTTCTACTTACACTATGTCCAGCCATTTATACTCTTGGTTGAAAGGTACTTGGAAAGGCTGTACCTGTGAGACAAGATATGATGGTAGTATTGGGTTAGTCTCACAATGGAAGGTGAGAGAAAAACAAAATCAATAGGCAAAAGTTTGAACAGAATCAAAATGCACACAACAGTCAGTTATACAGTCGATGGCCTACGTCGCATGTTATGCAACCATAGGTGCGACCTTCAAAATCTTGAAAACTTACCGAAACCCTATGGTCGATGGTTTTGGTCGAATTGTGCGACCGTATGATTCAAGATCAGGTTTTTTAAACTGTTTTTTGAAAATTTTCCCTCTCATTCTCCTTCTTCCTCCTACGGTTTCTACTCAACTCGTCACCAGTGAGTTGCTACAGTATCGACCATACGAACTTGGTATTTTTCCATCGATCAACATCAATCACTCCATTCCTTAAGGTATGTTCTCTACTTTTCTCCATTTTTAAGCTTTCATACCTAGTAGTTGAACAGAATTTCTTTCTAAAAGAAATGGAATAATTCCGTGAACGAAGTCTTTTTCATGAGGTACAACTAGCAATTCCTATTTATCTATTACAGAGGGTTTTTGCTATTTGTAGGGTTTTCTTCTAATTAATTTTTTTTTGACAGTAAAAATTTAATTTTTATTGGGGCTTTTGTTATTGGCCACCCAATGGATGAAAGCCCTCAAGAAAATTTGAGTTCCATTGGTTAGTTTAGTAGAAACTTGAAAATTCCCATTTTTGACCTAAATTTTAGGGGTTTTCCCAATTGTCAAAATTTCTTCAAATTCGACCTACTTAGTTTAAATTTCCGATTGTATGCCTTGCAGGATGGTCTAGGACCTATGTAAGTCCTCCTGTTCAAATGTTTGGGTGAAAAGTGAGGCTTTTTCTATTTTACGTCGTTATGTTGTCAAATTTTCAAATTTATCTAACTTGTTTTTTTTCTTATTTTCTTCTCTTGCAGTTATCATGGTTCGCACTAAGGTTCCTCGAGTTCATGACCCACGACGCTTCAGGTCCGTTGAAGTAGAGGTGCGATATCTTTAGTTTGACCGAAAGAAAGTGGAAGGGGGTCGATGTGTGAACTTAGCCCATTTAGCCCTGTTTGATGTGGAAAGGGCGTTTGGTGATATGGGCTGGCTTCTAGTGATCTTGTACAAGGCTGGCTTGGTCTAGTGATCTTAGGTAAGAGTGACTTAGAAAATGCTTGGGGCACGGATCACCGCCCGGGTGAATGGGGTGACCCTCTTTCAAGCGTCGGAGTTGCGGATCTCCTAGGCATTCCAGCGATGGTCGGTTGGTTTACTATCACCCAAGGGCCACAATTTACAAAATGTTGATAGGGGTAAGAGATTCTTTGGGATCACCCAACGGGAGTGAAGCAGCCGGGTCTCTCGTAAGATTATCCAAAATAATCTTATTCCCCCGGGGGGACACTCGAGATGGTCTCACGGGCCTGGCGAGATCTCCTGCTCCCAGGCATTATTCCAAACGATGCACAGCTATGTTTTCGGAGGTAACTTTCCCTATGGGCGACAATCTCCACCAAGGAGCCACTAGTGGATGAAGGGGTCTTGGGGGCCTTATCTGATTGGGAGGCCATCGGTAGGAGGGCGAAAGAGTCGGTCGGTGATGATGAGGAGCTATGAGTTATCTTCTTGCTCGGGTAGCGGCAACATAGAGGCAGCAACGAGAGGCAGCAGGGCACATGAGGGTGATGATGAAGAGGATAATGATTGGATGTACATGGATGTGGATGACATCCCTCCTCCATCACCACAACATTCTACTAGAGCTGGCCCTTCTCGGGCTTCTCATCCAGATGGCCCTTCACGCCCACCACCAAATGACATGATGGGGCTGTTACATGAGATTCGGGAGGTTCAGCGCATGACTGATTGGAGAGTAGGAGAGCTTCTAGATGCCTAGTGCTTTACAAACTAGCGGGTAGCAGATTTGACAGCTAGTCTTTGAGCAACTCAGACTCAGGTGGCCTGGCTCGCGAGAGTATATGTTGAGGACTATGATAGAGATTGTGAGGCACCTCCTCCTCCAGCACCTCCAGCTCCATGATATCATTTATTTCTTTTTCCCTTTTATACTACAGAGTAACTGTCCGAATTGTGGACTGTACTCTGATTTGGATGTACATTTGTCTTATTTCCATTGGTTTTTTTTATTCCCATATATATATATATATATATATATATATATATATATATATATATATATATATATATATATATATATATATATATATATATATATATAAAATTGGTTTCCCCTTTACATATGTGTATTATTTTCTTTCTTAGTTTATGTCTCATACAACACAGGTGCTTATGGTGTGTTCTTATTACAGCTTTTAATTTTATCCTAACTTAGTTCATGACTTATGTGAAAGTACTTAGGTCAATGGATAGAACATGAGAAACTCTGATACCAAGTTGTCACACCCCAATTCTGGTCTAACCAGAATGGTGTGATGAATCGCCAATAAACCAATGGTTCACCCAAAATCTCGTATAGGTCGTACCTACCATATCAAACCACATACACATTCTACATTAATAATCAGAGATAATAAACAAATAAGCGAAAGTCTTACAGATAATGAACTGAGAGTCTAACAGTGATAAATAAGTATTTAATCCAATTATCTCCAAACCACAAGACATAAAAATAAATAATCAATTACATATCTGATGTTCAAATTATAACTAAACTTAAGCAAAAACACATTGGTTGCACTCGCATGATGAATCATGCGCATCTTCTTCAACTTCTACGTCCATCGCAACAATGTATTTATACGTCGATGCATTCATATATTCTTCAATAGTAGGACCTGCATCATCAACTAAAAATATTCGACGTTGAAAGGGTGAGAACACATTATGGCTCAGTGAGCAAACAAAACAATGCAACAAACATATGCATGCATTTAATTCATATCTTTGGTCTGGTAAGTTTACATTATGTTATAGAAAGGTTTGGTGACCGTCGCACCTCTATACACGAGTGTGTGAATTGGCCCAATGGATCAAACATCATTGCCGTCCCACATGCACCCACAATGGAATAGAGATAAAGCTAAAGTGTCTGGATCAAACACCGCCAACTCTTCCCCAGATGTCCTACCTATACCAACACGTAAGCCCCTATTGGCCAGGGCTTACAAACTGGGCTCGCAACTAACCAATCCTAATGCCAAATAGTGTATCAAAGGCCTCACCCCAGCATCCCTCAATACGTCCATAGAGATAGAGCTAAGGCCCCCCGGTAGAGTCAGAGACCACATGGTCCGAGACCACCTCCCCTGATGCCCTACGACGTAATAGTTCTGCTAAAGTAATGGCGATACGACGATGTTAGTGGGCAACATTGAGTAGAGATAGAGCTAAAGTCTGGTGATGAGATCGAAGACCACCATGCCACGTCCTCCCCTTGATGCTCCACTCACATCCAACACACTAAGCATACACATACATTTACATGCCTATTCCTAGCATCATCATCATCATCATCATCATGTTATAAATAAAAGAAATTAAATATGCATGAACAATAATAGCAGGAATATTGGATGACATGTGAGATGCACATTACAAGCATACAAGCATAAAATCAATCATTGCAATGGACTCAATAAAAATAAAAAATTTGTTATTAACCAATTAGTTTAGGTCTTGTTCCCTCACCTATTAGCAATACTCGATCTCCTTCCAAGCCTTGAAATTCTCTTTGAATTGATTTAACACCCTAAAAGTTATATAAATTTAAGTTATGATTCATATGTAACATATTACAGTAGTCAAAAATCAAAACAGAGCACTGATAGGTGTCTGATTAGTCCTATGGTCTCATACTGTATCGACCTTACTGCCTACGATCAATACCCTATGGTTGCATATGGTGCTACCATAGCTGCGACAATATGATTTCTGAAATCTTCCGAATGCCTATGGTCAATCCTCTGGTCATGCTGATCATGCTATGGTCGACCATAGTTGTGACTTTGAGATTTCTGGTCACAGACTACATGCAATTCGAGTTCTTCCTTGGTCAATTCTTCTGATTTTTAATGGGGTTTATTCTAAAGTTATCCTATGGCCTTCATTAGTAGTTTCTTATCAATCCTAATCATGAAATTCACAACTTATGGTTCTCCTTGGGATTTTCTCAAGAAAATCACATAGATCATAATAGGTTGATATTGTCTATCTTCCATAGAAGTGTTATTCCTTAGAGTTTACATCTCTAGAGATTCGTTTCATACCTTTGCCTGTGGTAGAGAGCCAATATCTTCTCAGCAAATTCCTCTCCTTAGATTTTTCTTCTTCTCCTTCTCTTCTTTCTCTTCCTTCTCTTTCCCTAGGGCTTACTAATGTTCTAAAAGAGTGAAAAATGGCTGAGGGACATCCTTTATATAGAGGAAAACTCTCCATATAGAGTCCACTTTCAATTAGGAAAGTAATCCCTTAGTTTAGGAAAGTTTCCAAAACTCGGAGTCTGATATGGGGTCTCACGATCGATCATACGGTCGCATAAACCGTTGACTGTAGGGTCAAAATCATTGACCGTGGGGTTCTAGATTTGAGATTTTTATTCCCTTCCTTATGGTTGACCATACCTACCCAGGTATGTGACCTTAAGTAGGTTTTCAGTGTTTTTAACTCGATTCTCATACCTAGTTTGTGATTTATCTTCACACGCTCGGTCTACTTGGTCCAGAAATGATGGGAAGACCTGCACGATACGGTTAAACCAAGTTAGTGGAGTGCGGGTCTTACAACATCTATTTTCATTCTCCTCCACTAGTATTATTTATTTAGATCATGATACATCTTCTTACTTCCAGGATGTACTAAATAAGAGGTAGAATGGGCTTCCTTCATTAGTTTATTTATGATATCTGAATTTTCACTTTCAGATACGCACACCCTTCCTTTGTGCCTTAATACCTTTCCTGAGTCCAGAATGAAATTTGGAGTGATTTTACCCTTTTCTATATCTTCTTGCACCATCCTCAGATAGGGGTTCGATTGGATTGTCATCTTCACTTCATCCATCAGATCAGGTATAATCTTCAATGTAGTGAACATATTTAAAAACTGATGAATATACCCTGGTCTATCGAACCATCCAGTTTATCTATCACGAATTGCTCATTGCCACAATTAAATACTCTTTCTGCGATACACATTGCAGCATTTGTACTAACTTCTTCCTTAGGCTTCCTTAACGCTTTTTGGCTCTGTGCATTGGCAACCACATTAGGCTTCCCTAGATGATACTGGATATCACAATCGTAATCCTTTAGCAATTCCAACCTCTTCTATGTCTCATGTTCAACTCCTTTTGGTTAAAGAGATGAGTAAGACTCTTATGATCCGACTTAATCTGTAATTTTTTTCTATACAAGTAATGTCTCCATATATTGATGGCATGAATCACTGCTACTAATTCCAGGCCATGAGTAGGATAATTCTTCTCGTGTTCCTTTAGTTGTCTTGAAGCATAAGCAATTACTCGTTCTCGTTGCATGAGAACACATCCCAAACCCAACCCGGATGCATCGATGTATAGGAAAAATGGCTATCTTGGTACCAAAATGGTCAAGATGAGAGCCGATATCAATCTTGCCTTTAGCATTTGGAAACACTCTTCACACTTGTCGGTCCAAACACTTTTCTCATTTCTTAGTCAACTTGGTGAGAGGTACAATGATTCTGGAGTAATCTTCCACGAACCGTCGATAGTACCCAGCTAAACCTAAGAAACTTTTGATTTCTGCAATGTTCTTAAGTGCTTTCCATTTTACAATAGCTCAAATCTTATTGGGGTCCACTTTAATTCCTTCTGACGATACTATATGACCCAAGAATTGTACTTTACCCAATCAGAACTCACATTTCTTAAATTTTACATAAAGTTTCTCCCTTCTTAGTCATTGTAAGGCTACTCTAAGATCCGTCGCATGAGTCGCTTCATCCTTGAAATAAATCAATATGTCATCTATGAAAACTATTACTGAAGTGTCCAACATGTCGTGAAACACCCGATTCATGAGTTCCATAAAGGATGTTTGTGCATTGGTTAATCCGAAGGACATGAGCAAGAACTCATAATGTCCATACCTGGTTCTAAATACTGTCTTTGGAACATCTCGATCCTTAATCTTCAATTGATGATACCATGATCGAAGACCGATCGTGGAAAACACCTTTGCTCCTTTCAACTGATTAAATAAATCATCGATACGAGGTAATGGGTATCGATTCTTGATCGTTAGCTTATTTAATTCTTGCTAGTCTATACATAGCCGAACACTACCATCCTTCTTCTTCAAGAATAATACAAGCGCTCCCCAAGGTGATATACTAGGTCATATAAATCCCTTGTCTAGTAACTCTTGCAGTTGAACCTTTCATTCCTTTAGTTCAGTTGGAGCCATTCAGTATGGGGCTTTAGGCACAGGCACCGACCCTGGCAATAGGTCTATAACAAACTCTGTCGCTCGATCAGATGGTAACCCGGGTAAATCTTCAGGAAATACATCCAAAAATTTCTGTCACAACCTCGATATCTTCCATCCATGATGCTTCTTTAGTAAGGTTCACCATAGATACAAGGTATCCAACTCCACCCTTATCGATACATCTCTTAGCCTTCAATGCAAAGAGAATGAGCTTCTACTTGCGAGGAACTTTGGTTCCGATAAAACCAAAGTCCGCACCATCCTTGCCCTTGAAGGATATCTTCTTCTTGACACAAAGCAGACTTTCAGAATGCTGGGATAACCAGTTTATTCCTAAGATGATGTCAAAGTCTACCATCTCGAGCTGCACTAGGTTTGCTTCCAATCTCCGTCCGTTTATAATAACTGGCCACGGTCCATATCATTCATCTAACACAACCTCTAATACCAAAGGTGATTTAACTAACAGTTTGAGATTTAAAGGTTTAAGAGGCATATTCAACTTCTTTCTGAAAGAAACAAACATAAAAGAATGGGTGGCCTTGGAGTCGAAAAGGACTTTGGTGGGAACATCGGCTATTGTTACAATATCTGTAGTTTTTACCTAGGTTTAGTTTATATGCTTACACAAGGTACTATAAAAGAATAAGGTCAAGTCATACCTTTGACCACATCACATGATGCGGCAAGGTCTTCAGAAGTTATGGCATAAACCTTTCATTGCTGTAGTTGTTTCCTTGGTTTAGGGCAGTCCCTTGAATAATGTCCTACTTGATTATAGTTAAAGCATTTAACTCTAGCATTCCCTTTCCATTGTTGAGGTTGAGCCGGCTATGTAGTCTTGGCTGCAGCATTAAAGCCTTGAGTCCGGAATGGTTTGAAGCTCTTTGAGTTTCGTTCATTGAATGAATTTCTGTTAGGCCTCTTAATACCCTTATTTTGAACAAAATATCTCTCCTTCTGACTTGACTCCAGAACTTGGGCAATCTATACTACTTCATTATAGATCTTCTTTTCAAATCCCAATACATTCTCCCTAATACTTTCCCTAAGTCCCATGACGAACCTTTGGGTTTTGATATCTTCTTCTTGCATACTAGAGGGAGCAAAGAAGAACAATTTTTCATAACGCTGTTGATAAGCATCAATAGACATTTGCCCTTGATACAAGCTTAGAAATTATTTCTCTATCATATCTCTAACACTCCTGGTAGAATACTTCTCAAAGAATGCTTCCTTGAATATATCCCAAGTTAGTTGAGGGTACTTAGTCAACAAATAACCACATGTGGAATTCTACCAATGGTGAGCATCACCCTTCAACATAAAGGTTGCATAGCACTTTCTTTTCTTATGTAATAGTCATCATCATAAAATTCCTCTCCATCTCGTCAATCCAGTGAGTTTGTCACAAAAAATCTAATGGCTTACCTATGAACTCATTTAGTTTCATCTTCAAAAAATGCTTTATCAGCCTTGAGTGGTCTAGCTGATTTTGTACATAAGCTCCATATATGGGTGGCTGGTACTGATAATTACTCTATTGTGCTCCTAAATTCTATACTGGGACGTACACCACTGGGGTTTACTGTGCTTGAGGTGCCGCATTATTGATTACAGAGGCTTGGGGCATAGTATTGCTACCCCCTGGTATTCTGCTGGCTTGACCTGCAGGTGCTGGCGTTGTATTCATAGCTGGGGGAGTAATTCCCATAGCAGCTTGCATATTCGCCTACATCTGATGTAGCTCCTGCACTTGTCGTGCCAAATTCATCACAATCATAGCCAAATGAATAGGTGGTGCTGGCAAATTGGTTGGGTTGGCCTGATTATTGACTCCTTGTGGTGCAACATTTTGGTTCTCAGTATTTCCAGCTTATTCTTCTTGGTTTTCTTTGGCATTTGCCTCCACAGGTGGTGGTGGAGGTGGGCTTGGGTTCCGTCCCCTTCGGTTTTTTCTATGCCCAGCCATTTCTGACTATCGTCTATGGTGGTGTCTGCAAAGTCAAAAATATGTAAGACAATTATAGTATACGACAGTGTCATGTTAGTCCCACAATAAAAGAAGAAGATTCCCAAGCATAGAGTCCAAGCAGAGCATTACAGGTCAGAAAATTCTTGTGTGGTCGACATTGACCAGTCATGCTATATGCGACCACAGAAGTGACCACACAAACCCTGGTAACTTCCCAAGGCTTTCTGGTCAACTGTGTGGTCGATCCTTTTGGTCAAAATTGGCGACTGCACAATTTAAAATTTTGATTTTTAACTTGATTCAAGCCCTTTTCTTCCCATTTCTCTTTTGTCTTCTTCTGGCTTCAACTCAACTCGCCACCAGTGAGTTGCAACAGTGCCAACCACACAACTTGGGTGATTTTTTCATCGGTCAACTATTCCCATTCCATTCCTCAAGGTATGTTCTCCATTCTTCTCTTTCCTTTGGGCTGTTATACCTAGGTTTTCATAATTTTGTATCGTTTTCTACAAATTAAAGTTTATTCAACAATAAAAATCAAATTTTTATTGTTTGGTTTTGATAATAGGCACCACAAACGAAAGCCCTCAAGAAAATTTGGATTTTATCGGTTGGTTTAGCCAAAAGCTTAAAAATTCAATTTTTGACATAGAATTTGGGGATTTTTCCCAAATTTCAAAATTTCTTGAATTCTCCTAAGATTAGTTGAAATGCAATCCTCCTGCCCAGGTGTTTGGGTGAAAAATGGGGCTTTTGCCCGTTTTACATCATTATACTGCCCAATTTTGTAACTTTTACTGACTTATTTATTTGTTTCACTTTCTTGCAAACAATATGGCCCGAACAAAGATGCCCAGACCATATAATGGATTTCACTTCCGTTCTGCAGAAGTTGAGGTGCAATACCCCTAGTACAGACGAAAGAGGGTTGAGGTGGGTCGGTTTGTTAACCTACCAAGCCTAGCCCTATTCGATGTAGAAAGGGCGTTTGGTGATATAGGCTGGCTTCCTGTGACCCAGTATGAGGGTTGCACATGCCCAAAATTAGTCAAGCACCTCTATTGCAACCTTTAGCTAGAAGGTGACCTAGAGGACATAGACAAAGGTAGGGATCTCAGGATTACTAGTTGGGTGAGTGCTCCAAAAGAGCATAAGTTTTTTACAGAGCCTATGCAAGCAGATATGAATGGTCAGATACTCTGGGATGACTGCTGGGAGAAGAAGGAGGTCAATCTCTATCCTGAACCACGTGTCTATTGTAAGATCATCTAGCACAATTTGGTTTCATAGAGTGGTCACTATGAGATGGTTTCACAGTTGACCTAGTATTTACTATACTGCATTTGTCCCAGACAGCCTGTCTACCTTTCGTACATCATTATCCAGACTATGCACAGAGCTACGACACCTAATCTGAAGGGTAACTTGCCCTATGGGTGCTTAATTACCACCTTACTTGCTCGTTTACAGGTGAACCTAGAGGATGAGAGGATCTATGAGGACACTATGTCAGCAGACCTCGACTGGGATGTCATCTATAGGACGGGGATGCAGGGAGTATAAGTCAGTGACGAGGAAAGGAATGCTATGGAGCGTCCTCTCACTCTGGTGTAGGCAACAGATGCGGCGGTGGCAGCAGCAGCGGCAACAGAGGGTGATGAGGGAGATAACCGTATGTACATGGATGTAGATGACATCCCTCCTCCTTCACCTTAGCACACCACTGGGGCTGGCCCATCTTGGACTACCTCCTCGGCTGGTCCTTCGTACCCGCCGCCAGATGATATGATGGAGTTACTTCGGGAGATCTAAGAAGCTCAGCGTGCTACAAATCAGCGGGTAGCAGACCTAGTTGACAGTCTCCAAGCTACCCAGACACAGGTAGCCTGGCTCACCAGGGTGTACGCAAAGGACTACGATCGAAATTGAAAAGCACCTCCTCCTCTTAGTCCTCTAGCTCCATGATAGTTTATTTTCTTTTCTTTTTGCTTGTATTACAGAGTAACTGTTCGAATTGTGGACCCTACTTTGATTTAGAATATTTTTTTTTTATTTCGACATATGTATATATATATTTTTTGTTTCTCATTTACATGATGTGCATTATTCTCTTTTTTAATTTATATCTCAAACAACAAGGTGCTTATGGTGTGTTTATATTATAGTTTTTAATTTATCTTAACTCAGTTCATGACTCTTGTAAAAGTATTCAGGTTTGATGGGCAGAGCCTTAGAGCTCTGATACCAACTTATCACACCTCAATTCTGGACTAACCAGTAGTGTGATGAATTATCATAAAAACCAACTGTTTAACTAGGATCTCATAAAGATTGTGCCAATAATCTAAACTAAATACACATTCCACAACATAATCAGAGATAATAAAATAAATGGCAGAAGTCTTTATTAATAATGAATCAAGGTCTAACATGATAAATAAATATTTAAATCTAATTATCTCCAAATAACTCAAAACATAAGGTAAATATTCATTACATGTTCCAAAACTTAATTGTAAATAAACTACTAGAAAACACATTGGAAGCACTCGCATGATGGATCATGCACGTCCTCTACAGCTTACAAGTCTGTAGCCGCCACAAGTCTGTATGGTGGTGCATTCATATAGTCCTCTACTATGGTACCTACATCATCAATTAAAAATATACGACGTCGAGGAGTGAATACACATCACGACTTAGTGAGTAAACAAAACAATGCATAAACATATGTATGCATTCAATTCATTATCTTTGGTTTGATTTAAGTTTGCAACTGTACTATAGAAAGGATTGACTGCTACTACACCTCTATGCATGAGTGTACGAATCCACCCAATGGATCAAACACCATTGCCGTCGCACATGCACCCACCATGAAATAGAGATAGTGCTAAAGTTTCTAAATCACATACTGCCAACACTTCTCCTGATGCCCTACCCATATCAACACGTAAGCCCCTACTGATGAGGGCTTATAAACTGGGCTCCTAACTAACCAATTCTAGATGTCATGATAATTTGTATCCAAGGCCTTACCCCAGGATCCCTCAATACGTCCATAGAGATAGAGCTAGAGTCTAGTGACCAGGTTGAACCACAGTACCACATCCTCCCCCTGATGCTCTACAGCATACTAGTTCCTCTAAGGTAATGACGATACGATGATGTCAGTGAGTAGGACTGAGTAGAGATAGATCTAGAGTCTAGTGGCTAGGTTGAACCATAGTACCACGTCCTCCCCCTGATGCTGCACTTACATCCAATACACCAACCACACATACAATCATATGCCTATCCCAAGCATCATCATTATGTTATAAATAAACAGAAATAAATATGCATGAGCAGATATTTAACAAGTACTGGATGACATGTGAAATGTACAAACAATCATACAAGGCTTGACATCATATTTAATAATAGAAAATAAAATAAAAGGGTAGCTTGTTATTAGCCTTTTAGTTTAGGTCTTGTTCCCTCACTTGTAAATGATGTTCGGTCTTCTTTTAAGCCTTGGAAACTACTTTGATCTACTTGGGAACCTAAGGAATTTTTAGATTTCAGTTCGGGTTTGATTGTAACAAGATACAATAGTCGAATATCAAAACAAGGTCTTTAACAGTTGACTGGTTAACTCTGTCGTCTCCTGCTTATGTCGACCACTCATTGTATGGTCGACTCTGTGGTGGTGTATTATGCGAGCAGAGATGCGGCCATATAAATTTTTGGAAACTTCACAAATAGTTGTAGACGACTCACTGGTGGCTCTATGGTTGACCAGTGATGCGACCACACAAAGTTTGGTTGACTTTTGTCCTTCAATCTGAGTTCTTCTAGAGTCGATTTCTCAGCTCATCATTAGGGTTCATCCTATAGTCGTCTTATGACCTTTAATCATAGTTTCTCATTAACAATTAACCCTATTCTATTCTCCCTGATTTCCCTTGGGATTTACTTAGAGATTCATATGATTGATAATTCCTCATTATTGGTTTAACATCCTAATTAACAATGCAAAACTCTATCCTATGTGATCTACCTCTACAAAGACAAGTTTCATACCTTAAGCTTGTTGTAGGAAGTTAGAGACCTTCTCTGCAAAGCCCTTCTTCCAGCCTTCCTCTCCAAGTCTTCTCTCCCTTCTATTTCGCTCTCTTTCTCTCTTAGGTTTAAGGTTTGAGATTAATCCAAAAGAGTGAGAGAGGGTAGAGGGACGTCCTCTATATAGAAAGAAACTCTCCATATAGAGTCCTTCTACAATTAAGAAAGAGATCTCTTAGGGTTTGGAAAGTTTCCAAATTATGAAGTCTTATTTGGGATTGTGCACTAGACTGTGTGGTCACAGAGTCCGTCGACCACACAATTCAAAAGTGTCGACCACACAAGGTTTTTGATTGGTCTCTATTAGCTAATTGACTGGTCGACCACAAAAGCTCAAGTAGTCAACCATACAACTAAATTTTACTATTTTTGGGTTGATTTACTTACCTAGCCTTGTGGTTCCTTCATACGGTTGGTCCACTCGAGCCGGCTATGATGGGAAGACCTGGTGTGTGCATCCAAGGTTTTCTTGTTACTTGAGGTAACGAACAGTAGGCAACCTAAATAGGTCATTACATTATTAATTGAAATGATGGATAACGCATACTAACTAGTAGGGTTTTCAAGAATCTAACCCTACAAATATGTTCCTAAAATTTTTAGAAGATTATTGACCGAAGATGGTCAACAACAGGGGTCAAAACCTCACGCGGCACGTAACCGATCGCACGGTCTTTGACCAGTAGGGCTGCAACTCGTGTCATCAATCGCACATTGAAACATAATGTTTTGACCGTGCTAGCACCCCAGAAGGTTGCCTAAATCCTGTAGGGTTGGTCTAGGATCTCACATTACAGAGGCAAGACATGTTTGGTCGTTCATAGGATAAACCGAACTTGCCTCGGGTATAAACAATGTACAACGGGTTTTGCATCAAAGGAAAACCAAAACTAAAATCTAAGCCTCTAATTAAATTGAATAAAATTCCAGGAGGTCCCCGGCCAATTTTGGCCAATATTTGATGTCGAAAAGGCATGCGGCAGATGCCATTGACTGCATGTCTCTATAGCCAGGTCGTGCGGCTCGTGCCAATGACCACACATCGAAATGTGGTCCGATGGTCACCGAACTTCTTCCTAAATTTTCTTTGTATTTTTTAGTCTAATCCTAGATTTTAAGCTCCAAACTAAATTTCTACCCTAAGTTTTGGGGTACCGTTACGATTGTCCGTGTAAGACCCGCACTCCATGAACCCAATCTAAACCTTTAATTCGTGTCGTAACAGGTCTTCCAATCATCACCGGGCCAGACGGGACGATCGGATGACAACCAGGTATGAAACAGACCCCAACCAGGTATGAAACGGACCCATGTATGATAAATATTTCATATCGATCGATGGTACCGGTCGACCGGTATGCCTGCGCAGGCAGACCACTTAGATCCGGAAACGGATCTCTACGGTCCAACTTTCCAAATTTTGAACCAAAGGACTTTCCTAATGTTAGGGGGTTTCCTAAACTTAACCCTAATCTATATAAGGACCCCTAAACCTCCTTATTATCTCTTTCATTGATCCTTACAAACCCTAGAGAGGAGAAAAAGATCGAAGAAGGAGAAGGAACTAAGGAAGGAGAGGGAGGAGCCGCCGTCGCCGTTGGATGAAGAACACTCTACTACTAGTCAACAGTAAGTGCTTAAACCTTCCTCTACGTTAACCGTTTTAGACGGTTAGTCATGAATGGATCAATACCATGCAAGGCGATTTATTGATCTAAACCAGAGTTTGCCGTCAAACCCTAATATAGTCGGTAAACCCTATATTCAAGTTCTAGGTTGAAGATCATCGAAACTAGGACTTGAATGGAGTTGAAACAACTCTAACTCATTGCTCGGACCTAGAATGTATAGGAGAAACCCTAGAATCAATAGGGGGTGACCGACGGAAGGCGAGAACCGGGTGTATGGTCTTCCAGAGACATACCAGTCGACCATATAGGTCGCATCTTTCCCCACAGTGCCGCGACCGGTACCTGTGACCGGTATCTCTCGGGGACTAGTCTGTGGGGACCGATCGACCATACAGGTCGCATCTTTCCCTATAGTGCCGCGATCGGTACTTGCGATAGGTACCTGCGACTGGTCTGCACTGTGAGAAGTGTTTCGACCCAGTTGGTTTTTCGACCAACGTAAATCCTAAGAAAACTATTCTAACATAACCCTAACATCGTGTAGGACCTTGTGATAGGAAGTTTGGATTCTGTGATGCGGAGTAAGCTATCAAACAAGCGTCTGGTAAGGGAATCGAACCTAAACCCTAATAATTTAATAACAATAAATGTTATTAATAATTATGATTCTATGGACCGATGTTTGTGCATACTCGCATGTCATCTTTACTTTCAGTTATTATTATTGTTCATGCATACTCGCTACGCTAGGATGTGATAGTTAGGCATGTGATTGTTTTCGTTGGTGTGTGGAATGGGAATGGCCTGGGGTCTGGGATCATTCCTCACACTAGCACCTTTTTGTATGGTTATGTCTTAGCATGCTTAGTGCGGGTAGGGTATCAGGGGGAGGAAGTGTCACTGTGATCTCCGGCCTGGCCACTAGACTCTAGCTCTATCTCTATGCCGTAGGGAGGGAGTTGTACTGGGATAGGGCCTACTGTGATGACATATAGGATTGGTTAGTTGCGAGCCCAGTTTGCAAGCCCTCGCTAATAGGGGCTTACGTGTTGGTATGGATAGGGTATCAGGAGAAATATTGGCGGTGTTTGATCTGGACGCTTTAGCTCTATCTCTATTCCATGGTGGGTGCATGTGGGACGATAGTAGTGTTTGATCCATTGGGCGGCTTCCCACACTCGCATATAAAGGTGCGGTGGCCGCAATCCTTTCTATAGTACATTGCAAACTTAAAACCAAACCATAATGTGAATGTTACTCATGCATATTTTTGTTGCATTGTCTGATTGTCTTACTGAGCTAAGTTGTGAGCTCACCCTTGTATATATACATGTTTTTAGATGTTGATGCAAGTTATACCATAGAGGATTACATGGACACTCTAGTATATGGAGGTGTTGCTGCTTTAGAAGTGCAAGCAGGGGAGGACGAGCATGACGCTTCATGCGAGTGCCCTTTCTGCGTGTACCTCTAGGATGTTGGTTTTGTTTCATTATTTATTTTCAGTTGGATTTGTAATTGGGATGCAAAGATATTTATTTTCGTTTTGATATTTTTTTTGAATAACTGGATAATTTATTTATCAATAGCAGTACTCAGTTCATTTAATTTAAGACTTCCGCTGTGTTTAATTATATTCTGATTATGGTTATGTGCAATGGTTTGTATGGGTGGACACGGTCTTATTGAGATCCTGGTGTGAACTGTTGGTTCAATGTTAGTTCACTCACACTTCTGGTTCAACCGAAATTGGGGTGACAACTTGATATCAGAGCTCTTAAGCTCTGTCCAATAGACCATATTTGTACTTAACTTAGTCGATGAACTGAGATAGAAGAATTAAAAGCTTTAATAAAAGTGGTCCTTAAGCACTTGTTTGATGCTAGCTAAGACTAAATACTAAAGAGCATAATGTACTATACTAAAGGAGGAATTAATAAATACACATGCTCTAGTGAGGAAACTATAGTGACATGTAGAATGATCATGAATTACCATAACAAATAAAAAGAAAATTTTATAAACATAAAATATACAAAATGTATCAAAAGTTAATTGTGCCACAGGGTACAGTCCACAAACCGGGCAGTTACCCTGTTATAAAAGTCAATGTACCAGGAGGAGAGAAAAATAAAGTGGTCTATCATGGGGTTGGGGGCATAGGAGGAATAGGGTTAGCAATGTCATAGTCACGCTCATATACTACCCTGAGCCAGTGTACCTGCTCCGGCGTGACTCTGAGGCTGCGAGAAAGGTGCCCTAGGTCACGGCTCATCTCACGCTGAGCATCCTAAATCTCCATAAACATACCCATCACGGTATCGGGAGGAGGCTAGGATGGTCCTACTATAGGTATGGGCTACGGTGCCGGTGCTGAAATGTCCTCCATCTAATCATCATCACCATCATCCCCTGCCTCTTTTGCATGAGCCGCATTGGCTGCTGCTGCTGCTACTGCCGCTGCTGCCACTGCTGCTACCCTCCTAAGCGGATGAGGTCAGACCTCTAGCTCCTCATCACTGATGGGCAGATTGTCCATCCTCATCTAGACAATGGCATCCCAGTCAATGTTTGAGGTCATGGTGTCCTCAACCGTAATCTCACCCCTCATGTCTACTCAAAGGCGCTGCAGGAGTGTAGTGATAAGCAGGACATAAGGAAGGTTTCTTATCTGATCGGGCATGGTAGCCTGACGCATAGTCCTGATAATAATTTAAGGAAGACAGACCCGCTCCTTAGTGCAGACACAGTAAGTCAGGTACTGGGTGAGCTGAGATAACTCATTGTAGTGGCCGCTCTGAGGAACAATGTCATGCTGGATGATGCGACAATATACCTGAGGAACAGGTCTCAAACTGGCAGCTTTCATGGGCGCCCCTGGGTTAAGGATATGCTCTGAAACTTCCTGGCGTAGATCATCAGTAAAGAAGCCCTTCATCTTGGGGGCGCAGTAAACCAAGTAAGCATCATTTGGAATCCCCAAAAGATCAGGGAGCTGGTGAGTATCGAAGGATATGGGAACAACTTTGACAAAGCTGGTTAGGCAGAGCTCCCTGCCACGGATGAAGTTGTTAACATTTCCCTCGACCTCCAGGTTGGCGTAGAAATGTTTGATTAGGTTGGAAGGGTAGTCACCGTGTAAGTAATGATGGGTAACCACCCAAGTGCACCGAAGGCTGCTTCAACGTCAAATCGTTGTAGCTGCTCCAAGTTTACACATCGTCCCGATTCAATGTTCTTCTCTTCAAACCAGGAAAAACAGGCTTGCACCGCCGTAGAACGCAACCATCACTCATCAAATGACAGAACTGGCAGCTGCGGACGGTTCATGCCATGAGCGAATGCATGTTTACCAGTGCCATGACATTGAGACATTTTGAACTACAAACAAAAACAAATTGGTTAGAATTTCTGAAATTTCGGCAGTATAACGACAGTAATTGAAGCAAAAGCCTCAAACTCACCCAAAATATGGGGAGGAGGACTTACGTAACAATTTAACACCATATGGAAACCAAACAACCATCAAACAAGCAATAAATTTAACAATTACAAGAAAAAAAATCGATTTTGACCAAAACCTAGGTTAAAAACCTAAAAATTCGATTTTTAGAAAAACCATATGGTGGAACCTCAAATAAGTTGAGGGCTTTTGTTCATAGAGGTCCCTAAACTCTTTCTAAGCTGAAAGAAAAGAGTTCCTACAGTTAGAATCTTCTAAACCACGAAAAATCTAGTTTTTGGGTAAGAAACCATGAAGGAACGATGTAAAAGGAAGAGAGGAAGGAAGAACCTTACTTAGAGATGACGTTCAAAGTCTTGATCGGAAGAAGATCGCTCCCAAGGTCACTGGTCGGACTGTAGCAACTCACCAAGTTAGAGAGAAATCGCCACCGGAGAGAATGGAAAGAAGAAAAGTGAGAAAAGACTCACTTTTTGTAATTTTAAAGCCTTTCTGGGCATACCGGTCGGCAGTTTGCCCTATACCGATCGACCAGTACCCCTTGGTACCTACGTCCGGTACCTCTTGGCCACAAGAGTGGTGCTAACCAGTCGACTATACTGGTCGCACCACACTCGACAGTGTCGCGACCGGTAAGTCGCGACCGGACAAAAAAAATGAAATGATGAGGAAATTTTTTTAAAATTTTGGATTAAAGCTTCTCTTACGATTTTCGCCTTCCCCTTGTTAAAGACTAACACTATTATGACTATTCGATTATACCTCATGTGTTATGTCTTCTTCCCAGATCCAAACTGGAAAGAATAATTTAAGATGGTAGGCGAAAATGGTCATAGAGGCTCACGAAAGCGTCACCACTCAAGGGTGCGTCAAGTCGAGGACTATGTGGAAACAGGAACTGTTGATGAGCAAAACCTGAACCCGGAAGGTGGAGAAGAACAAAGTCACTGAGCACCAACAAATTTGTCAGGGCCTCCTCACACTAACTCTGAGACTATTGTGACGAATCTGGTTTATCAGATGAAAGCCTAGCAGAAGGTGTTCTTGAATGAGATGCTAAAGGTGTTCAGGTCACCGGGATATATTCCTACAGAAGGTATGCCTGGGTTTGGGAGAAATACCACCACACTGCCAATGGATGGTAGTACTAGACCGATGGGCCAAGGACAGAATCTACAACCACCACACCAATTTCCAACATCGTCTGCCTATGAAGGGAACTATCTGTACCCACCACCATGGAATGGAACGAATGAACAGGGGAAGAATGACCTAAGCCGAGCGGTGGATAGGTTTTTGAAGTTGAAACCCCCTACTTTCACAGGAAACCAGGAAAACCACTATAGCCTGCATAGTGGGTTGCTGAGATGGAGAAGAACTTCCATCTGATGACTTGCTCGGAGGATGAGAAGGTGTTATTTTCTACGCACATGCTCAAGGAAGATGCAAATGCCTGGTGGAATTCTACTCGGACATACTTGGAGACAAAGTACACTCAGATCACTTGCGAAATATTCAATGGAGCCTTCTTTGATATGTACTTTCTAAAGAGTTTTTGTGATCAGATGGAGAAGAAATTCCTCAACCTGCAGTAATCCCAGTTGACTATTGATGCATACTAGCAGAGTTACGAAGAGTTGTTTTTCTTCGCTCCAGCAAGCATGCAAGAGGAGGAAATCAAAACCCGTAGGTTCACTATGGAATTGTGAGGAAGTATTCGGGAGCACGTCTTGGGTTTGGAAAAGAAGGTGTATAATGAGGCTGTGCAGATTGCTAGGGTGATTGAATCAAGCTAAAGAGACAGCTTCTTTGCTCAAAACAGGGGACTGAAGAGGCCTGCTACTGAGTCTTCGGGTGGAGGGAACACTAGACCATTCCGCCCATACAGAGCTCAGTCTGCTGTGGTGCCAGCAAGGAATACTACTGCACCACCACCATCATAGGTAGCTGTACAAAACCCAAACATCAAATGTTTCAACTGCCAACAATTGGATCATTATGCAAAGACCTGTACTCTACCTAAAAAGCAACTGCCATAGCTAGGGAAGATATTTGCAGTCACCACTGAAGAGGCAGCCGCATCACCTAATGTGTTTACTGGTATGATTCCGTCCCTTACTAGTTGGCTTACTATTTTGTTGTGTATGAGCATGTAGAACTAAGGGATAATTAAATTTTAAGAACTGTAAATATAGCTGGTGTATCCGCCAGAGTACTCTTTGACATTGGGGCTATACACTCCTTTGTTTCTATGTCTTTTGGGAAGCGAATGGAATTACCTATCAAGTATTTAACCCCAAGCTTGATAGTTCTCTCTACGTTGGGAGTAAAAGTGGCGTTGAATGAATGTTATGGGCCGTGTTCAGTTAGTATGGAGGGGCAAAACCTAGAAGCAAATCTGGTTCAACTTGAGATGGTAGACTTTGACATCATTTTGGGAATGGATTGGCTAGGCCATCATTCAACTAGTTTATTATGTAGCGAAAGAAAACTTATTTTTAAAGATTATAAGGGAAAGGAGTTTAGCTTCACTGGAACCAAATTACCTAGGAAGCAGAAGCTGATCCTCTCTGCCCTAAAAGCTAAGAGATGCTTCGAGCAGGGAGGAGTGGGGTACTTAATGCTTGTGGTTGACATCACTGTAGAGGTGCCAAAAATGGAAGATCTAGATGTGGTACGAGAGTTTCCAGATATATTTCCAGAAGATCTATCAGGTCTACCTCCAGACAGGGCTATAGAGTTCATGATAGACCTCATGCCAGGGTCGGCGCCGGTGTCTAAAGCACCATATAGGATGGCCCCTACTGAATTAAAAGAGTTGAAGACTTAATTACAAGAATTACTAGATAAGGGTTTCATACGACCAAGCATATCGCCATGGAGAGCACTTGTATTGTTCATAAAGAAGAAGGACAGTAGCGTACAATTATGTATCGACTATCGAGAGTTGAACAAGTTAACCATCAAGAACCGATATCCTTTGCCTAGGATCGATGATCTGTTCGACCAGTTGCAGGGTGCAAAGGTGTTCTCAAAGATTGATCTTAGATCATGGTATCACCAATTGAAGATCAAGGTAAGAAATATTCCAAAGACTACTTTCAGAACAAGGTATGGGCATTATGAGTTCCTAGTAATGTCATTCGGGTTGACTAACGCTCCAGCGTCATTCATGGAACTGATGAACCGAGTGTTTCATGACATGTTGGACACTTCGGTCATCGTATTCATTGACAACATCTTGGTCCACTCAAAGGACAAGGAGATTCATGCAACACATTTGAGAGCAGCCCTACAACGGCTAAGAAGGGAGAAGCTTTATGCCAAGTTCAAGAAATGTGAATTTTGGCTGAAGGAAGTGGTCTTTTTGGGTCACGTAGTATCTACAGACGGTATCAAGGTATATCCAAGTAAGATCGCAGCTATAGTAGGATGGGATGCACCAAAATCAGTTGTAGTGATTCGTAGTTTCCTTAGATTGGCTGGTTACTATAGAAGATTCGTGGAAGACTACTCAAGAATCGCTGTTCCACTTACCAGACTAACCAAGAAAGGAGAAAAGTTCATATGGATAGATGAGTGTGAGAAGTTCTTTCAGACTTTGAAGTCAAGACTAGTCTCTGCACCTATCTTGACCATCCCAGCACCAGGCTTGCCGTTTACCCTATATACGGATGCCTCAGGGTTGCGTCTTGGATGTGTGTTGATGCAAGGAGAACAGGTGATTGCCTATGCATCAAGACAGTTAAAAAAGCATGAGAAGAACTATCCTACGCATGATCTAGAGTTAGCAGTGGTCATTTATGCAATCAAGACTTGGAGGCACTACCTTTATGGTGAAAAGTTTCAGATTAAGTTGGATCACAAGAGTTTAACTTACCTTTTTACTCAGAAGGACCTGAATATGAGACAGAGGAGATGTCTGGACCTATTAAATGATTATGATTATGACATCCAGTACCATTTGGGTAAGGCAAACGTTGTGGCTGATGCCCTAAGTAGAAAGTGGGCAATGAAACTTGAGGCAGGACCTAGTACAAATGCTGCATTGAGTGTTGCAGCCTTAGGATCAATAGAGGATGATAAAGAGCATATATTAGAGACTGCAAGAGATCCAGTGGAACAGGGCTTAATTCATAAGTTCATGTTGATGTTCGCAGCTTTGAAGATCTCATCGGATCTCATAGATGAGGTCAAAGTAGCAATCCTACAGGATCCACACCTCAAGACTGTGCAAGAAGATTTAGAGAAGGGTAAAAGCAACCCTGATTTTACCTTGGATTCAGACAAGGTACTTAGGTATCGTGGACGATTATGTATACTTGAGAATGAGAACACAAATATCAGAGATAGAGTTATGAAAGAAGCTCATTACACCGCATATTCGGTACATCCAGGAAGAACAAAGATGTACCATGATTTAAGAAGACTATATTGGTGGAGGGGTATGAAATCAGATGTAGCTTGATTGTAAGACCCACACTCTGTAAACCCGGTCTAAACCTTGGTTTTGTGTCGTAGCAGGTCTTCTGATCATCACCGGGCCAGACGGGGCGAGCGGATGACAAACAGGTATGAAATCGGATCAAAGACGGTCAATTAGTCATCATTTTATGTTGACCGGTTGATGGTACCGGTCTTGGTACCGGTCGACCGGTCAGCTCTACGCAGCTGAGTGTGGAGATCCAGAAATTGACTTCTGAGGGTCCCACTTTCCTGATTTCGAATCCTAAGACTTTCCTAATCTTAATAGGGTTACTAAACTCTAATTCTAGCCTATAAATACACCTTAAACCTCCTCAAATCCTTTCCATTATCTCTCACAAACCCTAGAGAAGAGAAAGAGGTTGGAAAGGAGAAGGAGCTAGGAAGAAGAAGGGGGTGCCGCCATTTCCGTTCGACGAAGCTCACTCTACGCTAGTCAACGGTAAGTGTTATAACTATTCTTCTAACCCTATGGCTTTAGGATAGTTGTGTAGGTGGATCAATACCATGCAAAGTAGGTGTTGATCTAAAACCTTAAATTGGATATTAAACCCTAAGTTACCATCAAACCCTAGATTCGAGTTTCGAGATGATATTCATCGAAACGAGACTTGAATGAGTTGCGGATAACTCTAACTCAAAGTTCATACTTAGAATGAATAGGAGAAACCTTGGAAATCCATGGAGGATGATCGACGGCAGTCGAAAAACCCATGTATGGTCTTCCAGAGACATATCGGTCGACTATACCGGTTGCACACAGTGCGGCCGGTATGTTGCCACCGGTATCCTTCGGGAGGCTGGTTTGTGGGGACCGGCTGACCATATCGGTCGCCAGTCTTTCCCACAGAGCTGCGACCGGTACATGCCACCGGTCAGCTCTGTGAGGGTATTTTTGTAACTTTGTTGGTTTTCGTCCAACATGAAACCCTAAGAAGCTATTCTAATGAAACCCTAATAATATTGTAGGACTTTGTGACTTTCCGTTTGCATCTTGCGACGTGGAGCAAGCTAACAAACGAGCGTCAGGTAAGGGAATCTGACCTAAACCTAATAATTAATGGACAGTAAGTCATTGTTAATCACCTGATTATATGTGATGTGATGTTTGTGCATATTCACATGCCATCTTTTAATTTCAGTTATTATTACTGTTCATGCATTGTTAGGATGTGATTGTTAAGCATGTGATTGTTTTTGTTAGTGTGTGGAGTGGGGCATGGGCCTGGGATCGCTCCTCACACTAGCACCTTTTGTAGTATTCTGTCTTAACATGCTTGGTACGGGTGGGGCACCAGGGGAAGGTCGTGGTACGGTGGTCTCCGATATTGATGTTGGCCTGGCCATGGTTATGTGGCACTGTGGTCTCCGAGTCGACGGTGGCTTGTCCACGATGCTTTAGCTCTATCTCTATGCCGTAGGGAGTTATGTTGGGATAGGGTCTACCTGCGTATTATTTCTATCCTAGTGGGTTAGTTACGGATAAGGCATCAGGGGAGGTGTGGGAATGCCTTAGCTCTATCTCTATGCTGTAGACGGTTGTGCTGGGATAGAGCGTACATTGATGACATATAGGATTGGTTAGTTGCGAGCCCAGTTTGCGAGCCCTGGCCAGTATGGGCTTAGGTACTGGTATGGGTAGAGCATTAGGGGACGTACGGGGGTATCTTAGCTCTATCTCTATTCCATGGTGGGTGCATGTGGGCCAATGGGGGTGTAATCCATGAGGTGCCACACAATCGTGTATAGAGGTGCGGGGGCCACCAAACCTTTATATAGCACATTGCAAACTTAAAACCAGACCACAGCATAAAATTGATTGTTACTCATGCATAATATTGTGAAACTGTCTGATTGTCTCACTGAGCTAAGTTGTGAGCTCACCCTTTTTACGTACATTGTTTTTAGATGTTGATGCAGGTTACACTGTTGACGACTATATGAATGCTCCGGTGTATGGTGGTGTTGCGGCGTTGGACGTACAGACAAGAGATGACGAGCATGACGCTTCATGCGAGTGCCCTTTCTGCGTGTACCTTTGATTGGTTTTATTTATTTATTTCAGTTATTTTTAGTTAGACTAAATGGATGTAAGGATATTATATTATATGTTTAAATTTGAATAATTGGATATTTTATTTAAAGTTATCAATAGATTCTCAGTTCATTTATTTAAAGACTTCCGCTGTACTATTTATATTCTGATTGTGGTTATGTGTAATGATTTGTATGAGTGGACACAGCCTATTTGAGATCCTGGTGTGAACCATTGGTTCAATGACGGTTCACTCACACCATTCTGGTTGGATCAAAATTGGGGTGTGACAATTTGGTATCAGAGCCCTCGGGCTCTGTCCAACAAACCATATTGCACTTAACTAAGTCGATGAACTGAGTTAGGAAAAATTTAAAATCTTAATACAAACACACCCTAAGCATTGTTTGATACCTGAGACTGATTAAGAAAGAGAATAATGTACTATTCTAAATATGGAACTTAACATGTGCACATACACTAGTTAGGTGAAACATAAAATTTTTATTAAAAGAAAAGAGTATCAAATGAAATAGTGCTATAGGGTACAGTCCACAAACCGAACAGTTACCCTGTTATATATATAAATATTCATAAGTGATAGAAATAAGAGGGACAATCATGGGGTAGGGGGCCTGGGAGGAATAGGGTATGCTATATCATAGTCTCGCTCGTAAGCAACCCTGAGCCAGTGCACCTGATCCTGTGTGACTCTGAGACTGCGAGTCAACTGCGCCAAGTCACGGCTCATCTCACGCTGAGTGTCCCTGATCTCCATAATCATACTCATCATGGTGTTGGGAGAAGGGTGAGATGGTCCAGCTGTAGAGGTAGATGGTGGTGCTGCAGGTGTAGGCTGTGGGACAGGCACTGGTGCTTCCCCAGCCATATCGTCATCATCACCCCCAGCCTCTGCCGCATAGGCCGCATTGGCTGTTGCTGCTGCTGCTACTGCGGCTGCTACCCTCCCAAGTGGGCGAGGGCGAGCCTCCAACTCGTCATCACTAACAGGCAGGTCAACCGTCTGCATCCTCTGAATGGCATCCCAGTCTATGTCGGATGTCATAGTATCCTCAACGGTCACCTCGCCTCTCATGCTCACGCCCAGGCGACGTACCAGGAAGGTAATGAGACAACCATATGGAAGGTTACTGGCCTGATCGGCTAGGGTCGCCTGATGCATGGTCCTGATGATGAGGTAAGGGAGAGAGACCCGCTCCCCGGTGCAGACGCAATAAGTGATGTACTGAGTGAGCTGGGATAACTCATTTTAGTGGCCGCTCTGGGGCACGATGTTGTGCTGAATGATGCGACTATATACTCGAGGTGCAGCTCTCAAGCTTGCCGCCTTCATGGGAGCTCCAGGGTTTAGTATCTAATCTGCTATCTCTCGACGCAGATCCTCAGTCAGATAGCCCTTCGCTTTGGGAGGGCAATACACTAGGTCTCCATCATTAGGAACCCCTAGAAGGTCGGCCAGCTGGTGGGTGTTGAATGAGATAGGTACACCCCTGACATAGCTGGTGATGCGTAAATCCCTACCCTGGTTGGGATCGTTAACATCTCCATGCAGCTCCAGGTTAGCATAGAAATGCTTAACTAGATTGGGACGGGTGGTATCAGTGTAGGATATTACCGGTACCCACCCAAGCGCGTTGAAAGCGGCTCGCACATCGAATCTCTCCAGCTGATTCAGGTTAACCCGGCGCCCAGATTATATGCTCTTGTTATCAAACCATGGGAAACGAGCCTGTGCTTCTATAGAACGAAACCAGTGCTCGTCAAATTGGGGAACTGGTGGCTGGGGAGCACATGAGCTCGAGCCGTGAGGACATTTCCCAAGAGCACGTCGGGGAGCCATTTTAACTGCAAAACAAAAGAAAACAAGAAGAAAATGTTAGAAAATTTTCAAAATTTCGGCAGCATAACGACAGTAAATTGGGAAAAATCCTCAAACTCACCCAAAAACATGGGGAGGAGGACTTACGTAATCCTACACTCTTCAACAAATCAATCACAAGCATTTACAACATGAAATTTCAGAAATTTAAGAAAAATCAAGAAAATTCGAAAAATTTCAAAAACCTAGGTCAAAAAGTGTAAAAATTCGATTTTTATGAAAATCGTTCGGTGAAACCCCAAATTGGTTGAGGGCTTTTCTCTTGGGGGTCCCTAAACCCTTTCTAAGCCGAAGGAAAAGAGTTCCTACGGTTAGAATCTCTCAATCGATGAAAAACCTAAAATTCTACATATAGACGATATGAAAATATCTAAAAACTTGAAAGAGAAGGAAGAGACCTACCTGGAGACGATGTTCTAAGCTTTAAACGGAAGGAATCGACTTCTAAGGTCACCGTCCGGACTGTAGCAACTTGGATTGGCAGAGAGGAATCGCCACCGGAGAGAAAAGAGAAAGAAAAGTGAGAAAATTTCTCACTTTTCGCGATTTTAAAGCCAGTTCTGGGCATACCAGTCGATGGTTTTGCCTATACCGATCGATCGGTATCCCTACAGACATGCGACCGCTATGTCTCGATCAGAATTTTAATTCTGACCGGTCGACTATACCGGTTGCAACACTGTATACAGAGTGTCGACCGGTATGTTGCGACCGGTTAACACCAGAAAAGCCAGAAAAACCTCTGAAAATTTTTAAAAATTTGTAGATTTAACTACTCATTTTTATGACTATTTCGCCTTATATTGTTCAAGACTAACACCACTATTGCTTCATTCTCATGTGTTATGTCTTCTTCTCAGATTCAAACAGAATAGTCTCAGATGGTGGGAGGAAACGGTCGTAGGGGTCCGAAGCATCACCAGGCTAAGATGCGCCTCGAAGAAGAAGAACATGTTGAACAAGGCCATGTTAGAGAGCCAAGCCCGGAAGTTGAGGAGGAACAGGTTCCAGAAGTAACAACAAATTTTCTTGGGCCACCTCACAGGAATTCTGAGACCATTGTTACAAACCTGGTCTCTCAGATGCAAGCTCAGCAGAAAGAATTCCTGAGCGAGATATTGAAGATGTTCAGGCCACCGGGTTCTGTTCCCACTGGAGGTACGCCTGAGTCTGGAAAGAAAAATACTTCACAGCCGATGCAGGGTAGCCCAAGGCCGATGGGCCAAGCACAGAATGTACCACCACCGCACCAGTTTCCGTCACCTTTTGCGTACCCGGGAGCCTACCCGTATCCACCACCATGGTACGGAATAAACACTCAGGGACAGCATGATCTGAGCAGAGCGGTGGATAGATTCCTGAAGTTGAAGCCTTCATCATTCACCGGTAAGACAGGGAAACCATTGTGGCCAGCACAGTGGGTTGCAGAGATGGAGAAAAACTTCCGACTAATGATCTGTACAGAGGAGGAAAAGGTCTTATTTGCCACTCATATGCTGAAAGAAGACGCAAATGCTTGGTGGAATTCTACACGGGCATATCTGGAGTCAAAACATGCACAGGTAGATTAGGAAGTGTTCAAGGTTGCCTTCTTCGATAAGTATTTTCCAAAGAGCTTCAGAGATTAGATGGAGAAGGAGTTCCTTAATCTACATCAGTCTCAGTCAACTGTGCATGCTTATCAGTAGAGGTACGAGGAGTTATTTTTCTTCGCACCGGCAAGTATGCAAGAAGAAGAAACCAAGACACGTAGGTTCACCATGGGACTACGTGGAAGCATCAGAGAGCACATATTGGGTCTGGACAAGAAAATCTATAATGAGGTTGTGCAGGTTGCGAGGGTGATAGAGTCTAGTCAGCGAGACAGCTTCTTCGCTCAGAACAGGGGAATGAAGTGACCCGCTATTGAGAGTTCGGGTGGCAGTAACAATAGACCCTTCCGCCCATACAGGGCTCAGACCGCTACAGTGCCTGCTAGGAACAATACGGCACCACCTGTGCCATAGAATGCCGGATTCAACCCGAATATCAAATGTTTCAACTGTCAGCAAGTGGGTCATATTGCAAGGACCTGCACTCTACCTAGGAAGCAACCTCCCCAGCAAGGAAAAGTTTATGCAGTCACCACTGAAGAGGCAGCTGCATCACCTGATGTGGTCACTGGTATGACTCTATCCCTTACTATTTGGCTCACTAATTTTCATTTGTGTGTATGCGCATATAGAACTAAGGGATGATAAAAATTCCAGGAATTGTAAATGTAGTTGGTATACCTACCAAAGTACTATTTGACTCAGGGGCCACGCACTCCTTTGTTTCTATTTCTTTTGGGAAGCGAATGGAGTTACCAATCAAGCACTTGAACCCAAGCTTGATAGTTCGCTCTCCACTAGGAGTCGAAGTGGCTTTGACCGAATATTATGGACCATGTACTGTATGTATTGAGGGCCGAGACTTAGAAGCAAGCCTAGTACTACTCGAGATGGCAAACTTCGATGTCATCTTGGGAATGGATTGGCTAGGCCATCATTCAGCTGTCCTATTATGTGGTGAAAGGAAGCTTGTGCTTATTGACAAAAAGGGAAGGGAGTATAGCTTCACTGGGATCAAGCTATCTAGGAAGCAGAAGCTGATTCTCTCCGCCCTAAAAGCTAAGAGATGCTTAGAGAAAGGGGGAGTGGGGTATCTAGTATCTGTAGTCGACATCACTGCCGAGGTGCCAAAGATGGAAGATATAGATGTGGTTTGAGAGTTCCCAGATGTATTTCCAGAGGAGCTTCCAGGTCTACCGTTGGATAGGGCTACAGAGTTTGTAATAGACCTTATGCCAGGTTCGGCGCCGGTGTCCAAAGCACCATACAGGATGGCCCCTACCGAGTTAAAGGAGTTGAAGACCCAACTACAAGAATTATTAGATAAGGGCTTCATACGACCTAGCATATCACCTTGGGGGGCACCGGTATTATTTGTCAAGAAGAAGGACGGAAGTGTAAGGCTATGCATTGACTACCGTGAGCTGAACAAGTTGACTATCAAGAATCGGTATCCTTTGCCTAGAATCGATGATATGTTCGATCAATTGCAGGGTGCAAAGGTTTTCTCGAAGATTGATCTCTGATTGGGGTATCACCAACTGAAGATCAAGGCCGGAGATATTCCGAAGACTGCTTTAAGGACGAGGTATGGACATTATGAGTTTCTAGTTATGTCTTTCGGGTTGACCAATGCTCCAGCGTCGTTCATGGAACTGATGAACCGAGTGTTTCATGATATGTTGGGCACTTCGGTCATCGTATTCATCGATGACATATTGATCTACTCTAAGGACATGGAGACTCATACAGCACATTTGAGGGCATCCCTACAACGACTGAGACAAGAAAAGCTTTATGCTAAGTTCAAGAAGTGCGAGTTTTGGCTGAAGGAAGTGGCTTTCTTGGGCCATGTTGTATCTGAAGACGGTATCAAGGTTGATCCAAGTAAGACAGCTGCTATAGTAGGATGGGAAGCACCAAAATCTGTTGCGGAGATTCGTAGTTTCCTTGGGTTGGCTGGTTATTATAGAAGATTCGTGGAAGATTACTCCAGGATCGCTGTTCCACTCACCAGATTGACCAAGAAGGGAGAGAAATTTATATGCACAGATGAGTGTGAGAAGTGCTTTCAGACTTTGAAGTCAAGACTAGTCTCTGCACCTATCTTGACCATCCCAGAACCAAGCGTACCGTTTAGTTTATATAAGGATGCTTCAGGGTTGGGTATTGGGTGTGTATTGATCCAAGGAGAACAGGTGATAGCTTACGCATCAAGACAGTTAAAAGAGCATGAGAAGAACTATCCTACGCATGATTTGGAGCTAGCAGCAGTTATACATGCAATCAAGACTTGGAGACACTACTTGTACGGCGAGAAGTTTCAGATTAAGTCAGATCACAAGAGCTTAACTTATCTTTTCACTCAGAAGGATCTGAATATGAGACAGAGGAGATGGCTGGAATTGTTGAAAGATTATGATTGTGACATCCAGTACCATCCGGATAAAGAAAATGTGGTGGCTGACGCCTTAAGCAGAAAGTGGGCATCGAAACCTGAGGCAGGACCAAGTACAAATGCTGCATTATGTGCTGCAGCCTCAAGTTCAATCGAAGTTGATGAAGAGTATATAATTGAAATTGCAGAAGATCCAATCGAGCAAGGCTTAATTCATAAGTTCACCATGATGTTCGCAGCTTTGATGATCTCACTGGATCTAGTTGATGAAGTCAAGGTAGCAATCCTATAGGATCCTCATCTCAAGACAGTGCAAGAAGACTTAGAGAAGGGTACGAGCAATCCTGACTTTACCTTGGATTCAAACAAGGTACTCAGGTATCGTAGACGGTTATGTATACCTGAGAGTGAAGACTGCAATATTAGAGATCGAGTTATGACTGAAGCTCATTACACTCCATATTCGGTACATTTTGGTACTACATCCAGGAAGTACCAAAATGTACCATGATTTAAGAAGACTATATTGGTGGAGGGGTATGAAAGCAGATATAGCTCGTTTCGTGTTCCAATGTCTAAATTGTCAACAAGTTAAAGCAGAAAGGCAGACACCCGCAGGCTTACTACAGCCATTATCGGAACCTACATGGAAGTGGGATTGTATAACCATGGATTTCGTCACTGGCTTACCTTTGACACCAAGGTCAGTGGATGCATTTTGGGTTATAGTTGACCGACTCACCAAGACAGCTCGATTTATTGCGGTCAGACCTCAGTATACCATGGAGAAACTGGCCAAGTTATATGTTGATAATATAGCCAGACTTCATGGCGTTCCAGAGAGTATAGTATCTGACAGAGATCCCCGTTTTACATCAAAGTTCTGGGAAGGATTACAGAAAGCTATGGGAACGAAGTTGAAGTTCAGTACAGCTTTTCACCCTCAGACGGACGGACAGTCAGAGCGAACTATTCAAATTTTGGAAGATATGCTCCGAGCTTGTGCAATAGATTTCAAGGGAGCTTGGGATGAGAAACTATCACTTATCGAGTTTTCTTATAACAACAGTTATCAGGCTACAATTCAGATGGCCCCATATGAAGCTCTCTATGGGAAGAAGTGTCGTACACCTCTGTTATGGAACGAGGTGGGAGAAAGAAGAATTGTAGGATCGGAGTTTGTTGAAGAAACTTGCCGAGTGATTGATCAAATCAAGGAGAGAGTAAAGACAGCTCAAGTTTGACAGAAGCACTAGCGAAGTGGAATCACACAAAGAGAATGAAAAGTATAGACTTCAAATCTTTGAGGTCTTAGTTATGCATTTTATTTTGGAGTTGCATCAGATAGATGTAAAGATCGTTTTGATCAAAGAAAATCTGAAAGAAGGTGTTTATAGGCTTTACCCAGAAGGTTTTGAGGTAAAGGAAAAAGAAAATCTATTTTGTAGACTTATAAAGTCAATATGTGGATTAAGCAAGCATCCAGGTAGTGGTACCTAAAGTTTTACCTGAAGTTTGACAAATTTGTATCTTCTGAACACTTTATTGAGATTATCATTGATCATTATGTATATATAGAGATCAGTGGGAGTGGATTCATTTCCTAGTCATATATGTTGATGGTTAATCACTGACCAGCAGTAACATGATTTACCTGTTGAAACCATAGTTTCAATGTCTGATAAATTCGATATGTAGAATGTGTGAGTAAGTACCTTTGTACTTGACATTGAGTTTCCTCGTGACAGGAAAAATGAAACTCTGGTTTTGTCTCAAAGGGTATACATTATTCATGTTCTTGAATGATTGAATGTACATGCATAACAGTTAAGTTGCAGATGCTTAAATCAGTAAATGAAACAAATTGATAGAGTTATGTTTAAGAAATGATGTTCAAAGAGAGCATCTGAAGTACAGAGCTTGGTGTATGCTCAAGATTATATTTATTCTCACATAGCCTTTGTTTAGAGTGTATTGAAACATTTTTAGTTGGATACTGGTATAGCTCACTAAACAACGAGAATATAAAGGTCATGCGGTACTTGCAGAGGACCAAAGATTATCCACTCATTTGTGGCAGTAGTGACACTCTTGGCTATTGTGATGTAGTGTTTGGTGATTGCATTGGTGGCATGAATCCCATCTCAGATTTATTGTTATGATGGTAGATGTATCCTTTGAGGAAAAATGTAAAGAAGTTTATCCATGCATCACCCTCTTGATAAGGTAAATTTTATAACCATATGTGAAACTAATAAGTAGCATATTCGGTTGAAGAGTTATCTTCGGACACGGAAGGTTGTAAGTTTAACTTAGGCCTATTGAGATGTATTGTGACAGCGGTTTAGCTGTGTTGGTCTCAAAGAATAATGTGAAATCTAGTAATTCAAAGCATAATAAAGATCGGATTTCAAATCTCTTTAGGTGAGAGAAAAAGGTCAAAGAATTTATATCATTGTAGAGCACATTCGTTAAACATCTTGATTGTAGATTCTCTGACGAAGGTTTTGTCAAGGGGAGTCTTCAAGGGACTGTATGTTTAATATAGAAATAGTTAATTCATTAAATATGTTTGGTTAGTGGGAGACTTTTCCCACATTGATAATGATTTATTTCATTATGTTTATTTACATTGCCTATAGTTTTGGCATGGATATTTATTACCATAGTTATTTTTATTTCAGCATTCATTTATTGCTATGTTGCATATTCATTGACATGTCATTGACAAAGGTGGTATTTAGCCAAATGAACAAGGCGGTATTAAGCAAAATGAATGGGGCAGTATTTAGCCATAGTTCACGGCGGTGTGCCAAAGTACGATATTGACCAAAAAGGTATGTGGCGGTTTGCTACGGTCAATATCAAGGTTTATTGCCTCTGAGGTTTTATCAAGGCAATTAGTACAATATTAACCGAAAGGGTATGTGGCGGTTTGCTACGGTCAATATGAAGGTTTATTGCCTCTGAGGTTTTATCAAGGCAATTAGATCGAAGGTTATTCGATCTGGACCCACATGAAATAATATTTTCATGTATACATGTCTCTAGGCGATTCATATCATTAAGTAGACTCTTGTATGTAGCTGACAGAAGGTAGTACACCAGATATGTTGGAGTATTTTCCACTGTTGCTCGACATTGGTAGGCTTGATGAGTGGATCAAAGTTTGATGACGGTTTATTATGTAATAGGATTCCATGGCCACATTTTTCGACGGTGGTTTTGTAATTAATCTAGCCCAAGTGGGAGATTGTTAGATTCCTGATGTGTGGGCTTGATCAATTACCTAACCAGTTGTTAAGTGGGAGTTCAATTACTGGTTTGACCGGTTCAGGTCTGGTTCGTCATTGGTTAGAGACTACTAACCCGGTCCACTGTGGGAATGGTTCTGGGTTAGGGATTGTATTATAAATACAATGGTTAGGGTCCCTGCAGCCGTTGGTTTTTATCTCTCTGTTGTTCCCATACGCACAGAGGCAAAAGGGATCCCAACGAGGTTGTAGAAGACTCTAATCGAAGCATTCAAGGTATAGGAAACGGTCGGAAATCAATCTACAGCAAATGGTATGTGTTCTATCATCTCTTTTATTGTCCATTGTATTCTAGTTATCTGTGTGGTGGATTCGTTAGGGTTCATGGGAAATCCCATGGGAATAACCCTAACCTGCATTAAAATAATTACAATTGGTAAGTTTGGGATGAGAAACTATCACTTATCGAGTTTGCTTATAACAACAGTTATCAGGCTACAATTCAGATGGCCCCATATGAAGCTCTCTATGGGAAGAAGTGTCGTACACCTCTGTTATGGAACGAGGTGGGAGAAAGAAGAATTGTAGGATCGGAGTTTGTTGAAGAAACTTGCCGAGTGATTGATCAAATCAAGGAGAGAGTAAAGACAGCTCAAGTTCGACAGAAGCACTATGCGGATAATCGACGTCGAGATCTGGAGTTTGCAGTGGGTGACAAAGTATTCTTGAAGGTATCACCGGTGTGAGGTCTAAAACGGTTTGGTAAGAAGGGGAAGCTATGCCCCAGGTATGTGGGACCATATGAGATATTGACCCGACGTGGTAATGTAGCATATCAATTGGCTCTACCACCATCTATGTCAAGCGTTCATAACGTGATCCATTTATCATTACTGAAGAAGTATGTCAGAGATCCATCGCACATCTTGACCGCTGATCCCCCAGACTTGACTGAAGACTTAACATTCGAAGTGGTGCCTGTGCTGCTCTCAAGTCGAAAGGTACAACAACATCGAACCAAGGATATCCATTATGTAAAGGTGCATTGGAGAAGCCAAAATGTGGAGGAAATTACTTGGGAAGAGGAGAGCGCAATGAGGAAGGAGTACCCTAACCTTTTCGACGATCAAGGTATGTTCAAATTTTGAGGCCGAAATTTCTTTTAAGGGTGGGGGAGTTGTGAAGCCTACATGCAAATTTTGGGACGAAATTTCTTTTAAGGGTGGGGGAGTTGTAAGACCCGCACTCCGTAAACCCGGTCTAAACCTTGGTTTTGTGTCGTAGCAGGTCTTCCGATCATCACCGGGCCATACGGGGTGAGCGGATGACAAACAGGTATAAAATCGGATCAAAGACGGTCAATTAGTCATCATTTTATGTTGACCGGTCGATGGTACCGGTCTTGGTACTGGTCGACCGGTCAGCTCTGCGCAGCTGAGTGTGGAGATCCAGAAATTGACTTCTGAGGGTCCCACTTTTCTGATTTCAAATCCTAAGACTTTCCTAATCCTAATAGGGTTACTAAACCATAATTCTAGCCTATAAATACACCTTAAACCTCCTCAAATCCTTTCCATTATCTCTCACAAATCCTAAAGAAAAGAAAGAGGTTGGAAAGGAGAAGGAGCTAGGAAGAAGAAGGGGGGGCCGCCATTGCCGTTCGACGAAGCTCACTCTACGCTAGTCAACGGTAAGTGTTTTAACTATTCTTCTTACCCTATGGCTTTAGGATAGTTGTGTAGATGGATCAATACCATGCAAAGTAGGTGTTGATCTAAAACCTTAAATTGGATATTAAACCCTAAGTTGCCGTCAAACCCTAGATTCGAGTTCCGAGATGATATTCATCGAAACGAGACTTGAATGAGTTGGGGATAACTCTAACTCAAAGCCCAGACTTAGAATGAATAGGAGAAACCTTCGAAATCCATGGAGGATGATCGACGGCAGTTGAAAAACCTATGTATGGTCTTCCGGAGACATACCGGTCGACTATATCGATTGCACACAGTGCAGCCGGTATGTTGCCACCGGTATCCTTCGGGAGGCTGGTCTGTGGGGACCGGCTGACCATACCTGTCACCAGTCTTTCCCACAGAGCTGTGACCGGTACATGCCACCGATCAGCTCTGTGAGGTTATTTTTGTAACTTTGTTGGTTTTCGACCAACATGAAACCCTAGGAAGCTATTCTAATGAAACCCTAATAATACTGTAGGACTTTGTGACTTTCCGTTTGCATCTTGTGACGTGGAGCAAGCTAACAAACGAGCGTCAGGTAAGGGAATCTGACCTAAACCCAATAATTAATGGACAGTAAGTCGTTGTTAATCACCTGATTATATGTGATGTGATGTTTGTGCATATTCACATGCCATCTTTTAATTTCAGTTATTATTACTGTTCATGCATTGTTAGGATGTGATTGTTAAGCATGTGATTGTTTTCATTAGTGTGTAGAGTGGGGCATGGGCCTAGGATCGCTCCTTACACTAGCACCTTTTGTAGTATTCTGTCTTAACATGCTTGGTACGGGTGGGGCATCAGGGGAAGGTCGTGGTACGGTGGTCTCCGATATTGATGTTGGCCTGGCCATGGTTATGTGGCACTGTGGTCTCCGAGTCGACGCTAGCTTGTCCACGATGCTTTAGCTCTATCTCTATGCCGTAGGGAGTTATGTTGAGATAGGGTCTACCTGCTTATTGTTTCTATCCTAGTGGGTTAGTTACGGATAGGGCATCAGGGGAGGTGTGGGAATGCCTTAGCTCTATCTCTATGCCGTAGACGGCTGTGCTGGGATAGAGCATACAGTGATGACATATAGGATTGGTTAGTTGCAAGCCCAGTTTACGAGCCCTGGCCAGTAGGGGCTTAGGTACTGGTATGGGTAGAGCATCAGGGGACGTACGGGGGTATCTTAGCTCTATCTCTATTCCATGGTGGGTGCATGTGGGCCAATGGGGGTATGATCCATGAGATGCCACACACTCGTGTATAGAGGTGCGGGGGCCACCAAACCTTTCTATAGCACATTGCAAACTTAAAACCAGACCACAACATAAAATTGATTGTTACTCATGCATAATATTGTGAAACTGTCTGATTGTCTTATTGAGCTAAGTTGTGAGCTCACCCTTTGTACGTACATTGTTTTTAGATGTTGATGCAGGTTACACTGTTGACGACTATATGAATGCTCCGGTGTATGGTGGTGTTGCAGTGTTGGACGTACAGGCAGGAGAGGACGAGCATGACGCTTCATGCGAGTGCCCTTTCTGCGTGTACCTTTGATTGGTTTTATTTATTTATTTCAGTTATTTTCAGTTGGACTAAATGGATGTAAGGATATTATATTATATGTTTGAATTTGAATAATTGGATATTTTATTTAAAGTTATCAATAGATTCTCAGTTCATTTATTTAAAGACTTCCGTTGTACTATTTATATTCTGATTGTGGTTATGTGTAATGGTTTGTATGAGTGGACACAGCCTACTTGAGATCCTGGTGTGAACCGTTGGTTCAATGACGGTTCACTCACACCATTCTGGTTGGATCAGAATTGGGGTGTGACAGCTTGATTCATGTTCTAATGTCTGAATTGCCAGCAAGTTAAAGCGGAGACCCGTAGGTTTGCTACAACCACTATTGGAGCCAGCATGGAAGTGGGATTGTATCACAATGGATTTCGTTACTGTCCTACCCTTGCCACCAAGGTCAGTGGATGTCGTGTTGGTTATAGTCGATCGACTTCCCAAGACAGCTCAATTCATTGCTGTCAGATCTCAGTATACCATAGAGAAGCTGGCCAAGCTATATGTGGATAATATAGTCAGACTTCATGGCATCCCAGAAAGTATAGTATCTGACAGAGATCCCCGTTTTACATCAAAGTTCTGGGAAGGGTTACAGAAAGCCATGGGAACCAAGTTGAAGTTTAGTATAGATTTTCATCCTCAGACAGACGGGCAGTAAAAAAGAACTATTCAAATCCTAGAAGATATGCTCCGAGCGTGTGCCCTAGATTTCAAAGGAGCTTGGGACGATAAGTTATCGCTCATCGAGTTTACGTATAACAATAGCTACCAGGCTACGATCCAAATGGCTCCATACGAGGCACTCTATGGGAAGAAATGTCGTACACCTCTGTTATGGAATGAGGTGGGAGAAGAAGGATTGTAGGATCGGAGTTCATTGAAGAAACTTGTCGAGTGATTGATCAAATTAAGGAAAGAGTGAAGACAACTCAAGTTCGACAAAAGCACTATGTAGATAATCGACGTTGAGATCTGGAGTTTGTAGTGGGTGATAAGGTGTTCTTAAAGATATCACTTGTGCGAGGTCTGAAATGGTTTGGTAAGAAGGGAAAGCTATGCCCCAGGTATACGGGACCATACGAGATTTTGACCATACGTGGCAATGTGGCATATCAACTGGCTCTACCACCATCCATGTCGAGCGTTCATGATGTGTTCCATGTTTCTTTATTAAAGAAGTATGTCAAGAATCCATCACACATCCTAACAGCAGACCGACTAGACTTTACTGAGGACTTGACATTTAAAGTGGTACCTGTGATACTCACAAGCCGAAAGGTATAACATCTCCGAAGCAAGGATATCCATTATGTAAAAGTACATTGGAAAAGCCAAGAGGTAGAAGAAATCACTTGGGAGGAAGAGAACGCGATGCAAAAGGAATACCCTAACCTTTTCGACGAACAAGGTACGTATAAATTTTGAGGCTGAAATTTATTTTAAGGGTGGGGGAGTTGTGAAACCTACATGTAAATTTCAAGGACGAAATTTCTTTTAAGGGTGGGGGAGTTGTAAGACCCGCACTCCATGAACCCGATCTAAACCTTTATTTCGTGTCGTAACAGATCTCACAATCATCACCGGACCAGACGGGATGAACGGATGACAACCAGGTATGAAACGGACCCATGTATGATAAATATTTCATACAGGTCGATGGTACCGATCGACCGATATACTTGCGCAGGCAGACCACTTAGATCCAAAAATAGATCTCTGCGGGTCCCACTTTCCAAATTTTGAACCAAAGGACTTTTCTAATGTTAGGGGGCTTCCTAAATTCAACCCTAATCTATATAAGGACCCCTAAACCTCCTAATTATCTCTTTCACTGATCCTCACAAACCCTAGAGAGGAAAAAGAGATCGAAGAAGGAGAAGGAGCTAAAAAGGAGAGGGAGGAGCCGCCGTCGCCATTGGACGAAGAACACTCTACTGCGAGTCAACGGTAAGTGCTTAAACCTTCCTCTACGTTAAGCGTTTTAGAAGGTTAGTCATGAATGGATCAATACCATGCAAGGCGAGGTATTGATCTAAACCAGAGTTTTCCGTCAAACCCTAATATAGTCAGTAAAACCTATATTCAAGTTCTAGGTTGAAGATCATCGAAACAAGGACTTGAATGGAGTTGAAACAACTCTAACTCTTTGCTCGGACCTAGAATGTATAGGAAAAACCCTAGAATCAATAGGGGGTGACTAACGGAAGGCAAAAACCGGATGTATGGTCTTTCGGAGACATACCGGTCGTACCCTGTGCGACCGGTATCTCCCCGGGACTGGTCTGTGGGGACCGGTCGACCATACCGGTCGCACCTTTCCCCACAGTGCCGTGATCGGTACCTGCGACTGGTCTGCACTTGAGGAGTGTTTTGACCCAGTTGGTTTTTTTACCAACGTAAATCCTAAGAAGTAGGACCTTGTGATAGCAAGTTTGGATTCTGTGACGCGGAGCAAGCTATCAAACAAGCTTCAGGTAAGGGAATTGGACCTAAACCCTAATAATTTAATAACAGTAAAACGTTGTTAATAATTATGATTCTATGAACTGATGTTTGTGCATACTCGCATGTCATCTTTACTTTCAATTATTATTATTGTTCATGCATATTCGCTATGCTAGGATGTGACTGTTAGGCTTGTGATTGTTTTCATTGGTGTGTGGAATGGGAAGGGCCTGGGGTCTGGGATCGTTCCTCACACTAGCACCTTTTCGTATCGTTCTATCTTAGCATGCTTGGTGCGGGTAGGGTATCAGGGGGAGGAAGTGGCATTGTGGTCTCTGGCCTGGCCACTAGACTCTAGCTCTATCTCTATGCCATAGGAAACTATACTGGGATAGGGCCTACTGTAATGACATATAGGATTGGTTAGTTGCGAGCCCAGTTTGCAAGCCCTCGCTAATAGGGGCTTACATATTGGTATGGATAAGGTATCAGGAGAAATATTGGCGGTGTTTGACCTGGACGCTTTAGCTCTATCTCTATTCCATGGTGGGTGCATGTGGGACGATAGTAGTGTTTAATCCATTGGACGGCTTCACACATTCGCATATTAAGGTGCGGTGGCCGCCAATCCTTTCTATAGCACATTGTAAACTTAAAACCAGACCATAATGTGAATGTTACTCATGCATATGTTTGTTGCATTGTCTGATTGTCTTACTGAGCTAAGTTGTGAGCTCATCCTTGTGTATATATATGTTTTTAGATGTTGATGCAGGTTATACTGTAGAGGATTACATGGATGCCCCAGTATATGGAGGTGTTGCTGCTTTAGAAGTGCAAGCAGGGGAGGACGACCATGTCCCTTCATGTGAGTGCCCTTTCTGTGTGTACCTCTAGGATGTTGGTTTTGTTTCTTTATTTTTTTTCAGTTGGATTTGTAATTGGGATGCAAAGATATTTATTTACATTTTGGTATTTTTTTTAATAACTGGATAATTTATTTATCAATAGCAGTACTCAGTTCATTTAATTTAAGACTTCCGCTGTATTTAATTATATTCTGATTATGGTTATGTGCAATGGTTTGTATGAGTGGACACGGTCTTATTGAGATCTTGTTGTGAACCGTTGGTTCAGTGACGGTTCACTCACACTTCTCGTTTGGCCAGAATTAGGGTGTGATAGTCCATACAATCGAGATTTTAGATTTGGTTTTAAACTTCAGATCCGACCTTCCAGCATTCAGAATCCATTATTGATTCATGATCTGAGTCTCCAAGGGTCAACCCAGATCTCTAGGGGTCATTTTATGATTTCCAAAATCCGTGATATTTACGTTTTTCTCTGATTCGATCCCACCATTCTAACATGCCCTACATGGTACTGTCTACAGTTCATCTGTGAACAATGGCATGCAGGTTCATGCTCCGCCATGGATGGTGGTTTAATCATATGATCATGAATCAAGATTTAATCTCTTTAATCCATTGCAGATCACAGTCATGATCCCAACTTTACTCTACAATCCTTGACTAAATCATGTCATTTGCTATATTCCAGTGATTCGATCCCACCCTTTTGTTGTGTCATGTACACCATTACCCACTAATCAAAACTGTGAGTGAGGGCTTACACGATCATGGCTCTGCCATGGTGGTTGGATCCTTAACCATTTTCTCTTGGTTTATTTACAACACGAGAGACGTCATCTCTTACAATCATTAACCGAATCATATATTAAGTAAAGACAAGTACTTACAGACGATTTGATTCCATGTCGAGCTCTTAGCAATGGAGTACCAATCCTGAGGTCGTTCTCCTTCTCTTTTTCTCTTCTTCTCGTTTTCTCTGTGTTGTGCTGGTTTGTACTCAAAGAAGATAACTTTTCTCTCTTTCCTTCTTCCTTTTCTTTCTTCTCTTAAATTCTTCTCTTTAATCTCTCTCTCTCTCTCTCTCTCTCTCTCTCTCTCTCTCTGCATTTCTGGCTAGGTAGGAGAATTTTGGAGGAATGAATCCCACCATAGCCAAAACGATGAAATGGAAATCTCTTTGAAACCAGAATGGAAACAAAGATGATTTCTCTCTTTCCCTTCTATTCTAGGCTCAATCAAGAGTAGCCTTACATGAATAAGGTATTGTTGATAGGCTTTCAATGTAGGAAGAGAGTGTCTAGGTTTAAATTCAAATAGTGGGACCTGTACATAGATCATTTCCAATTGAGTCTGCGCACAGGGGGTACTGTTGGACCGTACGGCACGTGATCAATCACACCTTCTTGGTCATGAGCCGGACCTCCTTTTGGTCTGCCAATTTAGGTGCACACCTACTAGACACTTGGGAGCTCGTATAAGCTAGGTCCAAGACATCTTTCTAGTGCACTCTCTTACATTTTAAATACACGAAAGGTTCAGGATAGTGTTTTATGTCACCTCACGCATACGTCCTTACCTATGGTCATGTAGATATGACATGTTCGTAAGTGGGAAGCCCTGACACATGCCCATAATGGTCATATTGTAATGGGGTTTGGACACAGGTTTTACATGTAAGACCCGTATCGAACTAACCGGTCTTACCACCTTGTATCAGGTCTTCCTATCATGGTCGGGCTAAGTGGACCAAGTGCATGAAGAAACCACAAGACCAGGTAAGAAATTTAACCCAAAAATAGTCAATTATGAGCGTGTGGTCACATACCTAAATAGGTGTGATTGACCACACCTCAAAATAATGAAACCACAGGAATTTAGGTCGTGTGGTCGCATGTTTCAGAGGGTGTGGTTGATGGGTTCTGTGACCCCACCTCCGACCACACGAATTTCAGACAAATCGAGTTTAGAAAACCTTCCTAATTCGAAGGAGGTTCTTTCCTAAACTCAGTAGGACTTATTATGGAGGGTTTTCCTCTATAAATAGAACGTCCCTTAGCCTCTTTCACCCTTTTTAGAACTCAAACTGAAAGTGGGACAAAGAGGAGAGAAGGAAGAGAAGGAGAATTGAAGAGGAAGACTAAGGAGGAAGAAAATTCAGAGAAACTCTGAATCTTCAACAAGCTTAAGGTATGAAAATATTCCCCATGTTAAATTGAGAGCCTAGAATAGTTCATGAAAGAGATAGGATTTAGGTGAAACCCAAATCATCAATCCATGGATAAATTCCAAAAGAATCCAAGGGAGGAAATTATGTGGACAATGGATTGTGTATGAAATAATAGTTCTGAGCCATAAAACAATCATAGGAAGGACTATGATGATAAGCCAAGGAATCCAAACATGAAAGAATGGAGTTGATGATGAAAAAGTAGATCATCACACGTGTGGTCGCACGTGTGGTCGCATGATGTGTGACCACACGAGACACACATATCCAACCACATGCCCTCGAGAAGTTTCCAGGGAGGGTGAGGTCACATGTGTGGTCGCAGGATATGCGACCACACCTTGCGACCCCACGCCCTGTGGTCGCAGAAACTGAGACCACAGGTGCTGCCACACCTGCGACCCCTCAGTTTCTGTTGGTTTAAACTGTTGGAAATAAATTTTAATTTAAAATCTATAAATTCGTTAGGTTTCCAAGTGGTCTAAAAGTGAATTACAAAGCTTGAACGAGGATCTACTATCAACCAAAGGTGAGGGAACAAGACCTAAATTAATTGGTTAATAAGAAATCATTTTTATTTATTAAGTCCAATGCCATGAATGATTCTATGTTTGTATGCGTGTATTGTGCATTTTACATGTCATCCAGTATTCTTGTTATTACTGTTCATGCATATTTAATTCAGTTTATTTATAACATGATGATGATGATGATGCTAGGAATAGGCCTGTGAATGTATGTGTGTGGTTAGTATGCTTGATGCGAGTGGAGCATCAGGGGAAAGACGTGACACTGTGATTCATCCTGGTCACCAAACTCTAGCTCTATCTCTACTCAAGTCTTGTCCACTGACATTGTCGTATCGTCATTACCTTAGCAGAACTATTACGTCGTAGGGCATCAGGGGAGGTGGTCTTGGACCGTGTAGTCTCTGACTCTGCCGGGGGGCCTTAGCTCTATCTCTATGGACATATTGAGGGATGCTGGGGTGAGGCCTTGGGTACACTATTTGACATTAGGACTGGTTAGTTGCGAGCCCATTTTGTAAGCCCTCGCCAATAGGGGCTTACGTGTTGGTATGAGTAGGGCATCAGGGGAAGTGTCATGCGGTATTTGATCCGGGCACTTTAGCTCTATCTCTATTCCATGATGGGTGCATTTGGGACGACAATGGTGTTTGATCCATTGGGCGGCTTTACACACTCGTGTATAGAGGTGCGGCAGCCACCAATCCTTTCTATTGCACATTGCAAACTTATGAACTAGACCAAAGATATTAATTGAATGCATACATACGTTTGTTGTATTGTTTTGTTTGCTCACTGAGCCATGATGTGTGCTCACCCTTTCGACGTTAAATATTTTTAGTTGATGATGCAGGTCCTACTATAGAAGATTATGTGAATGCTTCGGTGTACGGACATGTTGCGGCGATGGATATGGAAGCTATGATGAAGTCGCATGATTCATCGTGCGAGTGCAACTCATGTGTTTTTTAGTAGTTTTAGTTGTTGGATTATTCAGAACATATAATTGATTAATTTATTTTATTTTATGTTTTAGTCTTTTGGAGATAATTGGATACTTTATTTATGTTATAGTTGTTAGATACTTAGTTCATTAATATTAAAGACTTCCGCTATTGTTTATTTACTCTGATTATGGTTGTGGATGTATACGGTTTAAGCAAAGGGACACGGCCTATTCGAGATCCTGGTTGAATTATTGGATCATACATGGTTCATCACACCATTCTGGTTGGTGCAGAATTGGGGTGTGACATTACAACTCCACCTCCTTACAAAAAATTTCATCCTCAAAATTTAGGCGTAACCACGCCCTTGATCATTGGGTAAAATTTGCGTTTATCCTTCATCCGCCTTCTTTTAAACTTTAAAAATCCTTTAACCTTACGATCTTCTTCAATGGTATCTAGTTCCACAAAGTATTGGAACGTAAGTCCTTTACCTTCTTGTTGTACAATAGTCGAAGGTTTCACTGTATTAAATGGGTCGATCTATGGTTGGGCAATTTGTCTACAATAGTCGATGGTTCCACTGTACCAGACAAACCTGATTGGGGCAGCTAAGTGGTCTGTTGGTAGGGTCTCGATATTTTTTGGTTATTCTTCTTTGGAACACAATAGGATTGTTGGAACAGTTAGCGGCAAAGCCGCTTGGAAATATAGTTTCTGTTGGCTCATCACTTTCCAATCCCATCACAACAACCTTATTATTTCTCCTTGCTTAGCTTCCTTGCTACGTTGGAAAGGATATACTTTATTGTACCAGCTCCATAAATTCTCATACCTTCTTTAACGTTCTAATATTCCCAACTATTTCATTCCACTTTGACCCCTTTCATGTTTGAGAGTCAAAGTCACTAACCATCTTCAATCTGAACACCCCAACATTTTAGATTGTTGATATCAACTTCCCAAATCCTAATTTCCGATATTTCATAGATTATTAATCTCACTTCTCTTCAACTATTTGATCATTAATCTCAGTATCCATATATCATGATTTGTACTTGTACCAAATCCTGTCTTCTCCAGGTGTGAGGAGTAGAATATGGCATAAGCATCCATTAACATACCACATATATTTCATCGTCTTTTGATGCTCACTGTTGTTCCTTGGAGCACAAAAATTCACTGACCTTAAATACAATTGCAGTTTGATTAACCTCCATCAATATCATTAATAGCTCAATTAGATCTGAATTTTCGACATGAATTTTCTCGTATCAATTTTTTACCTTTAAGACATGCTTACCAGTTCTTATCCGAGAGTATATGGTAGTTCCATATAAATACTTTAATGTCTTCGATCTTGGACAAAAGTGTCCTCTTCACATTTCATACCCTAATCCATCAATGGATTCTTTTCCCATTACAGGTTCTATCTTGTAGGGAACCTTTTAATACGAGTGCCAGTCCTAGGGGTAGGTCAGTAGCACTCAATTCCCTTATCCGTGCTAATAATAATTCTTACAAGCAATCAGAAGCTTTCTCCTATTTTTCCTCAATTTGTCTCAACATGCATAATAGATTTTCCATCATCATTTACCACAATTTATTATTCTTCCATACTAGTATTAATTCATAGATCTTGGGATTCATCATTGGATTTATTCCTACGATTTCCTTAATCACAATGACTTAATTAGTATTAATAACTTCTTGTTAACTTTCTGCTCTGTATGGTGCTAATCACTATAACTTCCAAGTTATTTTTTCAAATGATCTTTACCTTTCATATTAGGTTTTCATAAGCCTCAATCAGTTATCAACTTTTCAATTGATTCCTCAAAATTATATCATGCAATTTACGGGTCATAACAATTTAACATTTCCTATTTCCAACTATATATAGCAAATTACTATTTATGCATCAATTTAGATTCCACATGCATGAGTAACACTTAAAAATATGGCTCTGGAGGTAAGAGAATACATGTGATCCTTCAGGCAATCCTAGCCTACTTTTATTTTCGTAGCGAAAACTTCACTCTTTCATTGCTCGATTCTTCCTAGCTAGGGTAGTTCTCTCACGAGCAGATGTCTTAGTGGATGAGAATGCAACAATAACAAATGGTGCTATTTGCACAGGAGCATTTTCCTGGATCACCACCACTAGTACCTGTGCAGGTGCATTATTCGTGGCATGAGACTCCACCGTAGGGGCAGGTGCCAACGTTGGGGCTACTGGAGGCTCCGGTCCTTTCTGAAGGGCTGCTAGGAGTTCCTCAGTCATTCTCTGCTACTGCTCCTTAATGTCATGGGCTATACCCCTCAAAATCTCTATAACATCTTTGATCATTGGAGAACTCGGTATAAAAGGCATCGATATAGTATTCTCTTGCACCTCAAAAATTAGGGGTGCAGGCTCAACGTCCCTTGCAGTAGCCACCACCTCTGGTAGGGTGGCATTCCTAGCAGGCACTCTTTTATGGGTTTTGGGTGTCATTGGTACGAGGATTTACCAAAAACCTGGAGAAATTTAATTGTTAGTCGCGTCACGAATAGAATGTTCCAAAGATAACATCATGCAATGGACTAGGTATGCTCAAGGTCAACAATAATGAATCAATAGGGACATTGTAGATGTACAAGAGAACAAACATCCAATCGAAGTAACTACAAAGAAAGACAGGACGTGTGGTTGCCCACTGGTACGGTAGGGGCGTGCGGTATGTGTTCGACAGCACGTTAGCATCCTCAGATTTAAAACAGGACGCGACATGCTTTTTCTCATTCCCTTCAATTTAGCTTGGTGTGCAACTGGGAAAGCACACATACCAGTCATGATACATTTACTTTGAGGGTTCTTAGGTGATTCAAGGCTAGCACTTCATCATTCATCATCAAATTACTTCATCAAGGTAACTTTCATATCGATTTCTAATTTTCTGCCTTAAACACATTTTAATTTTGAATCCTGGGTGATATAATGGTTCAGAACGATGGGGTTTTGTCTTGAAACCACTTTAAAAAGAGTTTCATTATACATGTCATCATGTTTATATCCATTTTTATCCATTCATGTAGATCATTTCAAGCAAAAATCACCATTTGTTGCTATTCTTTCCAAACTCAAAATCAGTTTTGCTTATCGTTTGTTTCTCATCAACCAATAATGTACTTTGTCATCCAAGTCTATTATGGATTGTTCAATCCTCAAATCAAAAGACATTAGTCCCAAATCACTGATTCCCTTTCAACTATTACATCATTCAACATTTCATATGCACTACTTAAAATCTCTTTTATCATTATGGTATATGGATGCACTTATCTATTCTTGTATTCTAACATAACTTCTTTTATTGATAGATTTTCTTCACTTTGAATTTGGCTCGGTTGCAATGACTTCTCCAAACATTTTGATTTATTAGAGAGGGAGTTGTCCATTGTAGGGGCAACAAGACTTGCATCATCTCGGTCACCAGTGTATGCCTGACGACAATTTCGATCAACAGAGGTAGCAAAAATTTGGCATTGTTTTGAAAGTAGACCAGTTGAATCAGGTCGGTATGTGAGATGCGACAAATTAGAATGATTTATGGTTCGTTAGCATTCACAGATTTAATTTGGTTACAGGTTCTTCAATACCAGATACCTACACGTCCTAACCTTATGAGGCAGTTCTATTACAATCTTCAGTTAAAACAAGGTGTAGCAAACGGTGCAAATGATTCATCCTTATGCATTTCCAGTTGGGTACTGGGGTGAGAGATTATTTTGGACATCATTGTAAGCATCTCATTTTTGCCATCTCTAGCTGAACAAAGTCTTACTGGAGTGTAGACATCAAAGTGGGAGAAGTAAGAGAAAGTCTGAAAAAGTACAGGGGCGGCAAGTGAAACTCTCTCAAAAATGATGGTTGATTAGCCCCGGCATACTCTCAATAGTGTTTTGAGAAGCACTGAAATGGTCCCTCGTGTCTAAGAGTCTAGGTGAACATATATGGCAAGTTGGTGAATCCCAATGCAAGGTTTAGATTTTTTGGCTGTGACTTTGACACAGTTTTTTGTGGGTCCCATAATAAGGACATGAGCTGCAACCTGCATGGATGCGTAGGTCCTGAAAATACCTTTAAAATGAGACTAAAATCGCTCAATTTCAATGTCAAATGGAGAAGATATGGTGATTTTAGTTTGAGAATAAGAGTAAGGGTATTTTCTGAAAATTTATAAATCTAGGGACTTGCATGTAAATTATCGGAAGTTTAATTATTTAAACTTCATCTTCTCATATCTTTCTCATCCAACGTCCAAATGAGGTGATTCCAGTGTCATTATTTTTCATTTTTTGTGCTCTACAAAGTGGATGTGGAAAATTTGGGACAGATGTCTCCGAGGGATTCCATACAGAACTGCATGTCGATATGCCTGTGTAAACTTTAATTCTTCATAATTTTATTATCTGACATCCAAATCAGGTGATTCAAGTTTCAATATGTTCCATTTTTAGTGCTCTACAAAGTAGACTTGAAGAATTTGAGACAAAGGTCACGGAGGCATCCCATGCAGAGTTGTTGATCAAATTATCGTAAATTGGCCTGTTTAAACTTTAGAAATTCATAAGTTAGTCATTTTACATCCAAATGAGGTACTTCAAGCTCTAGTATTACTCATTTTTAGTGTTCTATAAAGTGAACGTAGAAAATTTAAGGTAGAGGCTGTTGGAAGATTCCATGCGGAATGACAACGAAAATGGTCTATGAAATGATAAAGAGAAAAAAAAAAAAAACCAATCTTGGCCCAACCCAGCTTAATCCATATCAGTTTAACCCAGTCAACTCATGTCGGTCCATCCTAATCAAGTCAATCGAGCTCAAGTCAGTCCAAACCAAACTGGTTCACTCATGTGCTGACACTTATCATATGTATATATTATATATTGTGTACTATTTATATACATATATTTTATATCATATATATATATATATATATATATATATATATATATATATATATATATATATATATATATATATCCAAAAAGAGAGAAAGAGAGCCATAGAGAAAGTGGTAGTGGGGCCCACTAGTGGGACGGTTTAGGAAAGAAGAGAGAGAGATCGTGAGGATTTGAATAGGAAACTAAGAAATAGGAAAGAATCTTGGTGGGACTCTAATGAGGAAAATAGAGGGGCCCACTAATGGGGCAGTTTAGGAAAGAAGAGAGAGATGCTAGCCACGGTTTAAATGGAAAGAAGAATGAAAACTAGGATTTACTTTCCAAAACCTGGTTGATTGGGGTGAAACCCAATAGGCAAGGGCTGGGGTCGTGGGTTTTAGAGGAGAGAACACAAGAAAATGAAGGGAAAAAAGAAGAGGGAGTCGGTGATGAAGAGAAAAAAAGAAGGAAAGAAAAAAAAATAAAAGGAAACAAAGGAAAAAGAGAAAGGATTGAGTCGGTGGACTCTAAAAAAGGGAAAAAAATAGGAAAAAAAGAAAATAAAAGGGGGGATTGAGAGAGGACGGTAGTGGGGAGTTACGAAAATAAAAAAAAACTCAGGAAAAGAGAGGGGAGAGTCGGTGGATTTTAAGGGAGAATAAGAAAATAAAAAAAATTCAGAAAAAGGAAAGAGAAAAAAATTGAGAGAGATTCGATTAAAGAGAAAAAAAAACAGAAGAGAAGGGGACTCTAGAAAGAAAAAAGAAAAGGAAAAGAAAAGAGAGAGAGATTGAGAAATTGAGAGGAAAAAAAAAGGACTGAGATCCGTTGAGGAGAAAGATCGATGAAGAGAGTCTAAGAGGATCGGAGGGAGAAAAAAAAAAGAGATCAAAAACTCAGAAGAAGAAGAAGAAGAAGAAGAAGAAGAAGCCGTAAAGGTAAGCCAACCTTCTCCCTCATTATTTTTCTTCTTTACAACCTGAAACCGCAAGCACCATCCTCCCTACCCGTTACCCAGATCCGATAACCACCATGACCCCATGATGCCACACCTGTCACCAATTCCATCTACTCGACACACCCTCTTGCTAACTTGCACACAAACCGCCACCATCACACCATATCAACTACCTTCTACATAGCCTGCCCACAATTAGCACATACCTATACAGCAACACTAAACCCACCTCATCGATGACCTATACAATGGCTTGCTGAACTAGATACCGAGAACCTATCCTATAGACCACTCACCTTTGCTACATTCTCATACACTCTCCAACCATCCTAAATCTACAAACCCATAAGCATTACCTAACGTCTACCAATATTCCAGCAGCCCCACCATCAACTACATGTGATCAGTCCTACCTCTAGTCATGCATCATCCTCTATTTCCCTTTTTGTTCCCATGATGCGATCTTGAATTTAATGTGATAAATTGATCAGACCACATATTGGAATTTTGATGAAATTGATTGATCCCATTGTGTAGAATTTTGAGAAATTCATCCGATTGTGGAATTTGAATGAAATTGATCCAATTGTAATCATATGATGAAATTGATCCGATTGTGAAATTTGAATGAAATTGATCCCATTGTGAATAAATTGATTGAAATTGATCCAATTGTGGTAATATTTTGAAATTGATCCAATTGTGGAAATCGAATGGAATTTATCCAATTGTGATGAAATTGAAATTAATCCGATTGTGAAAATATGATCCGACCATATATGGAATTGTAATGAAATTGATTGATCCGATTATATGAAAATATGATGAAATTAAAATTGATTCGATCATTTGCTTGGAATGATATGATTAAAATTGGACCATTGATTATGGAATATTTTGATAAATAAAATTGGACTATTGATCATGAAATTTTGATAAATAAAATTGGACAATTGATTATGGAATTTTGATAAATAAAACTGGACCATTGATCTTTGGATTTGATGAGACTGGATTATGGCCATTGATCTTGGGTTTTTAATGAGAATAAAACATGACATTTGATTTAGGATTTTTAATGTGAATGAAATCTAGACAATTGATGATTGAATTCAATGTGATTAAAAATATGGTCATGTGATGTTGAATTTTTACATGATTAAATCTTGGCCAATGATCTTGGAATTTGATGTGTTTAAAATCTAGCCATTGATTTTGAGTTTCTGAAATGATTAATTTTGAGACATTGGAAGATTGATTTTTATTTGGATCATGAGAGAATATTAATCGTGAGCCATTGGACATTTAATTTTGATTTGGATCTGATAATGAAATGAATCTAACCATTGATCATGAGTGATATGAAATATAGACCATTAGATCTTGATCATGAGCATCTTATTTGAATCTAAACCATTGGATTGATCATGAGTGATATAAATGAAATTGGACCATCAGATTGTCTTGATGATTGATGTAAGAGAATACGAATGGATAGATAGATTATTAATTGAAGTGATATGAGCCGTTAGATCTTTATTGTGAGTGATTTTGAGTGATTTTAACCGTTGGATTACCTTTTTGAATGATTTAATTGAATTTGAACGGTTGGATTGACCTCATGAATATTTAATTGAATCTGAACCATCGATCAAATATGATCTTGATCACATTGATGATGATCGATGACATCAAATCTGAGTAGTCGATCAAATATGATCTTGGTCACATTGTTGATGATCGATGCTTGATCAATGCCTTCACATGTTTGTTGTTATGATTATTCACATGCTTTATTGCTATACTTGAGATGATATATGCTGTTTGTTGTCATATTTGAATGATATTTATTATTGGCAATAACTTAATTTCTGTAACACCCTACTCGAATTGCCATATCTATACACCTAGAAAAATGTTAGGTGTGGAGATATGTATGTAAGCACTCATATTTACGAAAAGAGTAAGAATGGAAAAATGATAAATCTTAATCAAGAATCAAAAAGTTTAGCCCAACATATGCCAAATTAGGGTTTTAGGTCAAGGGTAGCTTAGGACGATCCCTACCCCTTCAGCTCATCTCCTCTAAGATATAGAGAACTAGATAGGTGTGATGTGAATCGAATCATAGAGTATTTAGGTTCCACACATTGCTATTGAAAGAAGAACATGAATTAATTGAATCCGTATTTCGAACTACGTGGATCCTGATTCTTAGGGCGGCAACCTAAGATACGTAGGCAGTTTGGTGAGATTTCCAAATACTGTTCCACACCTTGATCTTAAAAGAATATACACATAAATAATTGAATCCACATTCCAAACTGCATGGATCCTGATTCTTAGGGCAGCACCCTACGATACGTAAGCAGTTTGGAGAGATTCCCAAACCCTTGCTCCCCAAGATTAAAGAGAGATATATTGCTCCCTGAGAGTAGAGAAACAGATTGTTCCCCAATAGTAGAGAGAGACAGATTGCTCCCCAAGAGTAGAGAGACACAGATTGCTCCCCGAGAGTAGAGAGAAACAGATTGCTCTCCGAGAGTAGAGAGAAACAGATTGCTCCCTGAGAGTAAAGAGAAATAGATTGCTTCCTGAGAGTAGAGAGAGATAGATTGCTCCCCGAGAGTAGAAAGAGACAGATTGCTCCCTGAGAGTAGAGAGATAAACAGATTGTTCCCTGAGAATAGAGAGAAACAGATTGCTCCCTGAGAGTAGAGAGACAGATTGCTCCCCAAGAGTAGAGAGAAACTGATTGCTCCCCGAGAGTAGAAAGAAAAATAGATTGCTCCCCGAGAGTAGAGAGAGACAGATTGCTCCCCAAGAATAGAGAGACAGATTGCTCTCCTAGAGTAGAGATAAACAGATTGTTTCCTAAGAGTAGAGAGAGATAGCTTGCTCCCGAGAGTATCAACCCAAAAAAAAACAAACTACGTTATACCTAATTTTTAGGACCTCTGAAATACGTAAGCGACTTGGAAGACCTCTCCAAGTATGGTACCACATCTTAGTATCCTTAGGTCCCCTATATCCATATCCATATTCATATCCGTATCCATTTTCACTTCGATCCACCTTAGGTTATCTCTAGATTCAATCTCAATCATCATCAAGTATAAACTTCAACTTGAACAATTGAATCTAAGAAAGCTTAATCATAAACTACATCCATAAACCTTAATCACATTTTCCGTTCGAACTACGTTATGGACTTGATTTTCAGGATTGAAATACGTAAGCAATTTGAGATGTCTAGGACATCTCAGATTCAGTCCATCACCGAACCATCTTTGGTTCGGTATATTGTATATTACTTTCTTGTTTATTTATTTTGAGAACATGTTTGGCTAAATCCTATGTTGAAAGAACTTAACAACTTGGCATAGGATCCCCCATGAGCCCTAGTCATCATCCATTGAACATGAACAATCAAAACCATAGAGTCTAAGGAAAGTAGAATCACATAAGAGGTCGATTTTCAGATTGGACAGTTTTGGGCGCCTAACACCTTCCCAAATTGTACCTTGAACGCTTATCCATTCTCTGATAGACCAAAACCAATATATTGGGTCTAATGAGTCAATAGAATTCTTTTCTTATGATGAGAGTACATATTTATAGGTCCTAAACCTTAATCTAGGTGGCGACTCCATATCATTTTTTTCGTCCATCAGAGATGGGTAGAAGAGACGTATTTTGTCCTTACAGTGGTGACTCCGCTGGGGATTCCACGTTCAGACTCTAGATTCACTTCCTACAATGATTGATAGACATTGGATGCTAGATCTAGGGCTGCTATTATTTATGTTTGTACATATTATTTTGAGGGGTATGGATTTAGTTACACATCGTGCCGTTAGTCGACCTGGGTCCTCATGTAGATGGGATCACCCGCTAGACAAAAAGCACAATCTTGACACGTACCTTATAAACTCTCTACCGATGAGAGCGTTTGACGATTGTTTCTTGGGTCCGCCCGAAAAGGCATCATGCTACTCTAGGTCTTGACATTTTGTAAAATGGTATATCAAAAGGAATCGAGGGGCCCATGATTCACCATGTATACTGGATAGGCCACTCATCCTCTTCAAGGCAGCCTTGCTGGTCCTAACCCAGTTTGAGCCACATGTTTGTTATTTTTTGGTCCATCCCTAAACCAACATCGTAAAACCCATTCAATCACGACATCCATACCAGTGATGTCGAAGTTCTGCCTGTTTTTACTCTCGATTGGTTGACATGTTAGAATCCAGCATCTTGAACTCTCACTTGATGGGAGCAAGAGAAATGTATAAACCAGTCCCACGTCATAGTGGACGGCCACTGTACACTCTCTATCAATGAGCACAGAGTGTTGGATCCATCATAGTTAATGCATCGACTTCAAAAACAACAAAAATTTCCTGTCACTACATAGGTGTTGTGATCGAGTTGTTATTTATCGGTTTGTTCAGTCATGAACCGCTTTCGCTAACTATCCCGTACGAAAGCTAAGAATAAGTATGTCAGTTTCAATCTCTTTGAATTTGATGAACCAAGTGGTTAGACCTTGTTGCCTAATGAACTGTTTCGGTCATGAAGCTCAAGACTAATCACAGGGTTAGTCGGAGCAACCAAATTGATCCAGATAATGCTTGTTGAATGGGTTTCATAAGGGAGCTAACATTTGTTTGGTCGAGTCAGCTTTGTTTGTGGATGTAACTTCTTATTCCGTTTTCCTACCATCCCAAAGTCCTAATACTTGTCAGTTTCAGTTCTTTTTCTGTACCAGTTCCAGAGTCAGCCTAAACCGTAACCATTTCTACCTCGTGGATAAGAGATCCCATCACTGGGAGGTTGTCTAGTGTGTCCACGCCTGAACTAGTTAGTCCTATCTCAACTGCATCAACTGAATCAATGGCTGACGAATCAAACCAAGTTCCAAACACTACTGAGTCCAGGATGGAGAAGATAGAGGAGACCATGGGAATGATAGCTGTCGTGATAAAGGACCTACAATTGCAAATGTAGGCCCAAGGGTCGACCTCTAAAAGGATGAATGTGGTACCCCCACAAGGAATGGATACCCCTAACCAAACAATGCCACAATTTTTTACAAATTCGGCATTTGAAGATATGAGGGGTGTCGTATACCAAAAGCAGCCAATTATTCAGAGGGCTCCCATAACCCAGAAACCATGGGGAGAAGAAAGCCCATACGGGGATAGGCTGAGTCAGATGGAGAAAATTCTGAGGGGATTAAAAGGTGTAGAAAGTCAAATAATAGATGTTGAAGGACTGTGTTTCTTTCCAAAAGTAAAATTTCCCCCTAAGTTCAAGTAGACAACAGAGAAATTTGATGGGTCAGGGAATCCCAAAACCCATTTGAGATCATTCACTGGTTTACTGAAGCAAGGACAAGGATTCTCAGATAAACAATTAGCACAGGCATTCCAATTTTCACTAATCGGAGGGGCCCATAGATGGTTGATGAACTTGAACCCGTCCCAAATTCATTCTTGGTCTGATATAACTCGAGCTTTCATAAGTTTCTATTCTTACAACACTGAGGTCAAGACCCATAGGGGGCAGTTAGAGACTATGATGCAGAAACGAGAAGAAAGTTTCACAGAGTACTTGACTAGGTTCAGAGCAATAGCAGCAAAGTTGTGGGACCGACCATCAGAGAGAGACCAAGTCCATATGATGATGAGGGGATTAAACAAGACTTACAAGACTTATATCTTTGGATAGGCTATTTTAACCTTTGAGGGACTGATTGTTGCAGGGCAACAAGTTGAGGATGCTATCAATCATGGGACGTTCTCCCGACCAAAGCAGAGAAGTCAGAATCCAGCTTTAACAGAAGATAGTATCCACCCAATGGTTCAGGATCCAATCCGTCAGAGGCACCAAAAGCCAATGGCTAATACGAGTTCAGAACCATTAATTATAGAGGATACATCTCCTCCCCCTGCTCGCCAGAATTGGAGAACCAGAAGACAGTTCATGGAATTGGGAATGACAAAAACATCACTTCTTGATAAGTTGGTTAAAGGCGGGAAATTTTAAATCCTAGAGACACGGCCTGTCCTGAACCCGTTTCCTCCTTTTTGGCGTGCAAATGAGTTCTGCAAATACCATAATCAAAATGGGAACGATACCGAGTACAGTACCGCACTGAGGCATGCCATACAAGACCTGCTAGATGTAAAGAAACTTAAGCTCCAACCAAGGCAAGCATCTGTGGCAAACAATCCCCTTCCCTGTCAAACAGTCAACTTTGTAGAATGAGGGGAGGTATGTTTAGGCAATGATATTCCAACTCAAGTGGTCCAAGCTGAAGGAAGCGTCACACCTGATGGCGAGGTAAATATGGTCTTGACCCAAAAAGTCAGATGCGAGTATGAAGTGTATTTCCCTGAAATTTCTCAGCTAGTAGTAGCAAAGGCAAAACCGAAAGAGCCCTTTATTGCATATCAATCTGACGAAGAGCTAAGAATCATCTATACTGACTACCAATCTAATGAAATGGAAGTGATATTCCTATAAGATCCTGAGTACTTTGTGGCTGAGGCAGAAACTGAAGAACCACTTATCATATACCTATCAGAAGAAGAATCAGATGTGGCACAATTGAATAAACATTTCATAGAAATAGAAGTGGTATTCTCTGAAGATGAAGAAGAGATAGCAGAAACAAGGACAAGGAAGAATTTCAAGCCAGTGCACTTAACAACAGAGAATCTAGCCCAACTGATGAGAGAGAAAGATAAAGGTCAGACTAGTCAACCAGAACCACAGAATCCTGTGTTAAAGCAGCTCCAAAAGACCCAAGCTAATGTTTCCATATGGGGGTTACTGATGGCCTCCAAAACTCACAGAGATGCAGTCCTAAGGTCCTTAGCATGTATTCAAGTCCTGACCTAGACTGATTGTGATGAATTAGCAAACTTGATTGGGGGTAAGTATGTTTTTAATTCCATAGTCTTTGTAGATGAAGATCTTCCCCCACAAGGTAAGAATCATACCCGTCCTCTATACATCACTATCGGATGCCGAGGTAAGAGTATATTTCAAGTACTGATTGATAATGGCTCAGCCCTAAATGTGTTCCCTTTTTCCACTTTTAAGCATCTGGGATTTAGTGAATCTGAGCTCAAGCCTTCTGACATGATCATAAAGGCATATGACAATTCTAGGCGGGCCATTTTGGGTGTGTTTACTATTCCGATACAGGTTGGGCCTGCAGAGTTTTTGATTGAGTTTCAAGTTATTGATATATCATCATCCTTTAGTGTACTTCTGGGCAGACCATGGATACACTTGGCAGATGCAATGGCATCAAGTTTGCATCAGAAGGTTATATTCCTCCATAATGGCACTTCTGTTATAGTTTATGCAGACTCGACAGTTGTAAATGTGTTAGCATCAGGACAGAAGGGTAAAGGGATAAAAGGAAATCTGCCACAAGATATCAGTCTCGGAGGATTCCACATTAGCAACATCATGGCAATCATAGAACCAAATCCTCCAGGTACGCATTTGTCATTTCTGCTTTGTCAATTACTTAACATGTCTTACTTTTTGGGTATGGGCGCCGGTTCTAACCAACAGGGTGATGTCAACATGTTCTCTGTTTTGATCAATGAGTACAGATTTGGACCGGGGTATGTTCCTACCGATCGAGATCTAAAACTGATAGAGGAGAAACAAAGGAGAGTCGATAATGCATTTTTGAGGCTCGAGAGGAGAAAATATAGGAGAAGCGGTAGGAGTCCAATAAAGGCGGCAGACAGGAGTCATAGAAAATGGCAACCACAGAGGACAGATGAGTTGGTCTATTAAGCATAGTTTGGAGGTAAATACGAGGATGAGCAAATTAACCCATACTTCAAGACTCTCAATGAATACTTTGTTAAATAAAGAAAAGACATTACATTTTGTGGATTCCCTGAACCGTGGCTAGATAGAAACCTCCAAAGACAAGTACCTGGTTTTGAGATATTCTTTGACTATACAATTGACTAGATGGAGCTAGAAGAGATCAAGAGTCAAAGGCTGAGCGAGGAGCAGAAGTTAGAAAAGGAGACGATCGACATCGATAATCTGTTTGACGAGGACCAAGTTTTGATGCTCACCGGAGACGACCAAGATGGAGATCCCGATGTGCAACCAATCATCCTCCCCATCAATGGAATGATCCCAAACTGGAGTTGTTTAGATACCTTTGTCTACCCAAAAGGGTTGTCATGTAATCTATATAGTATGGCCATGTCTGGGTCCAAAGTTTATAAGTCCTTAGGTAGATTTGAGTCTTTTGATAGTGTTGAGTCCATTCCATTAAGAACCTCCTCTTCTATACCTCTGTTTCCAAGCATTAATAAAGAAAGTTTTTCCAATTATACTGCGTCTACTTCTTCCAATTCCTCTTCTTCTAACTCTAACTTCAATAATGATGAGAATGATGAACCACCTCCTGAAATCTTATAATCCATCAAAGCCTCGAAAGAGAAGAAAGCCCAACCTATTGGCGAGGACTTCAAGACGATTAATCTTGGCACAGAAGAGCAACCACAAGAGATCAAGATTGGCATGACCTTGATAGAAGAAGAGACTGACCAACTAACGAAGTTATTAAAGGAATTACAAGAGGTGTTCGCATGGTCTTATGAAGATATGCCGGGCATAAATCCAGAAGTGGTACAACACAAGATACCTCTAATTCACAATGTAAAGCCACATAAGCAAAAGTTGAGATGGCTAAGGCCTGAATGGACTTTAAAAGTCAAAGAGGATATAATGAAATAGTTTGACGCTGGATTCTTAAAAGCCTCGAAGTACCCAGAGTGGCTAGCTAATGTGGTCATAGTACCTAACAAGGATGGTAGGCTGAGAGTGTGTGTGGATTACAGGAATCTGAATAAGGCTAGCCCCAAGGATGATTTTTCACTGGCAAAGATAGACATCTTAGTAGATAACACAGCCAATCATGCACTTCTGTCTTTCATGGATGGATTCTCAGGGTATAACTAGATTAAGATGGCACTAGAAGACAAAGAGAATATTACCTTTACAATAGACTGGGGTACCTATTGTTACATGGTAATACCATTTAGATTAAAGAATGCAGCAGCAACCTATCAGAGGATGGCTACGACAGTGTTGCATGATCTGATTCATAAAGAAGTTGAAGTATATGTGGATGATATGATTGTGAAATCACTTACTAGAGAGGACCATATTATAGCTCTGAGGAAATTCTTAGAGAGGATCAAGCAATAAAGGCTTAGGCTTAACCCTCAGAAGTGTGCATTTGGAGTAACAGTAGGAAAAATGTTAGGCTTCATGATTAGTCAAAGGGGGATTGAAATAGACCTGGCCAAGATAAAAGCCATATCAAAGATGCCACCTCCCAAAACAGAGAAAGAGATAAGAAGTTTTCTGGGAAGGCTCCAGTACATCAATCGGTTTATTGCACACCTCACGGCAACATGCGATCTGATCTTCAAGTTATTAAGGAAGAATCAACCCAAGGAGTGGAACCCTCAGTGTCAGTTGGCATTTGACAAGATCAAGACTTTCCTATCAAATCCACCAGTATTAGCTCCACCAGTTCCTAGAAGGCCATTGCTCCTGTACTTATCAGTGTTAAAAGATTCTATGGGATCAATGATAGCCCAACATAATGACGATGGACGTACAGAAAAATCAATATATTACTTGAGCAAGAAATTTACAAGCTACGAGTTAAACTATACACCCTTGGAGAAGACATGTGCGGCTCTAGCCTGGGTAACTAAAAGGTTGAGACACTACATGTTATCATACCCTGTCATACTCATTTCAAGGATGGACCCGTTGAAGTATCTATTTGAGAAGCCAGCGTTGACTGGAAGACTGGGCTACTATTATTATCTAAATTTGATATTACATGTCACACAAAAATCCATCAAGGGGAGTGCAATTATAGAGCATCTATCCGCTCACCCAGTTAGGGATAATCTCAGAAACTTGGAAGATGTATTCCCCTATGAAGAGGTTCACATGGCCAAAAAGGAAAAGAAAGGATGATGTTCTTTGACGGAGCCGCCAACCATAGAGGGTGCGGAGCTGGGGTATTACTTATAGATCCAGAAGCAGAATTCGTGTCATTCTTACTACGATTAGAGTTTAAGTGTACAAACAATACTGTGGAATATGAAGCTTGCATCATGGGGCTCAAAGCTACACTTGCAATAGGCATCAAGAAGTTAAAAGTGTATGGAGATTCATCCAAAGTCATCTACCAAGTCAGAGGGGATTGAAAAACCAAGGATGAAAAATTGATACCTTATCAGCAGCATGTAATTAGTCTGGCCCAGAGCTTCAGAGAGATAAAGTTTGATTATTCCCCAAGGGACACAAACAAATACTCTGACGCATTATGTAAGACCCGTATTGAACTAAATGGTTTTACCACTTTGTATCAAGTCTTCCTATCATGGTAGGGCCAAGCGGACCAAGTGAGTGAAGAAACCACAAGACCAGGTATGAAATCAAACCCTAAAATAGTTAATTATGAGTATGTGGTCGCATACCTAAACAGGTGTGGTCGACAACACCTCAGATTAAAACGACCACATAAATTTGGGTCATGTGGTCGCATGTTTCAGACTGTGTGGTCGACGGATTCTGCGACCACACCTTGCGACCACATGCCCTCAGGAAGTTTCCAGGGAGGGTGTGGTCGCATGTGTGGTTACAGGATATGCGACCACACCTTGCGACCACACACCCTATGGTCGTAGAAACAGAGACCACAGGTGCTGCCACACCTGCGACCCCTCAGTTTCTGTTAGTCTAAATTGCTGGAAATAAATTTTAATTTAAAATTTTTAAATTTGTTAGGTTTCCAAGTCGTTTAAAAGTGATTTACAAAGCTTGAACGAGGATCTACTATCGACCAAAGGTGAGGGAACAAGACCTAAATTAATTGACTAATAATAAACTGTTTTTATTTGTTGAGTCCAATACCATGAATGATTTTATGATTGTATGCTTGTAATGTGCATTTCACATGTCATCCAATATTCCTGTTATTACTGCTAATGCATATTTAATTCAGTTTATTTATAACATAATGATGATGATGATGATGCTAGGAATAGGCATGTGAATGTATGTACGTGGTTAGTGTGCTTGATGCGAGTAGAGCATCAGGGGGAGGACGTGATACTGTGGTTCATCTTAGTCACCAAACTCTACCTCTATCTCTACTCAAGTCTTTTCCACTAACATCGTCGTATCGCCATTACCTTAGCAGAACTATTACATCGTAAGGCATCAGGGGAGGTGGTCTCGGACCGTGTAGTCTCTGACTCTGTCGGGGGGCCTTAGCTCTATCTCTATGGACGTATTGAGGGATACTGGGGTGAGGCCTTGGATACACTGTTTGACATTAGGATTGGTTAGTTGCGAGCCCAGTTTGCAAGCCCTCGCCAATAAGGGCTTACATGTTGGTATGGGTAGGGCATCAGGGGTAGTGTCATGCGGTGTTTGATCCGGGCACTTTAGCTATATCTCTATTCCATGATGGGTGCATGTGGGATGGCAATGGTGTTTGATCCATTGGGCGGCTTCACACACTCGTGTATAGAGGTGTGGCAGCCACCTATCCTTTCTATTGCACATTGCAAACTTATGAACCAGACCAAAGATATGAATTGAATGCATGCATATGTTTGTTGCATTGTTTTGTTTGCTCACTGAGCCATGATATATGCTCACCCTTTCGACGTCGAATATTTTTAGTTGATGATGCAGGTCCTACTGTAGAAGATTATGTGAATGCTCTGATGTACGAACATTTTGCGATAATGGACGTGGAAGCTATGATGGAGTCACATGATTCGTCGTGCGAGGGCAACTCATGTGTTTTTGAGTAGTTTTAGTTGTTGGATTATTCAGAACATGTAATTGATTAATTTATTTTACTTTATGTCTTAGTCTTTTGAAAATAATTGGATACTTTATTTATGTTATCATTGTTAGATACTCAGTTCATTAATATTGAAGACTTTCGCTATTGTTTATTTACTCTGATTATGGTTGTGGATGTATATGGTTTAAGCAGAGAGACACAACCTATTCGAGATCCTGGTTGAACCGTTGTATCATAGACGGTTCATCACACTATTCTGGTTAGTCTAGAACTGGGGTGTGACAACTTAGTATCAGAGCCCTCAGGCTCTGTCTATTAAACCTGTATACTACTACAAGAGTTTGTGAACTGAGCTAGGATAAAATCTAAAAGCTTTAATAAGAACACACCATAAGCACCTGTGCTGTATGAGACAATAACTAAGATAATAATGCACATATAAGATGAGAAACAAGTTTCATATATACATCGAATACATCGAATAAAGACATTTCATATATATATATGAATCAGAGTACGGCCCATAATCTGGACAGTTACTCTGTAGTATAAGTAAAAGAAAAGAATACATCATGGAGCTAGGGGTGCTGGAGGAAGAGGTGCCTCACGATCTCGATCATAGTCCTCAGCATATACCCTCGTAAGCCAGGCTACCTGAGTCTGGGTCACCTAGAGACTAGCTGCCAGATCTGCCACCCGTTGATCAGTAGCACGTTGGGCCTCCCGAATCTCATGCAGCAGCCCCATCACGACATCTGGTGGTGGGTGCAAAGGACCAGCTGAGTGGGAAGGAACCCGAGAAGGGCCAGCTCCAGTGGAATGCAGTAGTGTTGGAGGAGGTATGGCGTCCACATCCATGTACATCTGATCATCATCCGCCTCAGCATCACCCCCATGGACCTTTGTTGCTACTACTGCTGCCGCCTCTGCGTCTGGTATCTCTACTCTAGTACGGGGATGCACCATAGTGTTCCTCTCCTTGTCACTGACCTGCGCATCTCGCATCCCCATCCTACAGATGGCCTCCCAGTCAAGGTCGATCGAAAAGGTGTCCTCATGAATCCTCTCATCAACCAAGTCGACCTGTAAGCGGGTGAGCAGAGTGGTGATCAAACGCCCATAGGGTAGGTTGCCCCTCAGACCAGGCGTCGTAGCATGGAATATAGTCCTGATAATAATGTACGGAAGGCAGACGGGCTGCCTAGTGCAGATGCAGTACAAGAGATATTGTGTCAACTGGGAAATCTTATCATAATGCCCACTCTGAGGAATCAGGTTGTGCTGAATGATCTTGCAGTACACCCGAGGTTCTGGCCGTAGATTGATTGCCTTCATCTCCCAGCGATCATCCCTAAGAAGCTGGCGGTCAATCTCTGCACGCATCATCACTGACAGGAACTAGGGTTCCTTGGGTGCACAATATACTAATGGGCCTTCATTGGATATACCCAGGAGATCAGCCAACTCTTGGCAGTTAAAGGAGATCTCCACCCCTCTAACATAACTAGTGATCCTCAGCTCTCTACTCCTGTCTATATCCTCTGGGTCACCCTCTACCTGTAGATTACAATAGAACTGCTTTACCAATGCAGGACAGGTGCAACCCTCATATAATATCACAGGGAGCCAGCCCATATCACCAAAGGTGCCCTCCACATTAAATAGGGCTAAATTAGCTAGGTTTGCACAACGACCCCCTTCCACCTTTTTACGCTCATAATGAGCATACTGAGGCTCTGCTTCATTAGACCAGAAGCAAAGAGGATCATGAACTCTGGGAACCTTGGTGCAATCCATGTTATCTATAAAGACAAAGACCAACAAGCAAGATATTAAATATAGAGAAAAACATAGAATTTTGGCATTATAATGGCGTGATTTGGCCAAAAGCCTATTTTTCACCCAAACAATTGGGCAGGAGGACATACATATGTCCCAAACCATCCTGCAAGGCTCAAACAATTGGAAATTTAAACTAGGTAGATCGAATTTGAAGAAATTTTGACAATTTGGAAAAACCCTGAAAATTAGGTCAAAAATGGAAAATTTCAAGTTTCTCATAAACTAACCGATGAAACTCAAATTTTCTTAAGGCTTTCATCCATTGGGTGGCCAATAGCAAAAGCCCCCAATAAAAATCAAATTTTTACGGTCAGAAAAATTTTAATTTGAAGAAAACCCTATAAATAGAGAAAAATCTAGTTTTAAAAGCTTTAAAATGAGAACCAGTAGAGAACATACCTGTTGGAACGGAGTGGAGGTCGTGGATGAATGAAAGAATCACCAAACTCGAGTGTTCGACACTGTAGCAACACAGTGGAGGCAAGTTGAGTTGAAAGCAAAAGAGAAGAGTGGAGAATGACTCCAAAAATCAGGTTTAAAAACCTGATTTGGGGTCGTGTGGTAGCAAAATTCAACCAAATATGTGACCACACGATCGACCACAGGCTCTCGGTGAGCTAACAGAATTCATATGGTCGCACCCTGTAAGACCCGCACGCCACGAACCCGGCCTAACCTTACATTTCCTGTCGTAAACCGTCTACATATCATGGTCGAGCCAAGTGGACCAAGTGTGTGAAGAAACCCAAGACCCAATATGAAAATTTACCCAAAAATAGTCAAAATGAGGGTAGGGTCGCATGTCTTAACAGACAGGTCCAACCCTTCCATCGACCCTCACTATCGACCCTCAACCACGGGTAGTAGAGGGTCTATGAATTGAACGACCCTCCCATCGACCCTCCCATCGACCCTTGGTACTCGGGAAAAGCAGCACGAACCGAAAATTAGGAAACCTTCCTAATTTCGATTGGAACATTTTCTAAACTCAATGGGACGTATTTTGGGAGGTTTTACTCGATAAATAGGACGTCCCTAAGCCTCTTTCAATCCTTTTACAACCCTAATTGGATTGAGAGAAAGAGAAGAGAAGGAAGAGAAGAAGAGAAGGAAAACTTGAAGAAAAGGCTAAGGAAGAAGAGGAAATTCAGTGGAAACTCTGAATCTCAGCAAACCTAAGGTATGAATACATTCCCCATGATTTATTTAAGACTTTAGAATGGTTTATGAAGAGGGTATGACTTAGAAGAAACCCAAACCATCAACCCATGGTTAGGTTTTCATGGAAAACCATGGAGGAATTCATTGAAACCATGTAGGTGAATAAAGAATAGTTCTAAACCATAGAACATGTGTGGAATGGATTGTAGAAGCAAGCCGTAGGACCCCAAACATGAAAGAATGAATGAAATTTGATATTTTTGACTCAAACCATGGGGGGGTCGCACCTAGGGTCGATGGCAGATCCGACCCTAGCATCGACCCCCAGTGTTCGGGAAATCCGTAAGTTAGAAAAATTGGAATAAAATCTAATTAAATTCTATCGACTTTGTTAGGTCTTCTAGCAATACATTAACAATATAAAGTTGATTCTTAAAGCTTGAAAGAGGATCTACTAGCAAGCTAAGGTGAGGAAACAAGACCTAAACTAATTGGTTAATAATAAAATTTTTTATTTCTTGAGTCCGATGCCATGAATGATTTTATGCGTGTATGATTGTTATGTGCATTCAACATGTCATCCAATATTTCTATTATTACTGTTCATGCATATTTAAATTTATTGATTATAACATGATGATGTTGATGACGGTAGGAATAGGCATGTGAATGTTTGAGTTTGGCTGGTGTACATGGTGCGGGTAGGGATGATATCAACCGGTACTTCGATGCCGTTCTCATCGGGGTATATTGTGCCATGGTCTATTCAAGGCATGTCCACTAAGCAAGTATTAGTGTGCTTGATGCGAGTGGAGCATCAGGGGTAGGACGTGGCATTGTGGTTCAGCCTGGTCACCAGACTCTAGCTCTATCTGTACTCAAGTCTTACTCAAGTCTTGTCCACTAACATCTTCGTATCGCCATTACCTTAGCAGAACTAATATGTCGTAGGGCATCAGGGGGGACGTGGCATTGTGGTTCAGCCTAGTCACCAGACCCTAGCTCTATCTCTTTGGATGTATTGAGGGATGCTGGGGTGAGGCCTTGGATACATTGTTTGACATTAGGGTTGGTTAGTTACGAGCCCAGTTTGCAAGCCCTTGCCAACAGGGGCTTACGTGTTGGTATGGGCAACCGGTACAGCCATGTCGTTTTCATGGGGTGTATATTGTCCATGGTGGGTGCATGTGGAGCGACAGTGCCATTTTCATTAGGTGTTTCCACACACTCGTGTATAGAGGTGCGGCGGCCACCTATCCTTTCTATAGCACATTGCAAACTTATATACCAGACCAAAGATATGAATTGAATGCATGTATATGTATTGTTGCATTGTTTTGTTTTCTTACTGAGCTCAAGTTGGAGAGTTGACCCTCACGCGCGCTATTCTTTTTAGTTTCTGATGTTGCAGGTACTATGGTAGAAGATTATGTCGACACACCAACATATGAACATGTGGTGGCTATGATGAGCAAGTTGTGGAGGACGAACATGGTTCGTTAAGCGAGCGTTTCAATGGTGGATACGTTTAGTGTTTAGTTTTCGTATTTGGATATTGTAATATGTATTAAATTATGTTTTGGTTACATGAAAATAAATAGAATATTAATTATTTATCATGATTAGACCTGAGTTCATTATCTGTAAGACTTCCACTATTTACTTTATTACCTCTGATTAATGTAGAATGTGTTATGGTTTATCATATGTGGGATAGCCTATTTTGAGATCCTGGTTGAACCGTTGATTTATTGACGGTTCATCACACCATTCTGAATAGTGCAGAATTGGGGTGTGACAACTTGGTATTAGAGCTCTCGTAGGCCTTACCCATTAAACCTGAATACTTCCACTGGAGTCCATGAACTGAGTTAGGATAAATTAAAAGCTTTAATTCAAACAAACCATAAGCACCTGTGTTGGTTGAGATAGAAATTAAACAAGACGATAATGTACATATAAAAGGTGGAACCATATATATACACTCAAACAGAAAGAGAAGACCAAAAAACTTATCCTAATAAATAAATAAATAATATAGGGTATTACCTATAAGTTGGGTAGTTATCCAAGTGTACAAGGATATAGTACAGTAGCAAGAAGGGAGCTTCTGTAAAGTAGAAAATTGAATGCCGAGTTGGTACTCACAAGATGTGAAACTCGACGTATGACAAAGGAAGGAGAAAATGGCTAGTAATGCCTAATTCCCTTCAAAGGTAAAGGGAAAGATCTCGGGCCGAATCCAACAGAGATAGGAGAACAATAGCTATACACCAAAGATGAGAGTAACTACAAAAGAAAGTAAAGCTGTACTCCTGGGTGACGTGGAGACTCGAGTGAGATCCATTACAAGCTGATCTATTGCCCACTAAGCAAGAAGAGGATGTTGCAACTTGACCCCACCACTATCAGGGTCGAGAATGGATAATGAAAACTCATCTGTGATAATCAGATTAGAGCGAATCAAAGGAGGTGAACAACCAGACCACGCCAGCCAACCACCTGGATTATTTAGTACATTGGTTATGGTTGTCATAAACTTGACCCAATAAAATACAAGAGCAACAACAGATGAAACCGACTATGGAAGTTGCTATGTAAATCACTACCCAAGTTGCTGATGCTACATCAATACCTCCGGGTCAAACCAAGTATGGTACCAATTGGAGCATCACTGCACCCAACACACATTAGCCATAACACGGTGCCTACCACATAGCAAGTCCCGAATGCATATCCTAGTGCGATTTGGTGACAACAAGCAGTATATCAAGGTGGTTAACCTTATCAGCCACCGATGTATGGGATAGTTGCAATGATCCGACCAAGGATTGAGGAATATTTTCTGAAGACGAAGCCTTAAACATTTTCAGCAAAGGATCAAATCTATTATGGCCATATATCTAGATAGGTTTATATAGGATGCAGTGCATTATTGATTTACTCTTATGATTTTAGAGGATGCAAATACCAGATTTTTAATTTCTCGGACCTTCACAGGATACCTTCTTGATTTAACCTTTCAATTGGAGTTATAGATATTGTTTCTTTAGTATTAGTCCTGATTATACCAATCTGAATCATTCTCATGATCGACAACATGATCAGAGATATGAACTGAATGAATAGTTAAAAATGTTTAATCGGGTTGAGCATACATCTTCTGATTTATACCTGATTTGTTGATGTACGAAATCTTTCTCCTGATTTATACCTGATTTACTGATGTATGAAATCTCTCTCCAGATTTACCCCTGTAGTGCCTTGACCAATGGCATTATATATTCGATAGAACCTATAACCATGAGGTTAAGAACTATAAAACATCTATGCATTTGGACCACCATGCAACGTAATGATCTTTGGATGCCGGTTGGATTACCACAGATTTACTCCCGATCCTTTAAACTTAAGTTCACTAGATAAAGCAAGTGTTTGCCGTTATACTAAATTTGAAAGAAGGAAGTGAATTGCTTTTAGATGAACATTTTGATTTATACACTCCCTGACCTTGTTGATAAAGATGTTTTGTGATAATGAAATCATTGGAAGGAAGATGATTGGATTCAGAATAAATACTATAGCCAATGAACCTCAGATGAAGTAATGGAAAATCTATTTTGAGATCGCTAAATGGATGGATATGAGTCATGTCTATAAAAGAGTGCATGAGCAAAAATGAGAACTATCAAGAGTAGCCAGTAAAGAAATAGATAGCACTCAAGTAGAGTTAAAGATGATTATATCAGTATGAATTTTGACAAGGTAGAAGATTCCTAAAGGCAAATTTAAGAGTGAATACAAGGATAAAGTCAGGGCATAAGTAGTACTCGATTTAATACATTGATAATTGAGTTATGCCCAATGTTGAGGGATATGATTAAGTAAAGACCAAAATAGTTTGGCTGAATTAATGAATTTATAAGCATATACCCTAATGCTTATAGATAGACTTGGGATATGAAGTAGCAATCACAAGATATTTTCGAGGTATATGGAAGAGAGAGCAAGGTAGAACAGTAAGGATAAAAGAAATACAAGCTAATGAGTGCAATATGAGATTTTGATGATAGTCTTTGAAAAATCAAAAGAGATGAAGGAACTAGACAAGCTCTTAAGACCGTTACACCAGATTTCTCTAGTTTAAGCCCTTTTGGGACTAAATGTTGTTTTAGATGAGTGTTATGAACAATGATTGAATCATATTAATTGATGGATGAAGTAGAAGTAGTAATTTTGTTAGGTCTGTATATAAGAACAGTGTAAGCAGACTTAGAAAAGGAAAACCAAACCCTGACTTTTGTTTTGGGAATGGAACTGCAATATCGTGAACTATGTCAATGATTTGCCACTGACTCCCAAATCGGTTGACATGGTTGGGTGGTTGTTGATCGTCTTATGAAAATAGTTCATTCCATTGCTATACGACCTCGGTATGCTTTGGAGCGGCTAAATAAGCTATATGTAGATAATATTGCCAGAATGAATGGTATGCATGAGAGCTTAGTGTCGGTCAGAGGCTTATGCCTTATCTCGAAGTTTTGGGAGGATCTACAAAAAATAATGGGGACAAAGTTGAAGTTTAGTACTGCACTTTACCCCAAACCGACGGATAGTCGGGGCAGACTATACAGATCCTAAGAGATATGCCCCGAGCTTGTGAATTGATTTCAAGGAACTTGAGTTGAGAAGTTACCATGAATTGAAGTTGCTATTAAGCTACCATGTAAATGTCACCTATCAAGCATGGTACGGTAGAAATGTCAAATTCTTTTATTTTGGAATAAAGTTGGTGAATGAAGAATTTTGAGACCTAAGTCTAATGAAGAAAACTATCGAGTGGCAGACAAGATCAAAGAAAAGGGGCAGGATAGCTCAAGATGTCAGAGAGACACCAAGACCTTGAGTTTGACATAAGTGACAAAGTGTTCTTGAAGAAATCACTTATGCGTAGTTTGAAACGATTAGACAAGAAGGGAAAGTTGTATCCTATATATATGTGTTGAACCTTATAAACTTTGGAGAGACGTAGAAAAGTTGCATATCAATTAGTGTTACCACTATCCATGTCTAGTGTACATGATGTATTTCGTGTGTCTCTATTGAAGAAGTACATTAGAGATCCATATCAAAGGTATTGACCACGGAATCACTGGTTTAGATAGAATGTTTGACTATTGAAGTGGTACCAGCCTAGTTCACTAGTTGAAAGGTACAACACCTTAAAAACTTGGTATCAATTATACGAAGAAAATCTGACGAAGACAAGACGTGGAGAATAGTGTATAGGAGGAAGAAGATGCAATGCGGAAATAGATTTCCCACCTATTGACTCCGAAGTAAATTCAAAATTTTGAGGACAAGATTTATTTTAAGGATGGGGGAGTTGTAAGATCCGTACTTTTATATTTCGAGGACGAAATTTCTTTTAAGGGTGGTGGAGTTGTAAGACCCGCACGCCACGAACCCGGCCTAACCTTACATTTCCTATCGTGAACCGTCTACATATCATGGTCGAGCCAAGTAGACCAAGTGTGTGAAGAAACCCAAGACCCAATATGAAAATTTACCCAAAAATAGTCAAAATGAGGGTAGGGTCGCATGTCATAACAGACAGGTCCGACCCTCCCATCGACCCTCACTATCGACCCTCAACCACGGGTAGCAGAGGGTCTATGAATTGTCCGACCCTCCCATCAACCCTCCCATCGACCCTCGGTACTCGGGAAAAACAGCACGAACTGAAAATTAGGAAACCTTCCTAATTTCGATTGGAACCTTTCCTAAACTCAATGGGACATATTTTGGGAGGTTTTACTCTATAAATAGGACGTCCCTAAGCCTCTTTCAATCCTTTTACAACCCTAATTGGATTGAGAGAAAGAGAAGAGAAGGAAGAGAAGAAGAGAAGGAAAACTTGAAGAAAAGGCTAAGGAAGAAGAGGAAATTCAGTGGAAACTCTGAATCTCAGCAAACCTAAGGTATGAATACATTCCCCATGATTTATTTAAGACTTTAGAATGGTTTATCAAGAGGGTATGACTTAGAAGAAACCCAATCCAACAACCCATGGTTAGGTTTTCATGGAAAACCATGGAGAAATTCATTGAAACCATGTAGGTGAATAAAAAATAGTTCTAAACCATAGAACATGTGTGGAATGGATTGTAGAAGCAAGCCATAGGACCCCAAACATAAAAGAATGAATGAAATTTGATATTTTTGACTCAAACCATGGGGGGGTCGCACCTAGGGTCGATGGCAGATCCGACCCAAGCATCGACCCCCAATGTTCGGGAAATCCAGAAAAGAGGTGGTCGCACCTAGGGTCGATAGACCCATCAACCCTAGCATCGACCCTACAGTTAACAGTAAGTTAGAAAAATTAGAATAAAATCTAATTAAATTCTATCGACTTTGTTAGGTCTTCTAGCAATACATTAACAATATAAAGGTGATTCTTAAAGCTTGAAAGAGGATCTACTAGCAAGCTAAGGTGAGGGAACAAGACCTAAACTAATTGGTTAATAATAAATTGTTTTTATTTCTTGAGTCCGATGCCATGAATGATTTTATGCGTATATGATTGTTATGTGCATTCAACATGTCATCCAATATTTTTATTATTACTGTTCATGCATATTTAAATTTATTGATTATAACATGATGATGTTGATGATGGTAGGAATAGGCATGTGAATGTTTGTGTTTGGCTGGTGTACATGGTGCAGGTAGGGATGGTATCAACCGGTACTTCAATGCCATTCTCATCGGGATATATTGTGCCATGGTCTATTCAAGTCATGTCTACTAAGCAAGTGTTAGTGTGCTTGATGCGAGTGGAGCATCAGGGGGAGGACGTGGCATTGTGGTTCAGCCTGGTCACCAGACTCTAGCTCTATCTCAATACAAGTCTTGTCCACTAACATCGTCGTCGCCATTACCTTAGCGGAACTAATATGTCGTAGGGCATCGGGGGGACGTGGCATTGTGGTTCAGCCCGGTCACGGACCCTAGCTCTATCTCTATGATGTATTGAGGGATGCTGGGGTGAGGCCTAGGATACATTGTTTGACATTAGGGTTGGTTAGTTGCGAGCCCAGTTTGTAAGCCCTCGCCAACAGGGGTTTACGTGTTGGTATGGGCAACCGGTATAGCCATGCCGTTTTCATGGGGTGTATATTGTCCACGGTGGGTGCATGTGGGGCGACAGTGCCATTTTCATTGGGCGTTTTCACACACTTGATAGAGTGTGCGCGGCCACCTATCTTTTCTATAGACATTGCCAATTATATACCGGACCAAAGATATGAATTGAATGCATGCATATGTATTGTTGCATTGTTTGGTTTTCCCACCGAGCTCAAGTTGGGAGCTGACCTCGCGTGCAATTCTTTTTAGTTTCGATGTTGCGGGTACTATGATTGAAGATTATGTCGATACGCCAACATATGAACATGTGGTGGCTATGATGAGCAAGTCGTGGAGGACCGAACATGGTTCGTTAAGGGCGTTTCAATGGTGGATACGTTTAGTGTTTAGTTTTTGTATTTGGATATTGTAATATGTATTAAATTATGTTTTGGTTACATGGAAATAAATAGAATATTAATTATTTATCATGATTAGACCTCAGTTCATTATCCGAAGACTTTCGCTATTTACTTTATTACCTCTGATTAATGTGGAATGTGTTTTGGTTTATCATATGTGGGATAGCCTATTTTGAGATCCTAGTTGAACTGTTGGTTTATTGACGGTTCATCACACCATTCTGAATAGTGCAGAATTGGGGTGTGACACATCCTGTGGTCGCACATACTACAACCACACGATCGACCACAGGCTCTCGGTGAGCTAACAGGGTTTTGTGTGGTCACATACCCTGTGGTCGCATGTACTGCGACCCCACCATCGACGACACGATGGAAAATACTGTATTTTGACTGAATGACTTGGAAAATTGAAATTTTACATTGATTAATTTTGATTTTGACATGGGAATAACGTATATTATGATTGCCTCACATGTTCTATGACTTTCAGGCACTACCACCATTGAAAACAGGAAATGGTTGGGCGAAGAGTAACCTGGCAGGGACATAACTCAATTCCACCACCACCACTTGTGGAGGAAAATAGCCATGAAAACCCAAAAAGACAAGAGAATCAGAATGTGGTACCACCAGGAGCCATTGACCAGGCTAATCCTACAAACTTGCTAGCCCCACCTACAGATTTGGCTACTGCGATAATGAACCTAGCTCAACAGCTGCAGCAAATACAGCAGGTGCAAGCCAATATCAAGCTGCTATGGGAATGGCTTTTTCATCTGCACATACTACACCTATACCAGCCGGACAAGCTAGCACCATACCAGGGGGTAGCAACACGGTACCTCAAGCACCTCAAACGCCAGTTGTACAAGCTCTAGTACAAAACCTTGAAGTAGCCCAAGGCAGTTAGTATCAACCACCTATATATGGAGCCTATGCTCAGTATCAGTTGGACCATTCTCGACTGATCGAGCATTTTCTGAAGATGAAGCCTAAGGAGTATAATGGTAAGCCAGCGGATCCTTTGTGGCCAGCTCACTGGATCAACGAGATGGAAAGGAACTTCATGATGATGGTTGTTAATGAAGAAGAAAAAGTGCTATGTGCCACATTTATGCTGAATGGCGACGCACACCACTGGTAGAAGTCTACTCGGAGTTATCTATTGATGAAGCACGCCCAATTGACCTGGGCTATCTATAAAGAGACATTCTTTGAGAAATATTTTCCCAGAAGTTTCAGAGATGCTATGGAAAGAGAGTTCCTGAGTTTGTATCAGGGACAGATGACTATGGATGCGTATCAACAGCGTTATGAAGAGCTGTTTTACTTTACTCCATCTAGCATGCAGGAGGAAAATACCAAAACCCGAAGGTTCATCATGGGACTTGGGGGAAGTATCTGGGAGCATGTATTGGGACTGAAAAAGAAAGTTTATAATGAAGCGGTACAGATTGCTCGAGTACTAGAATTGAGCCAGAGGGAGAGTTACTTTGCTCAGAATAGAGGTATCAAAATGTCACACCCCAATTCTGCACTATTCAGAATGGTGTGATGAACCACAATAAACCTACGGTTCAACTAGGATCTCAAATAGGCTGTGTCTGTTTGCTTAAACCATACACAACCATAATCAGAGTAAATAAACATTAGCGGAAGTCTTATATATTAAATGAATAGAGAATCTAACTGTGATATAGTAAATAAATTATCCAATTATCTCCACAAGGACTAAGACATAAATTAAAATAATTAAATCAATTACATTGTCTGTATAATTTAAACCAAATCTAATCGAAAACACAAAAGTTGCACTCGCATGACGAATCTTGCGACTCCATCATAACTTCAGCGTCCATCGCCGCCGCATGTCCATACATCGGAGCATTTATATAATCTTCAACTGTGGTACCTGCATCATCAACTAAAAATATTCGACGTCGAAAGGGTGAGCACACATCACGGCTCAGTAAGCAAACAAAACAATGCAACAAACATATGCATGCATTCAATTCATATCTTTGGTCTGGTTCATAAGTTTGCAATGTGCTATAGAAAGGATAGGTGGCCACCGCACCTCTATACACGAATGTGTGGAACCGTCCAACGGATCAAACACCATTGCCGCCCCCATATGCACCCACCATGGAATAGAGATAGAGCTAAAGTACTTAGGACTGCACCGCATCATACTTCCCCTGATGCTCTACCCAAACCAACACGTAAGCCCCAGTTGGTGAGGGCTTGCAAACTGGGCTCGCAACTAACCAATCCTAATGTCAAACAGTGTATCCAAGGCCTTACCCCAGCATCCCTCAATACGTCTATAGAGATAGAGCTAAGGCCCCTCGGCAGAGTCAGAGACTACACGGTCCGAGACCACCTCCCCTGATGCCCTACGACATATTAGTTCTGCTAAGGTAATGGCGATACGACGATGCTAGTAGACAAGACTTGAGTAGAGATAGAGCTAGAGTTTGGTGACCAGGATAAACCATAGTGTCACGTCCTCCCCCTGATGCTCCACTTGCATCAAGTACACTAACCACACACATACATTCACATGCCTATTCCTAGCGTCATCATCATCATCATGTTATAATAAACAAAATTAAATATGCATGAACAGTAATAACAGGAATAGGGGATGACATGTGATATGCACATTACAATCATACAATCATAGAGTCATACATGGTATTGGACTCAATAAACGAAAATAGTTTATTATTAGCCAATTAGTTTAGATCTTGTTCCCTCACCTTTGATTGAGTGTAAATCCTCATTCAAGCTTTATGAATCACTTTTAAATCAGTAGAAAGGCCTAACAAGTCGATAGATTTTAATTAGAATTAATTTCAATAAATTTAGACTAACATAAATCGTAGGGTCGCAGGTAGGGTAGCACCTAGGGTAGCAGTTTCTGCGACCCTAGGGTGTAGGATCGAACGTGGGGTCGGATACCATTCGACCCTACGTGCGACCAACCCTCCCTGGGACTTCCCGAGGGCATGTGGTCGATCCTGTGATCTCGTAGGTCCATTCTAAGATTGTTCTATGGCTCATAACTATGATTTTTACACACTTTCCATTGCCTATGATGATTACTTCCATGGATTCCTTTGGAACTCGTCCATGTATAGATGATTTGGGTTTCTCTTAATCGTAACTTCTTCATAATCTATTCTAGGCTCTTAATTTATGAAGGGAATTAGGTTCATACCTGAAGTTGGCTGAGATTCAGAGGTTTCTCTGAACTTCCTCCTCTTCCATAGTCTTTTCTTCAATTTTCCTTCTCTTCTTCTTTTCCTTCTCTTTCTCTTTCTCTCACTTTCAATTAGGGTTCTAAAAGGAGTGAAAGAGGCTAAGGAACGTCCTATTTATAGAGGAAAACCCTCCAAAATAAGTCTCATCGAGTTTAGGAAAGAACCCCTTTTGAATTAGGAAGGTTTCCTAATTTACGGTTTCTAACTGTCATCGTAGGGTCGGACGTAGGGTCGCAAAATCCGTCGACCCTACATTTTTCTAGTCATGTGACCCTACGACTAGAAAGTCATGGGTTGGACTTCTGTTGAGGTGGGGTCGACCCTACCTGTTTAGGCATGCGACCCTACCCTCACATTTACTATTTTTGGGTTAGACTCATACCTGGTCTTGTGATTTTCTTCACACACTTGGTCCACTTGGCCTTTAATTCATGCACAAGGTGGTAAGACCGGTTAGTTTTCTATCAGGCTACTATACAGATGTCACCTTATGAAGCACTATATGGAAGGAAGTGCTGAACTCCATTGTTCTGGAACGAAGTTAGTGAACGTAGCATCGTTGGACCAGAATTTGTTGAAGAGACTTGTCGAGTAGTCGACACTATTAAGGAAAGAGCTAAAACAGCTCAAAATCATTAGAAACAGTATGTAGATACTCGATGCAGAGACCCATAATGCAGAGAGGATGAGTTTTCGTTTACGTGGAAGTTTAGTTCCCGCAAAACTAAGCTCTGCTCCTTCCTTGTCTTTAAATGTCAGTTTCTTTTCTGCACATAATAGGTTTGCAGAATGCCGAGCTAACCAGTCCATTCCCAAGATGACGTCAAAGTCTGTCATCTCAAGTTGAATCAAGGTTGCATCCAAAGTTTTCTCGTCAATAAGAACTGGACATGGTCCATAAATTTTTTCTAATTCCACTTCTAATCCCATCGGCGATCGTACAAGCAGTTTGTAATCTAACGATTTGAAGGGTAGATTCAGCTTCTTTCCAAATGACACAGATATAAAATAATGAGTAGCTCCAGAGTCAAAGAGTACTCTAGCAAGTATGCCATTAATAGGTACCATACCTGTGATTTGTTTTAGTTTTAGTCTACATGATCACACAATGTAACACAAAATGAAAGGTTCAAGTCATACCTGTGACCACATCAGGTGACACGGTAGCATCCTCAGATGTAACAACATAAACCTTTCCTTGCTGTAGCTGCTTCCTGGGTTTAGGACACTCTCTTGAATAATGTCCTATTTGATTGCAGTTAAAGCATTTTACTCCTTCATTGTTTTTCTTTTGTTGCGGTTGAGCTGCTGGAGTAGTCTTGGCTGCAGCATTGAAGCCTTGAGTACGGAAGGGTTTGAATGTCCTTGTATTCCCTCCGTTATAAGAATTCCCATTTGGCCTTTTAATACCCCTGTTTTGAGCAAAGTAGCTCTCCTTCTGGCTCGACTCTATTACTCGAGCAATTTGTACTGCTTCATTGTAGACATTCTTTTCCAATCCCAGAACATGCTCGCGAATGCTTCCCCTAAGTCCCATGATGAACCTTCGGGTCTTTGTATTTCCCTCTTGCATGCTAGTGGGTGCAAAGAAAAACAGCTCCTCATAACGTTGTTGGGATGCATCCACAGTCATCTGGCCCTGATATAGACTCAGGAACTCTCTCTCCATAGAATCTCTGAAACTTCTGGGGAAGTACTTCTCAAAGAATGACTCTTTATATATAGCCCAGGTCAATTGGGCATGCTTTGTCAATAGATAAGTTCGTGTGGACTTCCACCAGTGGTGTGCATCGCCTTTCAGCATGAAGGTTGCACACAGCACTTTTTCTTCCTCATTTACCGTCATCATCATGAAATTTCTTTCCATTTCATCAATCCAGTGTGCTAGCCACAAAGGATCTGCTGGCTTACCATTATATTCTTTGGGCTTCATCTTCAGAAAATGCTCAATCAGTCGGGAGTGGTCCAGCTGATACGGAGCATAGGCCCTATACATAGGTGGTTGATACTGGTAACTACCTTGAGCTACCCCAGGATTCTGTACTTGAGCCGGCATGACTGGTGTTTAAGGTGCGTGGGGTACCATGTTGCTTCCCCCTGGTACTGTGCTAGCTTGTCCTGTTGGAATAGGTGTCGTATGTGCAGCTGGAAAAGCCATGCCTATAGCAGTCTACATATTGGCTTGCACCTGTTGTATTTGCTGCAGCTGTTGAGCCAAGTTCATTACTGCTATAGCCAGATCTGTAGGTGGGGCTGGCAAGTTTGTAGGATTTTCCTGGCCACTAGTCACTGGCAGTGCCATATTAAGATTTTCCTGTGCTTTATGATTTACATGGCTATGTTTCTCCACAGGTGGTGGGGGTGGAATTGGATTACGGCCTCGTCTGGTCACCCTTCGCCAACCATTTCTTGTTCTGGTGGTGGTAGTGTCTGAAAACAATCATAGCACATGTGAGGCAATCAACATAAGTTGTTCTCAAGTAAAAATCTAACTAATCAATAAAAATTTCAAATTTTTCAGATCATTCTGACAAAATACTGTATTTTCCATCATAGGGTCGATGGTAGGGTCGGTCCTTATGCGACCCTAGGGTATGCGACCCTAAGAACACTGTCAGCTCACCGAGAGCCTAGGGTCGATGGTAGGGTCGGTATATGTCTGACCCTAGGTCTGACCCATGGTTCTCTGTCAGATTACCGAGAGCCTAGGGTGGATGGTAGGGTCGGTAATTGTCCGACCCTAGGTCCGACCCATGGTTCTCTGTCAGATCACCGAGAGCCTAGGGTCGATGGTAGGGTCTAACGTAGGGTTGCATATTTTGGTCGAATTTTGTGACCCTACGATCTAGAATCAGGTTTTTAAACCCGATTTTGGATTCATTTCCCATTCTTTCTCCTATCTTCCAACTCAACCCGTTTCCCTGAGTTTCTACAATATCTAGTGTTTGGTGATCTTTCCATTCGTCTGCGACTTCCGCTCCTTCTTTAAAGGTATGCTCTCTACTGTTTCCGCATTTTAAGCTTTCTAAACTAGGTTTTTGTCCATTTACATCATTTTCTTCAAATTAAACTTTTTCTAACCGTAAAAATTTAATTTTTATTGGGGGCTTTTGCTATTGGTCACCCAATGGACGAAAGCCCTCAAAAATATTTGAGTTTCATCGGTTGGTTATCGAGAAACTTGAAATTTTCCATTTTTGACCTAATTTTTGAGATTTCTCGAATTGTATGAGCCTTACAGGGTGGTTTGGAACCTATGTAAGTCCTCCTGCCCAAGTGTTTGGGCGAAAAGTGAGGCTTTTGGCCAATTCATGCCGTTATAATGCCAAAATTTTTACATTTTTTTTTCCACCATTATTAAACTATTATTTATTTTTCTTTGTTTTAGCAGATAATATGGCTCGTACCAAGGTTCCTAGGACTCATGACCCAGTTCATTTCTGCTCTAATGAGGCCGAGACTCGGTATGCTCGCTATGAGCGTAAGAAAGTAGAAGGGGTCATTGTGTGCACTTGGCTAGTCTAGCCTTGTTCAACGTGGAGGGTGTTTTTGGTGACATGGGCTGGCTTCCTGTGATCACCTATGAGGCTTGTACCCGCCCTGATTTCGTGAGACAGTTCTATTGCAATCTCCAGGTAGTGGGGGATCACAATGACACAGAGAGAGTAGGGAGCTCAAAATCACGAGCTACGTCAAAGGGGTAGAGGTTTCATTTGACTGCCAGCAGTTGACTGATCTTTTGGGCATATCAAATGACGGCCCTTTGGTGTACTGTGCTCCCTAGGAGCCCCAGTTCCTATTCTTAGAGATGTGTGCTGAGATTGACAGTCAGCTTATTAGAGATGATCGCTGGGAGATGAAAGCGATCAACCTATGTCTAGAGCCTCGGATGTACTGCAAGATCATCTAGCACAACCTAATACCTCAGAGTGGATATTATGAGAGGATCTCCTAGTTGACCCAGTATGTCTTCTACTGTATCTACACTAGGCAGTCTGTTTGCCTACCTTACATTATCATGAGGACGATGATCCGTGCTACACTGCCTGGTCAGCTAGGCAACCTTCCCTATGGACATCTGATCACTACACTACTCACCCGCCTAGGCGTTGATTTAGTAGATGAGAGGATTCAGGAGAAGACCTTCTCATCGGATCTTAATTGGGAGGCCATCTGTAGGATGGGTATGCGGGATGCTCAGGTCAGTGATGATGAGAGAAACGCTTTGGTGCGTCCTTGTACTCGATTAGAGACAGCAGACGCTGAGGCGGCAGCAGCAGCCATAGCCAGAGCAGGGGTCCATGGGGGTGATGTTGAGGATGAGGATTGTATGTATATGGATGTAGAAGCCATACCTCCTCCATCACCTCTATATTCTACTGGAGCTGGTCCAACTCGGGCTCCTTCACACATGGCTGGTATTTCACACCCACCATCTGATGATATGATGAGATAACTGCGTGAGATCAGATAGGCTTAGCGCGCGACGGACTTGAGAGTGGGCGAGCTTCTAGATGCTCAGCGTGCGTATGATCAGCGGATGACCGAGTTGACAGCTAGTCTCCGAACGACCTAGACTCAGGCAGCCTGGTTGACTAGAATGTATGCTGAGGACTATGACAGAGATCACGAGGCACCTCCTCCTCCATCACCTCCACTTTCATGATGTATATTTTCTTTTTATTCTTTTTTTTTTGTACTACAGAGTAACTATCCGGGTTGTGGACTGTACTCTGCTTTGGATATGTATAAACGTGCTTTTTATTTGATGTATATGAAACATGTTTCTCCTTTTTATATGTGCATTATTCTCTTTCTTTAATTTTGTCTCAAACAACATAGGTGCTTAGAGTGTGTTCTTATTACAACTTTTAAGTTTTATCCTAACACAGTTCACAACTTTTGTGGAAGTATTCTGGTTTAATAGCAAGGGCCTGAGAGCTCTGATACCAAGTTGTCACACTCCAATTCCACACTATTCAGAATGGTGTGATGAACCGTAATAAACCAACGGTTCAACCAGAATCTGAAATAGGTTGTTTCCGTTTGCTTAAACCATACACATCCACAACCATAATCAGAGTAAATAAACAATAGCGGAAGTCTTATATATTAAATGAACTGAAAATCTAATTGTGATAGAGTAAATAAATTATCCAATTATCTCCACAAGGACTAAGACATAAATTAAAATAATTAAATCAATTACATTGTCTGTATAATTTAAATCAAATCTAATCGAAAACACAGGAGTTGCACTCGCATGACGAATCATGCGACTCCATCATAACTTCAGCGTCCATCGCCATCGCATGTCCATACATCGGAGCATTTATATAATATGCTATTGTGATACCCACATCATCAACTAAAAATATTCGACGTCAAAAGGGTGAGCACACATCATTGCTCAGTGAGCAAACAAAACAATGCAACAAACATATGCATGCATTCAATTCATATCTTTGGTCTGGTTCATAAGTTTGTAATGTGCAATAGAAATGATAGGTGGCCGCCGCACCTCTATACACGTATGTATGGAACCGTCCAATGGATCAAACACCATTGCCGCCCCCACATGCACCCACCATGGAATAGAGATAGAGTTAAAGTGCTTAGGACCGCACCGCATCACACTTCCCCTGATGCTCTACCCATACCAACACGTAAGCCCCTGTTGGCGAGGGCTTACAAACTGGACTCGCAACTAACCAATCCTAATGTCAAACAGTGTATCCAAGGCCTCACCCCAGCATCCCTCAATACGTCCATAGAGATAGAGCTAAAGCCCCCCGGTAGAGTCAGAGACTACACGGTCCGAGACCACCTCCCCTGATGCCCTACGACGTAATAGTTCTTCTAAGGTAATGGCGAAACGACGATGCTAGTGGACAAGACTTGAGTAGAGATAGAGCTAGAGTCTGGTGACCAGGATGAACCACAGTGTCACGTCCTCCCCTTGATGCTCCACTCGCATCAAGTACACTAACCACACACATACATTCACATGCCTATTCCTAGCATCATCATCATCATCATGTTATAATAAACAAAATTAAATATGCATGAACAGTAATAACATGAATAGGGGATGACATGTGATATGTACATTACAATCATACAATCATAGAGTCATACATGGTATTGGACTCAATAAAAAAATAGTTTATTATTAGCCAATTAGTTTAGGTCTTGTTCTCTCACCTTTGATTGAGTGTAGATCCTCGTTTAAACTTTATGAATCACTTTAAATCAGTAGAAAGGCCTAACAAGTCGATAGATTTTAATTAGAATTAATTATAATAAATTTAGACTAACCTAAATAGTAGGGTTGCAGGTAGGGTAGCACCTAGGGTAGCAGTTTCTGCGACCCTAGGGTGTAGGGTCGGACGTGGGGTCGGATACCATTCGACCCTACATGCGACCACACCCTCCCTGGGACTTCCCAAGGGCATGTGGTCGATCCTGTGATCTCGTAGGTCCATTCTAAGATTGTTCTATGGCTCATAACTATGATTTTTACATACTTTCCATTGCCTATGATGATTACTTCCATGGATTCCTTTGAAACTTGTCCATGGATGGATGATTTGGGTTTCTCTTAATCCTAACTTCTTTATAATCTATTTTAGGCTCTTAATTTATGAAGGAAATTAGGTTCATACCTGAAGTTGGCTGAGATTCAGAGGTTTCTCTGAACTTCCTCCTCTTCCTTAGTCTTTTCTTCAATTTTCCTTCTCTTCTTCTTTTCATTCTCTTTCTCTTTCTCTCACTTTCAATTAGGGTTCTAAAAGGAGTGAAGAGGCTAAGGAACGTCCTATTTATAGAGGAAAACCCTCCAAAATAAGTCTCATCGAGTTTAGGAAAGAACCCCTTTTGAATTAGGAAGGTTTCCTAATTTACGATTTTTGTCTGTCATGTAGGGTCGGACGTAGGGTCACAAAATCCGTGGACCCTACGTTTTTCTAGTCATGCAACCCTACGACTAGAAAGTCATGGGTTGGACTTCTGTTGAGGTGGGGTCGACCCTACCTATTTAGGCATGCGACCCTACCCTCACATTTACTATTTTTGGGTTAGACTCATACCTGGTCTTGTGATTTTCTTAACGCACTTGGTCCACTTGGCTCGACCATGATAGGTAGACCTGGTACAAGGTGGTAAGACCGATTAGTTTGATACGGGTCTTACACAAAAGGCCTAATAGAAATTCATATAACGGAGGGAACACAAAGACCTTATTCAAATGGGACATTATTCAAGGGAGTGTCCTAAGCCCAGGAAGCAGCTACAGTAAGGAAAGGTTTATGCAGTTACATCTGAGGATGTTGCCACATAGCCCGATGTGGTCACAGGTATGACCTGAACCTTTCATTTTATATTACCTTGTGTGAGCATGTAGACTAAATTAAAACAAATCACAGGTATCGTACCTATTAATGGCATACCCGCCAGAGTACTCTTTGATTCTGGAGCTACTCATTCTTTTATATCTGTGTCATTTGGAAAGAAGCTAAATCTACCCCTCAGATCTTTAGATTACAAGTTGCTTGTACAATCACCTATGGGATTAGAAGTGGAACTAGAAAAAGGTTATGGACCATGTCCTATTCTTATCGACGAGAAGATTTTGGATGCAATCATAATTCAACTTGAAATGGTAGACTTTGACGTTATCTTGGGAATGGATTGGTTAGCTCGACATTCTGTAAACCTATTATGTGTAGAAAAGAAACTGACATTTAAAGACAACGAAGGAGCAGAGTTTAGTTTTATGGGAACCAGACTCCCCGTCAACGAAAACTCATCCTCTCTGCATTAAAGGCTAAAAAATGCCTCGAGAAAGGAGGAGTTGGGTATCTAGTAGTCGTGGTTCATCTCACCAAGGAAGCACCTTGAATGGAAGATATTGATGTTGTGCATGACTTTCTGAATGTATTTCCTGAGGAATTACCAGGACTACCACCCGACCGAGTGACAGAGTTCGTTATAGATCTTATACCTAGAGCCGCACCAGTATCTAAAGCACCCTATCGAATGGCTCCTACTAAACTGAAGGAACTGAAGGTACAATTACAGGAAGTATTAGACAAGGATTATATCAGACCTAGCATATCACCATGGGGAGCGCCAGTATTATTTGTGAAGAAGAAGGACGGTAGTGTTCGACTGTATATAGACTATCGAGAATTGAATAAGCTTACAATCAAGAATCGATACCCGTTGTCTCGGATCGATGACTTGTTCGATCAGTTGCAAGGTGCCATAGTGTTCCCCAAGATTGATCCTCGGTCAGGATACCATCAGTTGAAGATTAAGGAAGGTGATATTTCAAAGACAGCATTCAGAACAAGATATGGACATTATGAATTTTTAGTCATGTCTTTTGGATTGACTAACGCACCCGTAACTTTTATGAAACTCATGAATTGGGTATTCTATGATATATTGGATACATCAATTATTGTGTTTATTGACGACATATTAGTCTACTCCAAGGACAAAGAAACTCATGTCACAAATCTAAGAGCCGCTCTGCAGCGACTAAGAAAAGAGAAGTTTTACTCCAAATTTTCAAAGTGTGAGTTTTGGCTAAATGAGGTCACTTTCCTAGGCCATTGTATCCACTGAAGGAATTAAAGTGGATCCTAGCAAGATTGAAGCCATTGTGAAATGGGAAGCACCTAAGAGTGTTGCAGAGATCAAAAGTTTCCTAGGTCTAGCTGGGTATTACCAATGATTCGTGGAAGATTACTCCAGAATCGCCGTACCTCTCACCAATTTAACTAAGAAAGGAGAAAAGTATGTTTGGACCGACAAATATGAGGAGAGTTTTCAAACATTGAAAGCTAGATTGATATCCGCTTCTATCTTGACTATTCCTATTCCAGGACAACCATTTACCTTGTACACTGATGCATCTGGGTTGGGTTTAGGATGTGTGTTTATGCAAAGAGAATAAGTAGTTGCGTATGCCTCAAGACAACTGAAGACACATGAGAAGAACTATCTCACTCATGACTTAGAATTAGCAGCAGTAGTACATGCTGTCAAGATATGGAGACACTATTTGTATGGAGAGAAATTTCAGATTAAATCAGATCATAAAAGTCTCACTTATCTTTTTAATCAGAAGGAGTTGAACATAAGACAAAGAAGATGGCTAGAACTATTAAAGGATTATGATTGCGATATCCAGTATCATCCAGGAATGGCTAATGTAGTTGCTGATGCGCTAAGCAGAAAAGCAACGATAAAATCCCAAGGAGAGGTTAACACGACTGCGGCAATATGTGTTACAGAAAAGTATTTAATCTTGGTAATGAGCAGTTCGTGATAGATGCACCAAGTAGATCAACCAATCAAGGATTTATTCATCGGTTTTCAAATATGTTTGTCACATTGAAGATTGTACCTGATATATTATATGAAGTAAAAGCTGCTATTAAATTAGACCCTTATTTGAGAACGGTGCAAGAAGACATCGAAAAAGGTAGGACTATTCCTGAGTTCACCTCGGACGTTGAAAAGGTACTAAAATATAAAGGAAGAGTGTGTGTTCCTGAGAATGAAAACTTGGATATTAGACACAGACTAATGAAGGAAGCTCACACCACTGCTTATTCGGTACATCCTGGAAGTACGAAGATATACCATGATCTGAAGAAACTATATTGGTGGAGAGGAATGAAAGCGGATGTAGCAAAATTTGTGTCTCAATGCCTAAATTATCAGAGGGTAAAGGCTGAAAGGCAAAGACCTGCAGGATTATTGCAGCCACTGCCAGAACCAGCTTGGAAATGGGACTGGATCACTATGGATTTTGTCACTGGGTTACCATTGACTCCCCGAGTAGTTGACGCGGTCTGGGTGATTGTAGATCGTCTAACTAAGACAGCTCGCTTCATAGCTATACGACCTCAGTATACCCTAGATAGATTAGCCAAGCTATATGTGGATAATATTGTCAGATTGCATGGTGTACCTGAAAGCATTGTGTCCGACAGAGACCCATGCTTTACCTCCAAGTATTGGGAAGGATTACAGAAAGCTATGGGTACAACGTTGAAGTTCAGTACTGCATTCCATCCTCAGACAGATGGACAGTTGGAGCGTACCATTCAAATTTTAGAAGACATGCTTCGAGCCTGTGTTATTGATTTCAAAGGATCATGGGATGAGAAACTACCATTGATTGAGTTCGCCTATAACAACAGTTATCAGGCTACTATACAGATGTCACCCTATGAAGCACTGTATGGTAGGAAGTGTCGAACTCCTTTGTTTTGGAATGAAGTTGGAAAACGGAGTATTGTTGGACCAGAGTTTGTTGAAGAGACTTGTCGAGTAGTCGACATTATCAAGGAAAGAGTTAGAACAGCTCAGAATCGTCAGAAACAGTATGCAGATACTCGACGTCGAGACTTTGAATTCGTCGTAGGAGATAAGGTATTCTTGAAAGTATCACCTATGCGTGGCTTAAAACGATTCAGACAGAAAGGGAAGCTAAGTCTGAGATATGTCGGGCCATATGAGATTCTAGCTAAACGTGAAAAAGTGACGTATCAGTTAGCACTACCCCCATCTATGTCAAGTGTGCATGATGTATTTCATATCTCATTACTAAAGAAGTACGTCAGAGATCCAACACACGTTATAACAGGGGATCCACCGGGTCTAACTGATGATTTGACATTCGAAGTAGCACCAACTGAAATTACCAGCCGAAAGATTCAACATCTATGCAACCATGACATTTATTATGTTAAGGTTACTTGGAGAAGCCACGATGTAGAAGAGATCACATGGGAAGAAGAGAATTCTATGAGAAAGCAATATCCTCACCTTTTTGACTCGTAAGGTATGTGCAAATTTCGAAGACAAAATTTCTAATAAGAGGGAGGAGTTGTAAGACCCGTATCGAACTAACCGGTCTTACCACTTTGTATCAGGTCTTCCTATCATGGTCGGACCAAGCAGACCAAGTGAGTGAAGAAACCACAAGACCAGGTATGAAATCGAACCCAAAAATAGTCAGTTATTAGTGTGTGGTCGCATACCTAAACAGGCGTGGTCGACCACACCTCAGATTAAAACGACCACATGAATTTGGGTCGTGTGGTCGCATGTTTCAGACTGTGTGGTTGACGGGTTCTACGACCATACCTTGCGACCACACACCCTGTGATCGCAAAAACTGAGACCACAGGTGCTGCCACACCTGCGACCCCTTAGTTTATGTTAGTCTAAATTGCTGGAAATAAATTTTAATTTAAAATCTATAAATTTGTTAGGTTTTCAACTGGTTTAAAAGTGATATACAAAGCTTGAAAGAGGATCTACTATTGACCAAAGGTGAGGGAACAAGACCTAAATTAATTGGCTAATAATAACCTATTTTTATTTGTTGAGTCCAATGCCATGAATGATTCTATGCTTGTATGCTTGTAATGTGTATTTCACATGTCATCTAATATTCCTGTTATTACTGCTCATGCATATTTAATTCAGTTTATTTATAATATGATGATGATGATGATGATGCTAGGAATAGGCATGTGAATGTATGTGTGTGGTTAGTATGCTTGTTGCGAGTGGAGCATCAGGGGGAGGATGTGACATTGTGGTTCATCCTAGTCACCAGACTCTAGCTCTATCTCTACTCAAGTCTTGTCCACTAACATCGTCATATTGCCATTACCTTAGCAGAACTATTACGTCATAGGGCATCAGGGGAGGTGGTCTCGGACCGTGTAGTCTCTGACTCTGTCGAGGGGCCTTAGCTCTATCTTTATGGACGTATTGAGGGATGCTGGGGTGAGGCCTTGGATACACTATTTGACATTAGGATTGGTTAGTTGCGAGCCCAGTTTGCAAGCCCTCGGCAATAAGGGCTTACATGTTGGTATGGGTAGGGCATCAGGGGAAGTGTCATGCGGTGTTTGATTCGGGCACTTTAGCTCTATCTCTATTCCATAATGGGTGCATGTGGGACGACAATGGTGTTTGATCCATTGGGCGACTTCACACACTCATGTATAGAGGTGCGCCGGCCACCTATCCTTTCTATTGCACATTGCAAACTTATAAACCAGACCAAACCTATGAATTGAATGCATGCATATGTTTGTTGCATTGTTTTGTTTGCTCACTGAGCCATGATGTGTGCTTACCCTTTCGACGTCGAATATTTTTAGTTGATCATGCAGGTCCTACTGTAGAAGATTATGTGAATGCTCCGACGTACGGACATGTTGCAGCGATGGACGTGGAAGCTATAATGGAGTCGCAAGATTCATCGTGCGAGTGCAACTCATGTGTTTTTTAGTAGTTTTAGTTGTTGGATTATTCAGAACATGTAATTGGTTAATTTATTTTATTTTATGTCTTAGTCTTTTGGAAATAATTGGATACTTTATTTATGTTATCATTGTTAGATACTCAGTTTATTATTATTAAAGACTTCCGTTATTGTTTATTTACTCTGATTATGGTTGTGGATGTATATGATTTAAGCAAAGGGACACGGCCTATTCGAGATCCTGGTTGAATCGTTGGATCATAGATGGTTCATCACACTATTTTGGTTAGTTCAGAATTGGGTGTGACACATTGGCCACCTTGGCTTCAATGATCAGTGGTGATCCTATTAAACACACAAGACCCTTGATGATAGAAAGAAGAAGGCAACCGGCATATGTAGAAGTTGATGCATTGATAGCTGATGGAAGACCTTGGTTTGCACCCATAGTGGACTTTATTAGAGAAGGAAAATACCTTATAGATGCTACAATAGGAGAGAAAAAGACACTAAGACGATACGCTTCACAGTTCGTCCTCTACAAAGATATCATATACAAGAGATCATATGATGGAGTACAACTGGTCTGTGTCGACGAAGAGCAAGCACAAACCCTTATTGAACAAATACATCAAGGAGTTTGTGGACCGCACATGAATACTAGGATGCTTCCAAAGAAAATCTTGAGAATGGGGTACTATTGGAACACGGTGGAAACAGATTGCGCGAAGTTCGTGAAGAAGTACCACAAATGCTAGATCTTCGCCAACTTGATACATGTACCACCTACAGAATTACACACTTTCAGTTCACCTTGGCCATTCTCAACATAGGGTAAAGATGTGATTGGAAAGATTCTCCCAAAAGCATAAAATGGACACGAGTTCATCTTAGTAGCCGTTGACTATTTTACCAAATGGGTAGAAGCTCAGTCATATGCTAAACTCACGGAAAATAAGGTAGCCAAATTCCTCCAAGAGCATATCATCTGTCGGCATGGGATGCTTCATGCTCTAATCTCATATCAATGTCAACACTTTAGAGGAAAAGTACAAGAGCTGTGTGAGAAGTTTAACATCCAAAGTCACCGTTCCTCCCCTTATCGTCCACAGATAAATGGGGCAGTAGAGGCCGCCAACAAGAATGTCAAGGTCATCTTCCAGAAAATGATAGAAACTCATGGTGCATTATGGGCATACAGGACTTCTATAAGGACATCTACTGGAGCGACGTCTTACTCTTTAGTATATGGTATGGAAGCAGTACTCCTAGTAGAAATGGAAGTGCCATCATTGAGAATCCTAATGGAGTCCAAAATCCTTGAAGCTGAATGGCTCCGATCTCTTTATGAAGAGTTGAACCTCATTGATGAAAGGAGAATGAAAGCGGCTGACAATGCAAAGAAGTACCAACAAAGAATGGCCACCGCTTTTAATATGAAGGTCTGTATTCATCACTTGGTAGTGGGAGATCTAGTACTGAAGGAGCAAAGAGCGCCTATCCATGACCCTAGAGGTAAATTCCATCCAAACTGGAGTGGACCATTTATAGTGAAAGAAATCCTACCTGGAAAGGCAGTTCGGTTGACAGATCTGGATGGTGAAGAGTTACAATACCTAACCAACCTTGATCAAGTGAAATAATATCATGTCTTGCCTCTACACTCTTTCAAAAAAAAAATTGGAGAGTACAGTTGCTCTTTTTCACTTACAAAAGCCGACAATGAAACTACATTTGGAGGACTTTACGATAGATTGGGTTGGATTCTCCAAAGAGGCTACTACATCCTGCCACTCAGGAATGGTTTCATCGTCTCATCATAATTAAAGGAAGAACTTCCTGCTTTCCAGCTAAGCTCTTTCATCCGTTCATCTATCCAACGGATTTCCCAAGAGTCGCATATCAAGTCCATCTTTCACATCTTTTGATATTGACCCTAGTGGACATGTCAATTGCAAAATAATGATAATGATAAATCTTGCTGGAACTTTTATATGTCGTTCATTACATTCAACGGCGTCCAAAGTTTCCTAAGAGCCCTTCCTTCTTAAGCCCATAAAGTGGTATTTCTTCGGAGGGATTGACCATTCTACATAAACAACCAAAAGATCCTCCTGATGGGAAACTCATCTGGATGGCTTCTTATCAGTCATGTTTGGCCTTCATCCTTGCTCACCTATCTTTGATTTAAAAACTTAGGCCCAGACAAGGTCATGCATATGCACATATTTCATGCACAACTCACTAAGGTTTTCAATGTGTCTAACAATTACAGTGTAAGAAAGTTCTAATGATTTCCCTACTAATTCTGTTGTAGGTTAGGATTTTCTACAGGTCGACTTTGGTGAACACTCTAGAGCTTTTACTAGTAAAACAACATGGTGAAGATGGATAGAGCATCGAAGAATTGGAGTTGGCATAGGAATTCACTGAAAATTATTCATTCTTAGAGAAGATTCACTTGGACGTCCTCCTCCAAATGATGACAATAAAATTGTGCCTAGGTTTACTAAAAGCAGCTATTCAGTGCTGGGATCCAATAGCTCATGTATTCAGGTTTGGTGAAGCCGAATTGTGCCCTACTATCAAAGAATTCAGAGCATGTCTCCTTTATCCGCCAAAAGGATAGATGTTTAGACCATCCCCTAAGAGAGATTATAAGCAGAGAATAAGAGACTTCTTCGGCTGGAATGAAGAAGAAGCAAGATTGTTCATTCAAGACCAGAGATTGAAATTGCAACCCATGATAGATACCTATGCATGGAAAGAACCTGAAGGTGATGAAGCAAAAACATGGAGGAGACGAGTCTATCTATATTGCATCATTGCTTGAACATTACTGCAGAGTCAAGAAGCTATAGGATCTCCTATCATTATTGATCTCATCGGACATGCAGAGCGTCAAGGAGACATCGTACCTACTATGTTGGCAGAGACTCTGAGGGGACTGGATCTTGCAGCAAATCTACAAGGTAGGTGTCACTTAGAGAAGTTCAATGGATCATTATACTTGCTTCAAATCTAGTTAGTTGAAAGGTTGGGTCTAGTAGAGGAACTCGGAGCACCAAGTCTTGACCGTTATCATCTAGTAAAGAGGGCAGATCCTACTGTATATCAAATTGACACAGATTGGCTGTCACATCTTAAGCAAATGAATATTTCAAGCATCGAATGGAAATGTAGTTGGTGGAATGCAGAGAAAGTTGTCACACACACCCCAGGCAGTGTAGATGTTCAGATCATGGGTTTGACACACATTTCATTTTATTCACCTGCAAGGCTATTCCATCGATATGGGGCATTGAGAGACATCAACAAGAAGGGAATAGGTTTTAAAGCACCTAAAGAATTAAACCATGATCTGGTCGAGGCTATTGCTAGTGGATGGGATAAGCGGATTCCTCAAAGGATTCTTTAGGATTATCCAGATGTGTTTGAACACTAATTTAGTGTTTTGATCCAGTCATTTTTTCTTTAAAGCTATGTAATCAGACAAAGTTTATGACCCAATGAGAACCATTTCAATTTTTAGTCGTCCTTCCTAATCCATTCAGAGTCATTTGTTTTGAATGCACATGATTTGTGTGATGATGGTTGCTAGTCCTGATGTTACTGTGATTGCCATGGCGCTTATGAAAGTTGAGTGGTTTGGTTTGACGATCTTACCTCTTTGAATTTTTATCTCTCCTAGTATAGGACGGAAAAAATGTGGTTCTCTTATATTTACCCTCAATTGAAATAATCTCGGCTAAAGAGGCGTATTTGTACGCACCCCATTTTTGCCATCCCTAGCTGAACAAAGTCTTATTGGAGTGTAGACATCAAAATGGGAGAAGTAAGAGAAAATTTAGAAAAGTACAGGGGAGGTAAGTGAAACTCTCTAAAAATGATGGTTGATTAGCCCTGGCATGATCTCTATAGTGTTTTGAGAAGAGCTGAAATGGTCCCTAGTGTCTAGGAGCCTAAGTGAACATATATGGCAAGTTGGTGAATCCCAACGCAAGGTTTGGATTTTTTGACTGCGACTTTGACACAGTTTTTGGTGGGCCCCATAGTAAGGACATGAGCTCCACCTCTATTGAATCGATTGGATCCTCCCGATTCTCCCCATCATTTTCGTCACGGACCTTGCTCTTTCATAGCGATTCAATCTTGGCTATGACACGAGGCAAAAAAAAAATGTATATTTCATGTTCCAATCTCATTATGTCCCTGCAACCTGCATGGATGCGTAGGTCTTGAAAATACCTTCAAAATGAGACCAGAATCGCTTAATTCCGATGTCAAATGGAGAAGAAATGGCGATTTTAGTCTAAGAATAAGAGTAAGGGTATTTTCTGAAAATTTATAATATCTAGGGGCTTGCATGCAAATTATCGTAAGTTTAATTATCTAAACTTCATCTTCTCATATCTTTCTCATCCAACTTCCAAATGAGGTGATTCCAATGTCATTATTCCTCATTTTTGGTGCTCTACAAAGTGGACGTGGAAAATTTGGGACAGATATCTCTGAGGGATCCCATGCAGAGCTGCAAGCCGATATGCCTGTGTAAACTTCAATTCCTCATAATTTTACTATCCAACTTCCAAATCAGGTGATTCAAGTTTCAATATGTTTCATTTTTAGTGCTCTACAAAATGGACGTGAAGAATTTGAGGCAGAGGTCTCCGAGGCATCCCATGCAGAGTTGTTGGCCAAATTATCGTAAATTGGCCTATTTAAACTTCAAAAATTCATAAGTTGGCCATTTTACATCCAAATGAGGTGCTTCAAGCTCCAGTATTACTTATTTTTAGTGTTCTACAAAGTGAATGTGAAAAATTTTGGGTAGAGACTGTTGGAAGATTTCATGCGTAATGGCAACGGAAATGGTCTATGAAATGATAGAGAGAGAAAAACCAATCTTGACCCAACCTAGCTTAATCCATATCAGTTTAACCCAGTCAACTCATGTCGGTCCAACCCAATCAAGTCAATCCAGCTCAAGTCAGTCCAAACCAAACTGGTTCACCCATGTGCAGACACTTGTCATATGTATATATTATATATTGTGTATTATTTATATACATATATTTTATATCACATATTCATATATATATATATATATATATATATATATATATATATATATATATATATATATATATATATATATATATATATATATATATCCAAAAAGAGAGAAAGAGAGCGGTGGAGAAAGTAGTAGTGGGGCCCACTAATGGGACGGTTTAGGAAAAAAGAGAGAGAGATCGTGAGGATTTGAATAAGAAATTAGGAAATAGGAAAGAATCTTGGTGGGACTCTAATGAGGAAAATAGAGGGGCCCACTGATGGGGCGGTTTAGGAAATAAGAGAGAGAGATGCTGGCCACGGTTTAAATGGAAAGAAGAAGGAAAGCTAGGATTTACTTTCCAAAACCTGGTTGATTGGTGGTGAAACCCAATAGGCAAGGGCTGGGGTCATGGGTTTTAGAGGAGAGAACTCAAGAAAATGAAGGAAAAAAGAAGAGGGAGTCAGTGATGAAGAGAAAAAAAGAAGGAAAGGAAAAAAAAAAAAAAAAAGAAATAAAAGGAAAAAAAGCAAAAAGAGAAAGGATTGAGTCGGTAGGCTCTAAAAAAGGGGGAAAAAAGGGGGGGGGAGGGTGGGAGGATTGAGAGAGGACGGTAGGGGGGAGTTAAGAAAAGAAAAAAAAACTCAAGAAAAGAGAGGGGAGAGTCGGTGGAATATAAGGGAGAATAAGAAAATAAAAAAATTTAGAAAAAGGAAAGAGAAAAAAACTGAGAGAGATTCGATTAAAGAGAAAAAAATAGAAGAGAAGGGGACTCTAGAAAGAAAAAAGAAAAGAGAGAGAGATTGAGAAATTGAGAGAGAAAAAAAATGAACTGAGATCCGATGAGGAGAAAGATCGATGGAGAGATTCTAAGAGGATCGGAGGGAGAAAAAAAAGAGAGATCAGAAACTCAGCAGAAGAAGAAGAAGAGAAGGAGCCGCCAGGTAAGTCAACCTTCTCCCTCGTTATTTTTCTTCTTTACAACCTGAAACCGCAAGCACCATCCTCCCTACCTGTTACCCAGATCCGATAACCACCATGACCCCATGAGGCCACACCTGTCACCAATTCCATTTACTCGACACACCCTCTTGCTAACTTGCACACAAACCGCCACCATCACACCATATCAACTACCTTCTACATAGCCTGCCCCCCACGTAGCACATACCTATACAGCCACACTAAACCCACCTTATCGATCACCTATACAATGGTTTGCTAAACTAGATACCGAGAACCTATCCTACAGACCACTCACCTTTGCTACATTCTCATACACTCCCCAACCATCCTAAATCTACAAACCTGTAAGCATTACCCAACGTCTACCAATATTCCTACAGCCCCACCATCAACCACATGTGATCAATCCTACCTCTAGTCATGCATCTTCCTTTATTTCCCTTTTTGTTCCCATGATGCGATCTTGAATTTAATGTGAAAAATTGATCCGATCTTGAATTTAATGTGATAAATTGATCCGACCACATATTGGAATTTTGATGAAATTGATTGATCCCATTGTGTGGAATTTTGATGAAATTGATCCAATTATGGAATTTGAATGAAATTGATCCAATTGAAGTAATATGATGAAATTGATCCGATTGTGGAATTTGAATGAAATTGATCACATTGTGTGAAAATTGGTTGAAATTGATTCAATTGTAGTAATATTTTGAAATTGATTCGATTGTGGAAATCGAATGGAATTGATCCAATTATGATGAAATTAAAATTAATCCGATTGTGGAAATATGATCCGACCATATATGGAATTGTGATGAAATTGATTGATCCGATTATATGAAAATATGATGAAATTAAATTGATTCGTTCATATGCTTGGAATGATATGATTAAAATTGGACCATTGATCTTAGAATATTTTGATAAATAAAATTGGACTATTGATCATGGAATTTTGATAAATAAAATTGGACCATTGATCATGGAATTTTGATAAATAAAATTGGACCATTGATCTTTGGATTTGATGAGACTAGATTATGGGCATTGACCTTGGGTTTTTAATGAGAATAAAACATGGCCTTGATTTATGATTTTTAATGTGAATGAAATCTAGACAATTGATGATTGAATTAAATGTGATTAAAAATATGGTCATGTGATGAATTTTTACATGATTAAATCTTGGTCATTGATCTTGGAATTTGATGTGGTTAAAATCTAGCCATTGATTTTGAATTTCTAATATGATTAATTTTAAGACATTGGAAGATTGATTTTTATTTGGATCATGAGAGAATATTAATCGTGAGCCATTGGACATTTAATTTTGATTTAGATCTTATAATGAAATAAATCTAGCCAATTATCATGAGTGATATGAAATATAGACCATTAAATCTTGATCATAAGCATCTTATTCGAATCTGAACCATTGGATTGATCATGAGTGATATAAATGAATCTGGACCGTCAAATTGTCTTGATGATTGATGTAAATGAATACGAATGTATATATTATTAATTGGAGTGATATGAGCCGTTAGATCTTTATTGTGAGTGATTTTGAGTGATCGGAACGATTGGATTATGATTTTGAGTGATTTGAACCGTTCGATTACCTTTTTGAGTGATTTAATTGAATTTGAACGATTAGATTAACCTCATGAATGTTTTAATTGAATCTGAACCATCGATCAAATATGATCTTGATCATATTGATGATGATCGATTACATCAAATCTGAGTAGTCGGTCAAATATGATCTTGGTCACATTGTTGATGATCGATGCTTGATCAATGCCTTCACATGCTTGCTATTATGATTATTCACATGCTTTATCGCTGTACTTGAGATATCTATTGTTTGTTGCCATATTTGAATGATATTTATTGTCGACAATAACTTAATTTCTACAATACCCTACTCGAACTGCCATATCTGTACACATAGAAGACTTGTTAGTGTGGGGACATGTATGTCGGCACCTACATTCATGGGAAGGGTAAGAATGAAAAAATGCTTAATCAAGAATCAGAAAGCCTAGCCCAACATATGCTAAATTAGGGTTTTAGGTCAATAGTAGCTTAGGACGATCTCTACCCCTTCAGCTCATCTCCTCTAGGATACAGTGAACTAGATAGGTGTGATGTGAATCGAACCATAGAGTATTTAGGTTCCACACTTTGATATTGAAAAAAGAACATGAATGAATTGAATCTGCATTCCGAACTACGTGGATCCTAATTCTTAGGGCGGCATCCTAAGATATGTAGGCAGTTTGGTGAGATTTTCAAACATGGTTCTACACCCTGATCTTGAAAGAATATACACATGAATGATTGAATCCGCATTCTGAACTACGCGGATCCTAATTCTTAGGGCAGCACCCTAAGATAAGTAGGCAGTTTGGAGAGATTCCCAAATACGGACTCAAACCCTTGCTCCTAGAGAGTAGAGAGAGACATATTTCTCTCCGAGAGTAGAGAGACAGATTGCTCCCCGAGAGTAGAGAGAGACAGATTACTGCTCGAGAGTAGAGAGAAACAAATTGTTCCCCGAGAGTAGAGAGAGACAGTTTGCTCCCCGAGAGTAGAGAGAAACCGATTGCTCCCCGAGAGTAAAGAGAGATAGATTCCTCCCCGAGAGTAGAAAGAAACAGATTTTTCCCTGAGAATAGAGAGATAAACAGATTGTTCCCCGAGAATAGAGAGAAATAGATTGCCCCCCGAGAGTAGAGAAATAGATTGCTCCCAACGAGTAGAGAGAAACATATTGCTCCCCGAGAGTAGAGAGAGACAGATTGCTCCCCAAGAGTATAGAGAGAGACAGATTGCTCCCCAAGAGTAGAGAGAGACAGATTGCTCCCCAAGAGTAGAGAGAGAGACAGATTGCTCCCCGAGAGTAGAGAAATAAATAGATTGTTCCCCGAGAGTAGAGAAAGATAGATTGCTCCCGAGAGTATCAACCCAAAAATAATGAATTACGTTGTACCTGATTTTTAAGACCTCTGAAATACGTAGGCAACTTGGAGGACCTCTCCAAATAAGGTACCACATCTTAGTATCCTTAGGTCCCCCATATTCATATCCATATTCATATCCGTATCCATATTCACTTCGATCCACCTTAGGTTATCTCTAGATTCAATCTCAATCATCATCAAGCATAAACTTCAACTTGAACAATTGAATCTAAGAAAGCTTAATCATAAACTACATCCATAAACCTTAATCACATTCCATTCAAACTACGTCATGAACTTGATTTCCAGGATTAGAATACGTAGATAATTTGAGATTTCTAGGACGTCTCAGATTCAGTCCATTACCGAACCATCTTTGGTTCGGTACACTGTATATTACTTTGCTTGTTTATTTATTTTGAGAACATGTTTGGCTAAACCCTAGGTTAAAAGAACTTAACAACTTGGAATAGGATCCCCCATGAGCCCTAGTCATCATCCATTGACCATAAACAGTCAGAATTACAGAGTCTAAGGAAAGTAGAATCACATAGGAGGCCAATTTTTGGATCGAACAGCTTTGGGTGCCTAACACCTTCCCAAACTGTACCTTGAACGCTTACCCGTTCTCTGATAGACCAAAGCCAATATATTGGGTCCAATGAGTCAATAGAAGTCTTTTCTTATGATGAGACTATATTTTTATATGTCCTAGACCTTAATCTAGGTGGCAAATTCATATCATTTTTTTTCGTCCATCAGAGATGGGTGAAAGAGACATATTTTGTCCTTACAATCATATTCTTGCCCATCTCTTAGGTATCTCAGCACAAGGCGAACTAGTCTATGCGGAGCCCAAGATTCCAATTATAGTTGAGTGGGAACTTGCATTGATATGGAAGATGATGATGTTGGATCCCAAATTAAGAGAAAGTAACTGTCGACCAGTTCCCAGAGTATACAGTCACATTATCCAGCACAACATTGTTCCCAGAAATGGTCATCAAGATGCTATTGTGTATTTGTACGAGTTTATCGCTTATTGTGTTACGGTGCGTCTGTCTATCATATTTGATTTTGAGAACACTGATTACTTCAGCACTCTATTTTCGATCTAGCAATCTTCCTTATGGGAGGTTACTCACTCATTTATTCATTCAACTGGGGATAGACCTTCCTCTAGATGATTGTGTGGAGCGGTGTGTCTATTCTGACATTGGATGGTATTCACTGTACAAGCTTGGTTTTCATGATATTGTGCTCAGTGATGACAAGTTAAAGAAGATTCCTCGTCCAAATCCATGGTCCTGGCAACGATCGATAAGGAAATTTTGGTGTAGGGTGATTCTATCCTCACCTAGGATTGGGTTGGCTTCAACAAAGGATAGCGATGATCCAACATACATCCCTACAGTTTTTTCTCTTTCTCAACGCTCAAAAGATATTGTATCATTTTGTATCATTGATAATTGAACAAAAAAGTATGCCACAGCGACGAGGGGTTTACGAGGATGAGTCACGTGTGATGGTTCCTCGGATTACGGTCCTTGATGTGGCAGAGCTGCAAGATATGTTGTGGATGCTCGTGATTTGGTGTCTGAGTTACAAGAGTACCATCAGAGGGCACGAATAGTTTTGTCTTCCTATAAGAGGGGTATGCTACAGAGCATCTCAGGTGTGGAGCGACGTGTGATAGCGGCTAAGAATGCTATGTTAGTTTTGTGATACTCTTGAGATTATTCGAAAAGAGGTATCCTCAATGTGGAACGCATTGATTTTGGCTGGTTTAATCTCACCAGCTCTTGTGGAAGTAGGGGTGAAGATTATGACGAAGCATAAGGGAGTTCACAAGCGTAGAGTTTGTTTCGTAGCTGGGGTTCAATAAGTAGAAGGAATTAGTGGTACATCCTTCATCAGTTGGTTGGCTTGATTCAATCAGCTTGTTTGATAGCATGAGTCTGACACTTACCTATAGTCTAGAATAGAGGTCTCATCTTAATTTACCTACCCTTCTCGCTTAAACATTGTTTCAGTTGTTACTGTTTATCTCACTTGGTTTGTACATTATGCTTTTCAGTTTTGGTATTCCTTCTTCGGTCTCTACTTACAGCTTATTTGCATTTGTATTTTATTCTTGTTTACTAATGTCAGCATCTTTTATTATCTTGTGAGTAGTATTGATAGTGACTTATCGTGACATGCTCTAACACCACTTCAGTGTTAGAGTATACGGGTTAACAGTGGCCTAGTGTGATATGCTCTGATACCAACCTCTGGTATCAGAGTATATATATGGTTTGATAGTGGTCTAGCATGATGCGCTCTGATATACCAAACATTGTCATGTATCAGAGTTCAATGGATTGATAGTGGAATAACGTAACCTGCTCTGATAACAAACTCTGTCACACCCCATTTCCCAATGTATCGGTACCATAGAATGTAACGGGATATTTCCATCCTATCAAGGCATAAGAAATCTCCTTCTAGGTTCGCATATCACGGTATTTCCCAAGTCAAACCAGACAAAGAATTTATTAGAGTAAAATTTATAATTTTATTATTAAAAATATCATTTTCAAACGAAAAAAAAAAAGTAAATTAAGCGGAAGACTTAAAACTTAAACCCATTATAGAAGAGCTGACAAATTACTAAACCAAATTAATATTTAAGTTCTAATAAAATTCCCAGTTTAAATATAAATCCATTATCCCAAAGATAAAATAAAACCATTACTCAAATGTTCAGAATTAATCCCAAATAATAAATCCAACATAAATCATAACCATTGTTTTTAAAGCTTATTCAAATGTAAAGCCAACAAAAAACCCAAGTCTGAAATAGAAATGGAAAAGGTCCAGCCAAGGCCTAGCAACAAATCTACGCATCGCTTAATGGATCAGAGACATCTTCCTCAGGTTCATCGTCCATATCCTCCATACACGAAGGACTGCAACCTGAAGCATCATGAGAAGAACCAACAACATCTAAAAAGAGTTGTGTACACAAGGTAAGCTCAACCACTAAGCTTAGCAAGAAAACCAGACATGCACAATTAATATGCATGCAACTATCAACTATAGTCAAGTATATAACTATAAATGCCAGCTCAGGACAATCTACACATGGAATCTTCAGTCTGCATAGATCTCCTCCCATCAGATGACATCACCTCACTCAGCGTACAATATCACCCCCAAAGTATGGGTCTGTTGTTACGGTACAAGCCTGTATTATGCCAACCACTCGTCCATAACTCATCCCAAGCCTGTATTATGCCAGCCACTTGAGGAGATGGTAATCCCACTAGTCGACTCACCTGTCCACCCGTATTACGTCGGCCATTAGGAGCATTGCAACTATGTTTATACCATTTTTTATTGAACCCATGCCATTAGATAACCCCCTAATGGCTAGGGGTACAGTTATTCAGGGTAAATTATATGCAACTAGCCATGTCCACCTAATTAACCAATTTACTGGACCATAACATTGCTAAGCTTTCAACCCCATCCATCCCCTCACCCAGGACATCGTGACTTGGCTCTGTTACATATGGTCAATGCAAAGCAGCGTCAGTAAGAAGTGGTGCAAGTGTCCCATTCCACCTACCTTTCTCTTTACCGACTAACCAGACATCATGAATCAAACACGAGTCAGTCGCTTTTATGAAAAGGTAGCAGGTGTCCCATTCCACCCGCCCTTTAATCTTTATTGGCACTACTGACCCTAAACTCAAGGAATGCATATGCATGATCACACACATCAGTTTATTGGATGGCATGTTATCAAACAAGAGGATGTTATCAATGGCATTCATCACACAACAAGTTTAAATATAACTAATACTACTAAATAAAGGTCTAGTTTCCTTACAGAAAGATAGGGAGTAAGATCCTTGGCAATCCAATCAGTTAGCCTTATACCAGCGTCCTCGTATTTTTAACAAAATCATAACCAACATAATTTTATTAATGCATTATTCAATAGCATTATTCAGGTTTCTCTTTATCATTCTCTGTGTTCATTATTCTAGTGCTTTCATCGTTATTTACTTGCCTGATAACTATTAAGCCAAATATCTATTGTCTACATGTCATGACCTAGCATCTAGAGGTCCATTATTAAGTACTACTCATTACTATTTACAGACTAAGGATGACCTCTAACACATAAGAGTCTACTGCCCAAACAAGGTAAGTAAAGAGTGAGTGGTTCTCACAAGACAGCACACCTAAGGTCAAAAATTTCCCTCTAAGGGTCTTAATACTAAGAAGAACTTCTTCTAACGAAAGTCAAGGGTGTTCTAACACCACGCACAAGGTTAGGTTACTAGCTTCTAAGGTTCCACACTTGTCATCTAAGGTCTTAAACAGGTCATAAAATAATTAATTGAAATGACGGATAATGCACACTAACCAGCAGGGTTTTCAGGGATCTAATGATAAGTGTGTGATTTTTATATTTTTATTTCGTTTATACTATACTTTTTAATGTGTTTTACGTCTTATTGAACTAAATATGATGAATTTTATTAATTTCACATATTTTTGAGACATTGTGAATTAATTGTTAAAAGATAGGAAAATTCCAGCATCCTTAACATTGATATTCTGAGTTTCATGTAGGTTTTTGACGTGAAAAGAGTTTCAGAATTGAAAAGTTGTCTTCAGTAAAGTTGTAGAGGACATCTCAACCTTTTAGAATGGTATTATGGAGAAAAATCCGAGTTCGTTTGGGTCTCCAAACGTGACTTCAAAGTTTGACATGAAAATCTAATCGAATCCGAATTGGAGTAGCCCTCTGATCAGATTAAAGAATCTCCTAATCAAGTTAGGAAACTTAAACCTACAATAAAAGACTCCAAAGAAGAAAACAAGATTCTTCAACTTCATAATTCTAAACAAAGAAGAACTCCTACATGAAGAAGGAATCCTATACAAAGAAGGAGTTATAAGTCACAAAGGATTGTCATGTTTTATATATAGAGCATTAGTGTTAAGATAAACTCTCTCTCTCTCTCTCTCTCTCTCTCTCTCTCTCTCTCTCTCTCTCTCTCTCTCTCTCTCTTTTGCTAAAAATTTTTTTATCTCTAAATGGATTGTAATGTCTAGCTAATCTTTTTATTCAGTTCAAGGGGATTTTGAAGCCCGAACTCTTGTCAATGGTGTAATCTCTATTCAGTAACGTTGTTCTTCTTCTCTCTTTTATTGGAATTGCTTATGTTATTCTTTTCTCTTTAATTATGATATTTGTCTGAATAATTCAGTAATGGCCTGCTGAATCAGTTAGATTAATATTAATTGCTAAATCTAGAATCTGTGATACGTAATCGTCTTGATTCTAATCACAAGTAGAAAATAGTGATAGATGATTATGTCCAAGTTTTTGTCTCATCATTGTGAATAATATAACCTAAGTTAAATAATCCCTGCTTGTGTGTGATTGTTGCTTAGATTGATCTATTTTCCACCCCCTCTCAATGCTTCCATTAAATTAAACATTGAGAGCTTATTCAGTGTTGTTCAATGGTTAGATATCTCTAAAGAGCTTGTTTTTGTAGAGATACTTAAGGAAAAACTCGGGTAACAGAGTTTATTGTTATCTAGGGTCTTTAATTCTAATTGGAAGGAAGAAATTAATGTTGCGATTAATTTTACTCATTGCATATGTGGGTGGGTATTGAACCAAGAACTGAATTTTCTCATCTAATTATCTTCCTATTTAAATTATGTTTATTTACTTTCAATTTGATTCAAACAACCAAACCCCCCTTGTTATTGTGTTTAATTAGCATTAATTAGTATATTTAGTTTGAGTAGAATATAAATTTTAATCAATTCATTCTCCGTGGGATCGACCTTTGCTTATCCTATTTACAGTTTATTAATCATATCAGTAAAGAAATATTTAATTAAATTGGTGCATTCGACACACTACCACTTTTTGGCGCCGTTGTCGGGGAGTGAATTTTGATTAGTTTTTATATCTCTCTTTTAATTTTTTTTTTCGGATTAGTTTTTTTATTTTATTTTAACTTTTTTATTTTATTTAATTTTTATTCAGTTTTTTTTCTTCTTATTAAGTTTTTTCAATTAATTATCTTAGCTAATTGTGTGTGTTTATGATTTTGACGCAATCCACTCAAAAAGGAGATCTGAATTTTGATCCAGAACTTGAATGTACTGTACGTCGGTTAAGAAAAGAAGCTAGGTAGATTATGACAGAAAGAGAATCAATCCTTCTCACAGGATATATTTTTGAAAGTTCTTCGAGTGACTCTGAACTAGAAGAAATCATGACTGAGAATGACAGGACATTAAAGGAGTTGGCTACTCCTGCTTTTAACCAAAAACCTTTGTGCATTCAATACCCTACTTGGGACGTCGCTTATGAGCTTAAATCTGGTTTAATCCATTTGTTGCCTAAATTTTTTGGTTGTGCAGGTGAGGATCCAAATAAACACCTGAAGGAATTTCATGTAGTGTGTTCAAGCATGAAACTGACAGGAGTGTCTAAAGAACAGATCAAATTATGAGCCTTTTCTTTTTCATTATCAGATGATGCAAGAGATTGGCTCTACTACCTACCATCTGGGACGATCACTACATGGAATGAAATTAAAAAATTATTTTTAGAAAAATACTTCCCAGCCTCTAGAGCCGCCACCATCAGAAAGGAAATTTGTGGCATACGACAGTACTCTGGAGAAACACTCTATGAATATTGGGAGCGTTTCAAGAAACTATATGCCAGCTGTCCACATTACCAGATAAGTAATCAACTCTTAATTTTGTATTTTTATGAAGGACTATTGTCCATGGAAAGGAACATGATAGATGCAGCAAGTGGAGGAGCTCTAGTAGACAACCCCTGAAGCTATAAGAAGGTTAATTGCAAATATGACTGCAAATTCCTAACAATTTGGTACAAGAAACGATGTACCACTCAAAAAGGTGAATGAGGTAAATGCATCTTCCCTCGAACAACAGTTATCTGACCTTACCTCTCTTGTTAGACAAATGGTTGTAGGAAATTTACAGCAGGTAAACGCTTGTGGGATATGTTCGATGATAGGACATTCAACTAATATGTGTCCAACACTTCAAGAAGGACCCACCGAACAAGCCAATGCTGTAAATAATTTTCCAAGACCATCAAGGCAGTATGATCCATACTCTAATACATACAATCCAGGTTGGAGAGATCATCCAAACATGAGCTATGGAGGAAACGGACCAGCAGAGCATAACTTTTATCAAAATAGACAGTCAACTTTCCAACCCAGGCCACCTGTCCCTCAAAATTCAAACTCATCATTAGAGGACATAGTTAAATCTCTTGCTCTAAATACCCAACAGTTTCAAAAGGAAGCAAAATTCAGTATTCAAAGTCTAGAGAGCCTGGTGAGTCAAATGGCAACTGCTATGAATCGTTTAGAAGCTCAGGTTGGAGGAAAATTACCATCACAAACTATGGTGAATCCAAAAGAAAATGTGAATGCTGTGACACTCCGAAGTAGTAAGGGACTTGAGGAACCAACAAGGATGAGCCCTGCTGTCCCAAATGAAGAAGAAATTGAGAAAAAAAAATAGAGAAAGATGAAATAGCTGCTCAACCTGAGGTAACACCCAAACCTTCCATTTTGTCTAAGACTAATCCTCTTCCTTTTCCTAGCAGATTTACAAAATTCAAGAAAGAGGACAAGGATAAAGAAATTCTAGATTTGTTTCGTAAAGTGGAGGTAAATATACCCCTATTGGATGCATTCAAATAGGTACCCAGGTATGCAAAATTTCTTAAAGAGTTATGCACTAACAAAAAGAAGTTGAATGGTAATGAAATATTAAGTATGGGAGAGAATGTCTCAACAGTTCTCCAAAGAAAACTTCCACCCAAGTGTAATGACCCAGGTATATTCACCATTCCCTGTAAAATAGGTAACACCAGAATTAGAGAGCTATGCTAAATTTAGGAGCATCTATTAATGTAATGCCACAATCCATTTATAATTCATTAAATCTAGGCCCTTTGAAAGAAACTAGTGTCATTATCCAATTGGTTGATCGTACTAATGCGTACCCTGAGGGGGTAGTTGAGGATGTTCTTGTACAGGTAAATAAGCTAATATTTCCAGCTGATTTTTATATTCTGGACATGGAAGATGATATCTCACCTAATCCAGCACATATCTTGTTGGGAAGACCATTCTGGAATACAGCTCGAACAAAAATACGTTCATGATGGTACCCTCACAATGGAGTTTGATGGTGAAGTAATTCATTTTAATATTTTTGAAGTCACAAAACACTCCACTGATGTTCATTCAGTTTTTGCTATTAATACTATTGATTCTAGATTACAGGAAGTGTTTGAATTAAATAATAAGAATGAACTGGAGGTTGCAATTACCACAGAATTACAGTTAGAGGAGAATGATGAGATAGAGATTAGCAAAGAATTAAAGGAGACTGTGGCAGCTTTACATTCTTTAAAACTAATTCCAGAAAAATGTGGAGTTTCTTTTATAAAGCTACCTGAGTCTCATAAAAAATTATTACCCTCTGTTTTGCAGGTTCCTACCTTAGAATTGAAGCCATTGTTGGCCCATTTAAAGTACGAGTACTTGGGAGAAAATGAAACATTACCGGTAATCATTGCGAATAACTTGACACCTAGTCAAGAAGAGAAGTTGGTTCAAATGCTATTGTATCATAAGGAATATTGGACCTATTGGGCGGTCAAGCATTGCGATATGAATATGACTGATGCTAGTGTTCAAAGGAAGTTTCAACTGCAAGAACTTGAGAAGTTCAGGAATAATGGCTATGAGAGCTCCAGCATTTACAAAGCAAAAATCAAAGGTTTTCACGACAAGATGATTTTTAGGAAGAATTTTGTTGTTGGCCAGAAAGTTCTTCTCTTTCATTCATGGTTAAAGCTATTTTCAGGTAAGTTGCGTTCTCGATGGATTGACCCTTTTGTTGTGACTAATGTTTTTCATCATGGTGCAGTGGAAATAAAGAGCTTGAAAACAAACAAGATATTTAAGGTGAATGGTCATAGACTTAAACCTTACTTTGATGGTTTTCAAATAGACAATATTGAAGAAGTGGGACTAGCAGATCCTACTTATGAGGAGTGATGGACAAAGCTAGTCGGGCTAACAACGTTAAACAAATGCGCTGCTTGGGAGGCAACCCAAGAAAATAGATTTGTCTTTCTTCTCTCTATTAATTGTTTTCTTTTACATTCTTATTTTCCATTGAGGACAATGTTAGATTTAAGTGTGGGGGAGAGAAATTAGGATCTGTCATAGGAAATTTAGTTTTATTTAGAGTTTTATGTTTTACTTAGCTTTATTTTTTATTTTTTATTTTTTATTTTTTTTAAAAAACTAATTTAGTGTCGTGTTTTTATTTTTAGTTTCTTTTAGTATTAATGTGCTTTGAGAGTAGCTTTCATAAAAAATTTTAACGTTTTTAACATTGATTTTTAGTAAAGTCATACACTCTTACTATGATTTTGACACAAAAATGAAAGGAGAGAGAGACTTAGGACACCATCACATGCAAAGTAATAAAAACCTATGTGAAGATAATACCTAGTTTGTATCTTGAGGTGGGAATCGAGTTAGAAAATATATATATTACTTGACCTAAATATATATATTATCTTGGCATTTAAGCCTTCGATTAAAGCTGAGACCTTATTGTTAAAAAAAAAGAAGAATTTATGTTCTTGGAACTAGACAGGGCATTCCGCTTTAGGAAGCGAGGTGTCTTGATTGAAATTCCTTAGATGAGATTTCTTGAAAAACAAAGAAAAAGAAAAAAAAAGTATTCTCTATCATCAATGTTGTAAGATCCGTACGTTCAAATTTCGAGGACGAAATTTCTTTTAAGGGTGGTGGAGTTGTAAGACCCGCACGCCACGAACCTGGTCTAACCTTACATTTCGTGTCGTGACCAGTATACATATCATGGTCGAGCCAAGTGAACTAAGTGCCCAAGAAACCCAAGACCCAATATGAAATTTAACTCAAAAACAATCAAAATGAGGGTAGGGTCGACCCCACCTCAACAGAAGTCCAACGCATGACTTTTTGGTCGTGGGGTTGCATGGGTCTCGGATTATGCGACCCTACATCCAACCCTACCTACGACCCTACACCCTAGGGTCTCACGTTTTAAAAAACGTAGAGTCTCAGTACATCCGACCCTAGGTCCGACCCTAGGAAAACAGTACGAACCGAAAATTAGGAAACTTTCCTAATTCCAGAGGCATCTTTCCTAAACTCAATGGGACTTATTTTGGATGGTTTTCTTCTATAAATAGGATGTCCCTTAGCCTCTTTCACTCCTTTTAGAACCCTAATTGAAAGTGAGAGAAAGAGAAGAGAAGGATAAGAGAAGGAGAATTGAAGAAGAAGACTAAGGAGGAGGAAATTCAGAAAAACTCTAAATCTCAGCAAACCTAAGGTATGAATACATTCTCCATGATTTGTTTAAGAGCCTAGAATAGTTCATAAAGAGGATAGGATCTAGGAGAAACCCAAATCATCTATCCATGGACAAATTCCATTGGAATCCATGGAGGAAATCATTATGAACAATGGAACGTGTGTAAAAATCAAAGTTTTGAGCCATAGAACAATCATAGAATGGACCGTGAAAGTAAGCCAAAGGATCCAAACATGAAAGAATGGACTTTAGAATGAAAGGTAGACTCAGAATACGTATGGTCGCACGTAGGATCGAATGATATCCGACCCTACAAGACCACAGGATCGATCCCATGCCCTCGGGAAGTTCCAGGGAGGGTGTGGTCGCACATAGGGTCGATTGGTATCCGACCCCACGTCCGACCCTACCCCTAGGGTTGCAGAAACTGCTACCCTAGGTGCGATCCTACCCTACGACCCTACCCTATGACCATATGATTTTAGCTAGTCTAAATTTGTTGGAATTAATTCTAATTAAAATCTATCGACTTGTTAGGCCTTTCTAGTGATTTAAAGGTGATTCATAAAGCTTGAACGAGGATCTACACTTAATCAAAAGTAAGGGAACAAGACCTAAACTAATTGGATAATAAAAAGCTATTTTTGCTTATTGAGTCCGATACCATGATTGATTGATTCTATGCGTGTATGCGTGTATTATACATTTAACATGTCATCCAATATTTCTTCTATTACTATTCATGCATATTTAATTTTGTTTATTTATCACATGATGATGATGATGAAGCTAGGAATAGGCATGTGAATGTTTGTGTGTGGTTAGCATAATTGATGCGAGTAGGGCATCAGGGGGAGGACGTGACACTATGGTTTTTCCTGGTCACTAGACTCTAGCTCTATCTCTACTCAAGTCTTGTCCACTAACATCGTCGTATCGCCATTACCTTAGCAGAGCTATTACGTCGTAGGGCATCAGGGGAGGTGGTCTCGGACCGTGTAGTCTCTGACTCTACCGAGGGGCCTTAGCTCTATCTCTATGGATGTATTGAGGGATGCTGGGGTGTGGCATTGGATACACTGTTTGACATTAGGATTGGTTAGTTGCGAGTCTAGTTTGCAAGCCCTCTCCAACAGGGGCTTACGTGTTGGTATGGGTTCATGTGGTACAGCAATGCCGATATTCATTCGGTACACTGTTTCCATGGTGGGTGCATGTGGGACAGCAATGCAGATATTCACTGGGCGGCTTCACACACTCGTGTATAGAGGTGAGGCGGCCTCCGAACTTTTCTATTGCACATTACAAACTTATGAACCAGACCAAAGATATGAATTGAATACATGCATATGTTTGTTGCATTGTTTTGTTTACTCACTGAGCTCAAGTTAGAGAGTTGACCTCGCACGCAATTCTTTTTAGTTTCTGATGTTGCAGGTATTACGGTTGAAGATTATGCCGACACGCCAACATATGAACAGATGGCAGCTATGATGAGCAAGCTGTGAAGGACTATTGTGATACGTTAAGCGAGCGTTTCAACTGTGGATACATTTAGTGTTAACTTTCGTATTTGGATATTTGTAACATGTATTAAATTATGTTTTGGTTACTTGGAGATAAATAGAATATTAATTATTTATCATGACTAATCCTCAGTTCATTATCTGTAAAACTTCTGTTATTTATTTTATTATCTCTGATTAATGTGGAATCTGTTTTGGTTTAACAAAGTGGGAATAGCCTATACGAGATCCTGGTTGAACCGTTGGTTTATTGACGGTTCATCACACCATTCTGGTTGGTGCAGAATTAGGGTGTGACAAATGTCCTTGAGGATATATGCAAAAAGCGAAGCTACATAAGTAACTTGGGAATGCATAACCACCTGCACTTCTCAAGCTAACTGTAGTGGAGTAGCTTAGAGAGGAAGAGTATAGAAAAAAAATATGAAATATAAGTGTTGAAAGCTAAATATGGTCAAATAGGTTCTAAATCTTGGGTCTTGATTGTCAGTGTGTTACCATAGGTTTTACTTTAAAGAAAGGTATGTTTGGAAGATATAACAAGATTCCCTAATTAAAGATGCGTGCTAAGTATTTAAATCATACAAGGTAATAAAGTTTAAGTGTGGGGGTTTCCTTGTTTTCTTGATCCCAAGTTGAATGTCTTGATTAATAGGATTTGTGTATGTTCTTTTCCTAAATATTAAAGTTAAAGTTTAGAATTTTTATATGAATTTTGTGTGTTTATTCTCTGAAAACACTCACAAGACATAACTCATCCACTAAGGGTGACCTAGGGGTTTAAAGGCTTGTTGCACGTGCTAAGTGCAATCGTGATTCCCAAAAAGTGAGTTAGGATTTTATTTTGTTTTATTTGTATATTTTTCTTTGCCCGAGGACGTGCAAAAGCTAAATGTGGGGGTATTTAATAAGTGTGTGATTTTCATATTTTTATTTCCTTTATACTATGCTTTTTAATGTGTTTTATGTCTTATTGAACTGAATATGATGAATTTTATTAATTTCACATATTTTAGAGACATTGTGAATTAATTGTTAAAAGATAAGAATATTCCAGCATCCTTAATATTGATGTTCTGAGTTTCATGCAGGTTTTTGACGTGAAAAGAGTTTTAAAATTGAAAAATTATCTTCAGTAAAGTTATAGAGGACGTCTCAACCTTTTCGGAGTGGTATTATGGAAAAAAATCCGAATTCGTTTGGGTCTCCAAAAGTGGCTTCAAAGTCTGACATAAAAATCTAACCGAATCCGAATTGGAGTAGCCCTCTGATCAGATTAAAGCATTCAACGGTGGATGTAAATTTCATAAAGAATCTCCTAATCAAGTTAGGAAACCTAAACCTACAATAGAAGACTCTACATTTTCATAATTCTAAACAAAGAAGAACTCCTACATGAAGAAGGAATCATATACAAAGAATGAGTTATAAGTTACAAAGAATTGTCATGTTTTATATATAGAGCATTAGTGTTAAGATAAACTCTCTCTCTCTCTCTCTCTCTCTCTCTCTCTCTTGCTGGAAATTTTTCTATCTCTGAAAGGATTTTAATGTCTAGCTAATCTTCTCATTCAGTTCAAAGGGATTTTGAAGCCCGAACTCATGTCAATGGTGTAATCTCTATCCAGTAACGTTCTTCTTCTTCTCTCTTTTATTGGAATTGCTTATGTTATTCGTTTCTCTTTAATTATGATATTTGTCTGAATAATTCAGTAATGGCTTGTTGAATCAGTTAGATTAATATTAATTGCTAGATCTAGAATCTGTGATACGTAATCATCCTGATTCTAATCACAAGTAGCAAACAGTGGTAGATGATTAAGTCCAAGTTTTCGTCTCATCATTGTGAATAATATAACTTAAGTTAAATAATCCCCGCTTGTATGTGATTGTTGCTTAGATTGATCTGTTTTCTACCCTCTTAATGCTGCCATTAAATTAAACATTGAGAGCTTATTCAGTGTTGTACAATGGTTAGATCTTTCTAAAGAGCTTGTTTTAGTAGAGATACTTAAGGAAAAACTCGGGTAACAGAGTTTATTGTTATCTAGGGTCTTTAATTCTAATTGGAAGGAAGAGATTAATGTTGTGATTAATTTTACTCATTGCATGTGTGGGTGGATATTGAATTAAGAACTGAATTTTCTCATCTAATTATCTTTCTATTTAAATTTTGTCTATTTACTTTCAATTTGATTCAAACAACTAAACCCCCCCCCCCTTTATTATTGTGTTTAATTAGCATTAATTAGTATACTTAATTTGAGTAGAATATAAATTTTAATCAATTCATTCTCTGTGGGATCGACCTTTGCTTATCCTATTTACAGTTTATTAATCAGATCAGTAAAGAAATATTTAATTAAATTGGTGTATTCGACACGCTACCATCTAACCCTGCAAATACGTTCCTAAAATTTCCAAAAGATTATTGACTGAAAATGGTCAACAATAGGGGTAAAAACCTCGTGCGGCACGTCACCGACCGCATGGTTTTGACCACTAGGGGTGCGGCACATCGAAACGTGATCTTTTGACTATGCCAGCACTCAAAAAGGTTGCGTAGATCATGTAGGGTTGGTCTAGGATCTCACATTATGGAGGCAAGACATGTTTGGTTGTTTCACAGGGTAAACCGAACTTGCCTCGGGTATAAACGATGTACGACGGGTTTTGCATCAAAGGAAAACCAAAACTAAGATCTAAGCCTTTAATTAAATTGAATAAAATTCCAGGAGGTCACTGACCAATTTTGACGGAGATCTGATGTTGAAATGGCGTGCAACTGAAGCCATTGACCGCAAGTCTCGACAGCCAGGTCGGCAGCTCGTGCCATTGACCGCACATCAAAACGTGGTCCGATGGTCACCGAACTTCTTCCTGAATGTTCTTTGTATTTTTCTTAGTCTAATCCTAGAGTTTGAGTTCCAAACTAAATTTTTACCTTAGGTTTTGGGGTTCCATTTCAATTATCCGTACAATCAAGATTTCAGATCTGCTTTTAAACTTCAAATCCGACCTTTCATGATCTGAGTCTCCAAGGGTCAACCCAGATCTCTAGGGGTCATTCTATGGTTTCCAAAATCCACGGATCATTTATTTACATTTTTCTATGATCCAATCTCACCATTCTAACATGCCCTGCATGCTACTATCTTAGTTCGTCTGTGAACAATGGCCTGCAGGTTCATGGCTTCGCCATGGATGGTGGTTTAATTATATAATCATGAATCAAGATTTAATTTCTTTATTCCATTACAGATCACAGTCATGATCCAGGCTTTACTCTACAATCCTTAATTAAATCATCTCATTAGCGATTTATATTCCAATGATTCGATCCCACCCTTTTGTCGTGTCATGTACACCACTGCCCACTAATTAGTACTGTGAGCGAAAGTTTACACGATCATGGCTCTGCCATGGTGGGTGGATCCTTAACCATTTTCTCTTGGTTTATTTACAATACGAGAGACGTCGTCTCTTACAATTATTAATCAAATCAAATCTTAAGTAGAGAGAGGTATTTACAGATGATTCAATTCCTTGTCGGGCTCCTAGCTATGGAGTACCGATCTAGAGGTCGTTCTCCTTCTCTTTTTCTCTTTCTCTCGTTTTCTCTGTGCTAAGTAGTACTCAAAGAAGAGAACTCTTCTCTCTTTCCTTCTTCTTTTTCCTCTTCTCTCAAGTTCTTCTCTCTGATCTCTCTTTCTCTCTCCTGTGTTTCTGGTTGGGTAGGAGAATTTGGGAGGAATGAATCCCACCCATAGCCAAAACGATGAAATGGAAATCTTTTTGAAACCATAATGGAAATAAAGTTGATTTCTCTCTTTCCTTTCCATTCTCGGTTCAATCAAGAGTAGCCTTCCATGAATAAGGTGTTGTTGATAGGCTTTCCATGTAGGGAAAGAGTGTCTATCAAATTCGAACAGTGGGACCTGCACACAAATCATCTCTAATTGAGTCGGCACACAGGGGGTGTGGCTGGACCGTGCTGCACATGATCGACCGCACCTCCTTGGTCACTAGCTGGACCTCCTTTTGATCTGCCAGTTTAGGTGCACACCTGCTAGACCCTTGGGAGTTCGTATAAACTGGGTATGAGACATCTTTTTAGTGCACTTTCTTACATTCTAAGGACACAGGAGGTTCACGATAGTGTTTTGTGTCATCTCACGCATACGTCCTTACCTTTGGTCATGTAGATATGATATGTTCATAAGTGGGAAGATCCGACATATACCTATAATGATCATATCATAATGGGATTTGGACACGGCCTTACACTAGCAGTTGACACTGCTTTGAAGTTCTTCCTCTGTCCTCTGTCTGAATTTGTTCACAAAACTTAGCGTTTGTTTTTTCCCCCGAAAGGAATATGATTTTTCCCAACCTGACGAAGAGAGAGCGCCTTTGGTTTCTGGTTTCCTCCATCTACTGAAGCCTCTCTTGGAAAGCAATTACAAGCGCCATAAGTGACAACACGCGCCTCTCTCTCTCTCTCTCTCTCTTCCATATCGAGTTAAGATTCAAAACCCTAATCCTAACTCTTAGTTCATTTGGTGACTCACAGCAACGGTTGCGGATGTCATCGCAAAGACAGAAGGAGAAATCCTACTGTGCAGGGATGCTTATTCAGTCCCTCAGATTCAGTTGTTTGGTTTTGATTATCGTAAGGAGAAAAATATGGAGTTAATAACTTAAAGGTTATACAATTACTTAATAAATTACGTATGCAATGTGATACAAGATCAGGCTGGGCTGAGCCCGGTTCAGCTCAGTCGCAACCCGGCTCTCAAGTTTTGAAAAACTTGAGTCCAGCCCATGCCCTGTCCTGGCTAGCGGACTCGGGATTTCCGGGCAAATTGACACCTCTAAACCTACTTGAGAGAGAGAGTGAGAGAGAGAGGATGTGAAAAGTTTTAGGATTACCAATTTCCATCTTCAATTTTCCCTAAAAAAGAATTTAAAAGGACCAATGCTAATTTTTAGCATTGAATTTATCTGAAAAATTTCATGTGGGGGTGAGAACCACACAAATTCCCTTTAAAACAGATAGCTATACATGAACTTTCTTTATCTTCAATCTATCTCTGTTACAAAATCTAACATTTTTTTTGGTCGAGGAAGTCCGATACAGTTTGACACAGCCTCTAGAGATATGAATCAGATACTTTTAGCCTTCCTTATTGGAGGGATCTTATTACATCAGTTATCACCATTAACTGCAAGGGATACAGCCCTCCTACTTATGGTCAAATATGTTTTACATTTGCTTAGAGAGGAAAGGAAGGCATCGAAAGCACTAGACAAGATAAAATTATCTTGGGACCAAATTGGTGTCTCCACTCCATGTGATGGTGGGACAGATACTAAGGAGAGAAGTCTTATTAATTTTATGGAAGTATGTTTTAATGGAACATTCTTTTTGAGGGCTGACAGTGCATCATGGATTCAAATCGTTTCCTATCAGGGGGTCGACAGGAGACGTGGCTACATCCAGTCGATGCCTGACACGTGGGCTTCAGCTGAATCCGAGCCGTCCAGTCATTTGATAAGGTGAAATGTAGAAGGGTGTCGGCTTATGCACCAGCGCTAGCTAGATGACTCGGATTTAGCCATCACCCACGTATCGAGAATCGATTGAATACAAACCACGTCTCCTGCAGATACCCTCGTAGAAAACGATTTGAATCCATGCATCATCATGTAGAAAGAAGGGTTTAAAATATATCTCAGCCATTCTTGCAAGTATATAATGGAAAAATAATTAATTAATTTAATTCAATTAAATTCAAGATTCATTTTACCAAAAAAAAAAAAAAAATTCAAGATTCATTTCATGCCTGGATGATTATCATAAAAGATTCTCAACGTATCATAAAATTTGCGTTCTGGAAAATCCATACTTTTTCAAATCCAGAAAACATGTAAGTATCTTGCCTTCCTCCATACAATATGGTAGTGCTCCCATCACCCATGGTGGAAGTTTGATGGACATACATCAAATGTATGATTTGTTTTATTTGCATATTGTTTATATATCTGCATCATGAATAAGATTCGATTTCCACAAAGCCACCATTTCATATCAAAGAGTTCCTGGTTAATTCGGTCCTTGAACTACACAAGCGGGTCAAGGTGGGCTAGCTGATCATGTCCATTTGGATCCTGAACCTGGAATAAACCCAACCCGGGTCTGTTCCGGTCCATTTCCGTTCTGTAATTGCCTAATTAATCTAGACCTTCTGTTTTATGTAAACAAGAAATCCAATCGTTTCCTACTTCCACTGCCAACACAAGGACAGTCAGGTGTCCACCAGAATAAAGGATACTGAAGTGAAAGACAGAGAAGAAAGAAAGGCCTTTCCAGGACCAGTGGCTGATTGACAGATTTGGAACGAAACAAGGAGCCAAGTTGCCCGTGAAGGCCGTTTGGATCATGTGATCTTTGCTCCATTATTGGGTCCGTGATCACACCAAAGTCTTCATTGTTTTGTTTTTTCCCTCTCTCTATTGAAGTGTAGAGTACTGTGAGTCTGTGACCTGAGTAGCTAGTAATTACCAAAAACAAAAGAGAGACCTACGTAGCTAGTTGCTCGTTATTGGATTTGTGGCCATAATTCACGTGGCTAATAGAACCCTGACAGAACTCAGAGATATAGTAAAAAAAAAAAAAAAAAAAAGGGAAAGCGTGAGGTGGGCCACAATATATATATATATATATATATGGTAATTAGACCACAAGTTTTGATAATAGCTACTTAGGCAAGGGTCTTAGACCAATGAGATTGTTGGAGATAAAATCATTTAAAAGGAGTTTTTGTAATTTTTAATGAATTCAGAAAATATCATAAATGAATTTCATGATTCAATAGAAATCCTTTCATGCCCTTTACCCTAAGCGTGAGAGTGGTTATAGTTTATTGTGTGCACATATCGATGTATCAGTATCCATGTACAGTGAATGACAGCCACTGGATTTCATCATACCGGTATGAGGGGCATGAGAAGATTTGAATCCTTTATTATATGAGAAACGTAAGAATAAATCCTAACTGCAATTTTTTTAACATTATTTTTTTGCCGAGAGAGAGGGGTGTTATGGGATCCCACCCAAAATAGGTCGTTTGAGATTTTCATGAGGGTGTATCGTTGCACCAAAAATCTAGTTTCGAAACCTATCTTTCACAATTTCTTTTTTATTCACTGAGAAGGAAAGAAGGAAGGAAAAAAGAAATAAAAAAAATGGGATCCACACTCTAGATAGAAAATGAGTTTAGACAATTCTAACCGACTTAGAATCTTCCCACCCTTGAGCATTTTCGAGAGATTTTCCATTCGCCTTCCATCCAGTACCTACAAATTAACTTACTACATGGATAAGAGCATGGTTCTTTTTTTTTTCTTTTTTCTTTTTTTGCTAAAGATACCGTTCATATTCAGTGGATCCCGCAACATACCGATAATGCAGATATTGACTCACAAAGGTCTTTAAAAACATTGTTCATTGTTGGGTTGTTGGTAAAAAAAAAAAAAAAAAAAAAAAAAGAAAAAAATGGGTACAACAGAGGTAACTCATGATATCTGCCGAAAGGAACAAAAGGCTCCTCTGGTTGGAAAATATTCTCTCTTGTGGTTTAGTCATGCTAGTCGAAGATCGGACGAATTGAGATGCTCGGTACGTATACTGATCTTGGAGATATCAAAAGATAAACATCCACCATATCCATTACAATCTCCTTTGAATTGTACATTTTCAAATGTTCAAACTGTTGTGTATCAATCCATTAAATTTGTCTCTCTCTTGTTTCATTCTCTTAAATCTCTCTATAGAGAATACGTTTTAAAAGACAACAGTTATAAATATATCCAAAACTCTCCACCTCATGGTATGCGGGAGAATTCGTAAATTTGAAATCTCTTTATATATCAATGCATCTCAGTCCATTTGATGTTCGAATTGGGTGACCAGAGAGGATTGAAGTCCTCTTGCTAACATGGTTTTTGGAATTGAAAGGGATGGCATAAATGTCAAAGAAAATTAAGGATACAATTTGAGGGTTTTTTTTATTTTTTTTATTTTTTTTATTTAAAGATGAAGCCCAAAATTAGATAATATTATAGCTCATTTTCACTTTTTTACTCCCTCGGCCCTTGAGCCCCCATCTTTGTGTATGTTTGTCCGGACCGGCTGATTCAACTCAGCCTCGGTTAGGATCAATCCTGTGCAACACCTCGAATTAACACAGTATTAGATTAATCAAGATGGACCATGAATCCAAAACTAGGATCAATCAAGACGGACCATCGATTTGAATCAACCATCCAAGGACTGATCAGCTCATCTTGACCATTGGATAGTTAAAAAATTAATCAGGTGTCAAATTTAGTATCAAATGTACTGGTACTCGGTCGAATTTTTAATCTTTTTTTCATCTCCTGAATTCCTGGTTGGAGTGAGACTTAGCAAATGAATGAAACATAAGTTGTCCCACAAGTCCACATTAATCTTGACATTATTGACTATTTGCTTTCACGATCATATTTTGTTTTGGGAGGAGGTTCTCTAGTCCAAAGACATGAGAAATAAACAACAATAGAGACGATAAGGTACATTACTGGAATTTGTAAATACATGGCAGATTTTATGCAGAAACGAGGGTGCTGGTCAGCAAACCACGAGACCAAATGTCCCTGATCCTATATATATATATATATAGGGTAAAAGACAGTTACCTCTCTTGTAACTTATCTTATTGACCGTTGACCTCTAAAGGTTTCAAAAAAGACAGTTAGCTCTCCTAAATAACTATTAAAATCCAAATAGCTCCAATTTTTAACGGTGTTAAAGTTAATTTTTTTTATAGACAACTCTACCCTCAACCTTTTATCCATACTTTAAATCTTATTACTGTTAAAAAACCAATATAACTCTTTTATATCCAACTAAAATAAACCCTAATCTCATCTTCTTCTCATTCTTCCTCACGTTCTTTCCAACGGAGATGATATGTTGAACTCAGATGCAAACGGAACGATTACAGACGACCAGTGAGGCAAAACTCCTTGATTAAGCACTAGTTTTGATTTCTATGAGTTGGTATTCTGATTTGTGTTTAATCATATTGGATTTCCATTCTTAATATAAAATTCATATTCTGATTCTACTTCTCTCTTCCTTGTTGACAGCTCTCTTGATTCCTACAACTCCATCCACATCACATTCACGCAACATAGAAATAATTCATCATCTCTCAACCCCTACAACCCCAATAAAGCAGAATTCTTCTTCCAGCTTTCAAACGTGATGACTCCAATTTCTCAGCCATAATCGGCAAATAATCTTCAAACTGGGCTGCATTTCCTCTTGCCATTCCTAAATCTTCAAGTTCTTGAATAAAAATTTATGAAAAAAAGATAAGAAAGAAATCAAACTGAATTGTGGATGAGAAGTAAGAAGACCCCAGAGAACTAAATAATGGAAAGAACCAAAGGGGTTCCTAGAAAGAGAACCCAAATCTAAGAAAAAGAGAAACCAGAAACACAAGTCGAGAAAATCGAAATCCTGAGAAACAAAATTTTGTAGGTTTTGGAGTCAAAATCGACTACCATTGGGAAAAAATTCTCCAAAACCCTAAACCCAAGTATTCAACAAAAACGGAGATGGAGAGAGATCAAATAGTGAGGGGGAGAGAGAGAAAGAGAAAGCACCGGAGAGTTCTGGATGTTCTCTCTTCTAGTTTTGCAGAGAATGACTTCGTGCAGATGACGATTAAATCCTTGATCTTCACTCTTTTGGTTTTGCAGGCCAATATCGAAATGGAGTTGCCGGCCTAAATCACAGAGGAGCAGATGAAGGCCGAGATCGCAGAGGAGAAATGAAGGCCGAGATCGTGAAATGGAATCCCTGGAGTTTTTGCAGAAAAATCCAAATGGTGGAGGAGAGTTTTTGCAGAAGACCCAAAATGGTGGAAGAGATTGGAAAATGAATTTTTGGTGTAGAAGACCCAAAATGGTAGTAACCCTATTAAATAGTAAGGGTAAAATAAGTAGTTCATCTCTCTAAAAGGGTAATTTGGTGCTTAAAAAAATATTGAACTCCCACTGTTACAATCTAACGAAATATTCTTAATGCGTGGGGCTAATGGATTTTAATAGTTATTTAAGGAAAGTAATTGTCTTTTTTGAAACCTTTGGAGGTCAATGGTCAATAAGATAAGTTACAAGGGAGGTAACTGCCTTTTACCCATATATATATATATATATATATATATATATATATATATATATATATATATATATATATATATAAAGTTTCCAATGATCAGTCCACCCATAGGGGCTTTCATGTTCTGGCCACTTAATGTGTCACATGGAAAGATAATTTAGCAAATCCAACCATTGAATAGGAAGGACATAATTTGTTAGAATTATGTTTTCATCCCAACCCTAATCATCTATATAGAAATCTGAAATATAATACAGATATAAAAAATTCATAATAATAAAAACATAAATGTTCATTGGAGATTGATTTGCTTTGTTTAACTAGAAAATTTGATCACAATCTTTCATAACTCACAGAAAAATCCAATTCGCTTCTCAATGCTTATGGGTGGAGAGATAGAAAAACCAATTGAGACTGTAGGAAACAAAACCTAGTATATTTAAAACTGATAAAACCCTTAAGATAGTTTCACACTAAATAAGATTATCTCTCTATTCTATGACAAACCAGATCATCTTACCCACTAAGACAATATCTTACATAATCTACTATGGCCATTTATTAATTTCCATAATCTGTATTTGTTTTGACGTAAAAATATGTTGAAGAAGTAAACCTGAGTCATATCTCTCTCTCTCTCTCTCTCTCTCTAAGAAAACCTATCACCTCTGAGGCCAATTTGTCTCCTGGGCTTAGGATCATTTAAGTGGTTTTTGTTTGAACTATCCAGTTCACCATCCAAAAAGGGCCACTTGTAAAATTATGAACTAATGGGCCCACTAAGCAAAGTGGTTGGTACCCAAAAAAAAAAAAAAAAAAAAAAAAACAAAACAACCCACTTAGCAAAGTGATTTTCCAATGCGACAAACACCCTATAGAATGATCGGGAGGAGTGAATGGCCAGACAAAAAACCCTTGGAAACCGGTCGGAATATGTCAGATTCCATGTTGATCTAATCTAATTAGGTATTTAGGTTCTTGCCCCATGAATTTTTTCTTCTTACACTACCCTTGCTTCTCACCATTATTTCTACTATATGCATGCCCATTTTTGTAATGTCAATGCCCTCACTGTCCAGAAATAAGTATTGTGACTGAAACTCGTGCTTCAGACATGGCAGATTAACTACAATATTCTTGTGAGAAAGAGAGAGAGATGAAGATGAAGGTGACCCATCTCCTCAAACTGTTACTGCTCTCATGGGTATCCATGGCTTCTCTTCGACGTTGCTTCTGCAACAGAAACTCCTCTCTGCAACTCAACGACGATGTATTGGGTCTACTCGTCTTCAAATCAGACCTTCACGACCCATCTTTGGCCCTCAATTCATGGAATGAAGATGACAATAGCCCATGTTCTTGGCAGTACTTACATTGTCATCCTGTCACCGGTCGTGTGATCCAAGTGTCACTTGATGGCTTGGGTTTATCAGGGAAAATCGGTAGGGGACTTGAGAAGTTGCAGAGCTTGCAAGTATTGTCTCTCTCGCGTAACAACTTCACAGGTAATATCAGTCCTGAGCTTTTTTCACTCATTCCCAATCTTATTAGACTGAATCTGAGCCACAACAGTCTTTCTGGTAGGATTACCATTGAATTAACTTCTATCGTTTCATTGAGATTTCTAGACCTTTCTGAGAATTTTCTATCTGGGCCAATCCCTGATAATATATGTGATAATTTCTCATCTCTTAGATTTGTTTCCTTAGCTGGTAATTTCTTGGAAGGGCCTCTTCCAACTTCTCTGCCCAAATGTTCTTCTTTAGGTGGTCTCAATCTCTCAAACAATCATCTTTCAGGAAACCCAAGTTTTGTTAATGGGATTTGGTTACTGACAAGGATTAGAATCTTGGATCTTTCCCACAATGACTTCTCTGGATCTGTTCCTGATGGGGTCTCAGCTCTAAATTACTTGAAAGAGCTTCAGTTACAGGGGAATCATTTCTCTGGCTCCTTACCCTCTGATATAGGATTTTGCCTCCACTTATCTCGATTGGATTTCAGTGATAACTCGTTCACAGGATATCTACCCAATTCATTGCAGATGCTCAAATTCCTGAGCTTTCTCAAATTAACGAATAACATGATGACGGGCGATTTTCCTTATTGGATTGGTAACATAAGCAGTTTGGGGTACTTGAATTTGGCAGGCAATGAATTGTCTGGATACCTTCCGACATCAATTGGTGAGTTGAAGCTGTTGAATTATTTGATTTTATCAGATAACCGACTCACAGGAAAAATCCCTGCATCACTGGCTCACTGTTCCAAGCTCTCTGTGCTTCGTTTGAGGGGTAATGATTTCAATGGCAGCATACCAGAGGGTCTGTTCGATCTGGGTTTCAAGGAAGTCGACCTTTCGCGGAATGGATTTGATGGTTCAATCCCGAAAGGTTCAGGTCCACTTTTTGATTCTCTCCAGACATTGGATCTGTCAAGTAATAAGCTCAGAGGAGATATTCCTGCTGAGATGGGTCTCTACTCCAACTTGAGATACTTGAATTTATCATGGAATAATCTACAGTCAAGGTTGCCTCCTGAACTTGGGCTTTTCCAAAATCTAACAGTTCTGGATCTTCGAAACAGTGCTTTATACGGTTCAATCCCCGAGGATTTATGCAACTCCAATAGTCTTTCAATCCTGCAACTAGATGGAAATTCCTTGAATGGCCCAATACCAGAAGAAATTGGGAACTGTTCTTCTCTTACATTGCTGTAAGTTTAACTACCCTGACCATTTAACTACCCCTGGTCCATTACTCTTTGAGTTCTATTCTGTCTCTAATGGAGAAATACCAACCATGCTTATCTTGCTTGCAGGAGCTTGTCACATAACCATTTGAATGGTTCCATTCCAAAGTCAATATCAAAGTTGAATGAGCTTTCGATTCTCAAATTGGAATTTAATGAGTTAAGTGGCGAAATACCACAGGAGCTCGGTCGGTTAGACAATCTCCTTGCAGTAAATATTTCCTATAACAGGCTCATAGGAAGGCTTCCCATGGGAATGATATTTCAGAACTTAGACCAAAGTGCTTTACAGGGGAATTTGGGCATCTGTTCACCCTTATTGAAGGGACCCTGTAAGATGAATACTCCAAAGCCTTTAGTCATTAACCCATTTGCCTATAACATTCCAATGAACAGTAACAACACTTTGCCTGAACACAGCAGATTCCTTCGTTTTCCTACAATTATTGCAATGGCTGCTGCTATTTTGATTGTAATTGGAGTTTTAGTGGTAAGCCTACTCAATGCTTCCATCCGAAGAAATCTGTCATTTGTGGATACTGCCTTGGAGAGTATGTGCTCAAGCTCTCAAAGATCTGGGAGTTCTGTGTCAGGAAGGTTTACACTGTTTGATTCAAGATCATCAGAAGAATGGGTGAACAATCCAGAATCCTTATTTAACAAGGCCTCTGAGATTGGACATGGAATATTTGGAACAGTGTACAAGGCTTCCCTTGGTGAAGGTAGAATTGTAGCCATTAAGAAGCTTAAAACATCTTACATACTCCAATGCCCAGAAGATTTTGACAGAGAAGTTCGAATCTTAGGAAAAGCAAAGCACCCAAATCTTATTACTCTCAAAGGGTATTACTGGTCTCCTCAATTTCAGCTGCTGATGTCTGATTATGCTCCCAATGGGAGCTTACATTCCAAACTTCATGAAAGGTCTGCATCCAACCCTCCTCTTTCTTGGCCCAATCGATTCAAGATTGCATTTGGAACAGCAAAAGGACTTGCTTACTTAAGCCATTCTTTCCGGCCACCAATCATACATTATGATATTAAACCAAGAAACATTTTGCTTGATGAGAACTACAATCCGAAGATTTCCGATTTTGGGTTGGCAAGGCTTCTCACCAAACTTGACAAGCATGTGACTAGTAGCAGGTTTCAGAGTGCATTGGGCTATGTTGCACCAGAATTAGCATGCCAGAATCCAAGGGTTAATGAGAAATGTGATGTCTATGGCTATGGAGTGATGATCTTAGAGCTTGTGACAGGCAGAAGACCAGTGGAATATGGAGAGGACGATGTGTTGATACTGAGTGATCATGTGAGGGTGTTGCTCGAGCAAGGGAATGCATTAGATTGTGTTGATCCTAGCATGACTGAGTACCCTGAGGAAGAGGTTTTGCCAGTTCTCAAGCTGGGTTTGGTATGTACATCTCATATACCTTCAAGTAGGCCATCCATGGCAGAAGTGGTGCAGATACTACGGGTTATCAAGACACCAGCTCGACAGAGGATGGAAATGTTCTGAGGTAGAAGACGAGTGCTTTTAATATCAATTCTTCTTTGTCAAGTTTTTCTCCTGTGTCCAATTGTAATGTTCTTCATTCTGTTTCAATTCTTATTGAAAGGTTTTGGGAATTACTTCTAAGAGGGACATTGATGACAGTTTTATGTTAATATTAATGATCTTAGATGGGTTACATCTCAATAATCAAATAAATCTGGCACTTGTTTCTTCTTACCATCCATTCCTTTTCTGTTCCTAACTGTGAAGGGGGGAGGGGAAAGACAACAAAGTAGGGGAAACACACTCTCAAACACTAGACCCACGGCCATCAAAAAACCCCAGAGGCCAACCAGCCCAACAAGATCCACCAAATAAAACACAGACTACCCCTGCTCTAGCCCCCATTTGTGAAGAATGGAGGAGCAGATGGAGGTTAGAGGAACATCATCTTGAATACATTTTATAAGGACTTATTTAGGCCTGGCTTTGTTTCTAAATATTCTATCATTTCTCTCCCTTCATATATAGCCAATAGTTGCTCCAAAAGCCAACTTGACAATGTGTCCAGTTTCATTACAAAGTCAGATGTTTCTAGCAATCCAAACAGCCTTCTGGTCCACTGATTTGATCTTGACGCTGCCTTGGGTGCACATGCTCTTAACTAAGCTCCAAACTCCTCTGGAGTATGGACGGTTAAAAAACAAGTGGTTCCTGTCATTTGTTCCTGCCTAGCACAGAACACAATGCTGATTAACCAAGATACTTCTTTTCCCCAGTTGATCACAAGTTGGGAGGGCATCCACCATGCATCTCCAGGAGGTAACAGCATGGCGAGGGATGTTACCTACGAACCAAACGACCTTATCCCACCTCACATTTTGATTAAGAGCTCTAACGAAATTCCGAAGATCTTCAGAGTTGCAGGCCAAGGGCTGTTTCCCCTTCCATCTGACAAGATCTAAGCCATTCCCATGGCCCCTAGACACCGACCCCATGGTCCTCCAAGCAACCTCCAGGATCGGATTGGGGCTTGGACCGGGATCTCACACCCCATTGTTCAGCAGAACTTCCACCGTAGCCATCCTCCCTAGCCTCCAGCTAGGGTCAAAATGAGGGCCAATAAGGTTCTAGAGGATACCAGCCGGATGCCAAGGATCATGTCATAAGCTGGTGCTGCTGCCATTACCAATTACATAGGACACATGAGGAGTAAAGAGATGCCAGCATGCCAGCATTTTCTTCCACACCCAAGATGTAAGACCCGCACCCAAAATTTCGGACTAATTTGTAATTTTTTTTTGTCACGTGACAGGTCTTCCCGTTGACACGACTCTAGCACCCATAACAGTTTAGGAGCCTAACGGATATTAGGTAAGACCTGGAACAAGCTTATAACATGTAAGAACTGTTAGTTATTGGTTAGAATGTCAAACCAATCGAAGCATGATCAAACTTAATTAATTAAGGCCGTGTGGTCGACGGGTCAGGTCGATGAAATGAGCAACGATGACCTCACGAGCTGATCGACCGTACGATCACAGAACTGGGCCAATCTATGTTTACTTGTGTGGGTTTTTGGTTCCGACCGGTGTCTAATCACTCTTGGACATCCCAAATCATGTGGGACCCATCTGTAAACATATTGTTAGGAAAACACAAGACTTTTCCCTCCTGTATGCAGACCAATAGAATATGCAACCACAAAAAATATGCACAGTGATATAGCAATGGAAATAAATCTAAACAATCAAGCCATAAGAAACACAACAATTTTTACATGGAAAACCCTTCCAAGGTGAAAGGGGATAAACCATGGGACCTAGTCCAGATAAATCTCCACTATGATAAAAATGGGTATACAACACAATCTTCTCTAGTCACAGCTAGAGGTTTCCAATCTCCAAGAGAAATAACCCATTATTGGGTAATACAATAATTCACCAAAACAATTGGTGGTAATCCAAAACACAAGAATATTCTCACTTTGATGCCGACATAATAAATACTGAGAAGAACTATCACTTTTCTCTCTTTCCCGAGTGGAATCCGCAGCTCAAGCATACACACATTGCATTGTACAAAAGGCATGGACTCCGCAAACATCCCGCGCCTTCAGAGAAAGAAAGCCTCAACCAGAATGAACATGGCCGCACGTACGTATTATGAATAAGTATCTACTCTTCAATGGACGAATGAAGAAAAATAAAAAATTTTCTTCTTCTACTCGAGAACACCGGATTTGATCGACTTCGGCTCTCGATTTTTCTCTATGACTCTCTGAAAAGTCATGGCTTCATTCTGGTTTTTCTCTGAAGCTTAAAAAGAGTTCTTGCATCCATCCATATTGCCTTTTACTAAGGGCTTTAAAATAGGAATGGGATTTAGGCAATTTTCACATATTTCCACATAAGAATAAATAAAGAGAGTAAGGGAGATGGTTTCCAAAACCGTCATCCTTAGTGTGTGGGTCCCCCCTCACCCACGTGAGGAGGAAAAACCCAACACGTGTTGGTGTGCCAATTGGCAACACTCAACTCCTTTTGAATCATTCTTGAATTAAAACTAGGACTCAAGGTAGGAGTTGGATTCCAATTCCTCAGGACCTCCCAAAACCCTAGGTGTGAGAACCCTAACAAGTTGTGATGCATGTTCTGGAGAGAGGAGCTTGGTAGAAGACTGAAGAAGAAGAAGAAGGAAGAACCTCCATTGAAGGTCCTCCCTAAAGCTTTTTTTTGTTAAAGGACTAGTTAAAATAACACTAAGATAAGTAATATAACCTTATTCTAATAACCAGAATGACCAACCCTTTATCTCAGAGGTAATTCCCAACCTCCGATAATGTGGGAAGCATAGTTTCCTTAGCCATTAATGACCATTGCTGTATCTACTAATAACATTGAGCAGATTTGACTTGTCGATGTAAGGGTGAGAACTTTAATTGAATGATAGATTTATAACAATGAATTAATGTAGGAAATCGTTCCCCAATAAAGTTCAAACCATTAGGGACCTTCTTGGAGTATCATCAACCACAAACCAGAGAGATCGGATTGAAGCAAGCCCAGTCTGAGTTCACTGGGAGCGTGCAGTTGATAGGCCAGGTTGATAAAACGAGCCTGATCGACCGCACCATTGTGATCAATCGCTCGATCACAGTAGGGTGTGTTACTTCGTGACTTGCTTCCATTCGGCCACTATTGACTGAATAAACTCATCCAACATATTAGGACATGTATTATGGACCTTGTAGAATAAATAATTCAAGTCGAATACATTCCCAATTGTGTATACATGTATGGTTGCACAACTGACATCTACAGTCGATAACCGTACATGTGTATAAGCTATGGGAGTGGATTCACATCATAATCATTGATTCTACAACATTGTAAATCCTTTGTGGACATAACCTCAATGAGGCATAATCCTTTGGATTTTGGAACCCAAACTAAGCAAAAAAGCATTGTCAAGTCGACAAAAAGGGCATGATCGACTATACGATTAATCGACCACACCCATCGACCTAAAAGTTGTAGTAAGTCTGTTTTGGTTGATTCTTCTACTAGTGACTCTAAGACCAAATCAATTGACCCTAGGACATGTTCCTAAGACTAATGAAGTTACCCTAGACCCATCCAAAGCATAATCAATCATGTTAAGACATTAATGAGGTATCAATGGCAATTAGGTGAACCGATGTGGAAAACAAAGGAAAGTGCTTTATCTGCATCAGAGTAGTAATCAGCTCACCATCACAAGTAAGGGAATTACTTGGTTTATTTTACTGTTTTCCATGTGTGTGTTGTATTTGTGAATCAGACTACTGTGTAATATCTGCTATAACTATTCATGCATTCTTGCATATTATTTGTATTTTGGATCGATAATGTATGGGATGTGAGATAACATGATTATTTGCCATATAGTTGTATACTAGTGGATCTAGATGGCTAGAATGGGACGGTTCATCTTGGTCCTTAAGCTAGGGTATGGGTGGGTACTTGCAGTAGTAATATCATGGTTTAGGTTACAACATCCCGTGACTGGTAATCCTTGTCAATAGGGGTTTTGATATTGGCATAGGTTTAGGGGTTTTGGTATTGGCATAGGTTTATTTATAAAGGGATTGACCATCTGAAGCTTAAAAAGAGTTCTTGGCATAGGTTTATTTATTGGCATTGGTTTTGCTACAATGATCCATTCGGAATCTTGAGGCCCCAAGACCAATCATGGGGTTATTCAAATACAAATAAATTGTTACAGATGATGTCTAATGGTCGGTTTTCATGAAGGAGCTAACTTTGTTTGGTCGAGTCAGCTTGTATGTGTATGTGTATTCTTCTCGTGTCCAGTCACTTCTGAGTCTTAACTTTCATTCATTGTTTATAGAAAGAAAGAAAAAAAAAAAAAAAAAAAAACCAAAAAAAAAAAAAAAAAAAAAAAAAAAACAAAAAAAAAAAAAAAAAAAAAAAAAGGTTGAACTAGGGAGGATAGGATTGTCTAGACTTAAGAGAACACCTGAGTGAGTAGACAAAGCATCCACTCTTATTACATCCACTCATAAGAATGTCTCATCATTACCGGTTCATGTCTCGATTCATAAGGAGTACTTTTGTACCTCAAAGTGTTGGAATGGTTGGAAGACAGTATATTGAGAGCCCAAATATTGCAGAGCGAAATTGAAATTCCAAGATCGGAGTTAAGGAATCCAAAAGATTAGAAAGCTGAATCATAGATTATGAGAGATTACATGTTTCTTTCCTATGTTAGCATACCTGCCAATTTTAAATGGAAAAACTAAGATTGGAAAGTATTTCATTCACCCTTGGCAACTGAGCCACTTTGACTGAAGGAGTTGGTTTCTGACTCCCTAAATACTTTCATCACCCAAGGTGACCCAAACTCAAAGGAGCAGCCCTCGAACCTTTAAGAATGTCCCACCCACCTCCTAAAATCCAGGATGAAAAGGAAGACCATGTGGTCAATTGTATCCCAAAATTAAGGTAGCCTGAAAATGAACTTCATGTGTACCCTAAATTGGGGCACAACAAAAATATCAGTGCACCCTAAACTGGGGCATAGTTAAAATGTTAATGGATTCAAAGTGGAGCAAATAAAAAAGATGATGGACCAACTGGAGTATAGGTCAGAGTTTCATGACATCCAAACTGGGGCATAAGATTGGGATACATCAAACCATACTGAGGCTTAGACCGAGTGAATGTCAAACCCGAACTGGGGGCATAAATTAAAATGGTAATAGACTCAAGAGGGGTTTAGCTCAAGATGGAAATGGTCAAACACATGTCGATAGATAGGCGTAATGAGCCTTACTAGCGAAAGTCTGAACGGAGATTCGGTCCTACAACCAATCATAAGTTGGCGTCAATGACGTCGTATCCAATAGGGGTAAGTCGGTGAATTACTTGTCTAAACTGGCTACCATTGGTATCTGATAGGTCATCTATGTTTGGGCTTAAGTTCGATGTGTCTGTAAACGGTCCAGTCCAAAATGCTATGAAAAAATGAACAATAATCATCTCATTTGAGACATTAACTGCAGTGCTTTTACTACTTCCAATCCATTCATTCCCAGTTTGATACTTCTTCCTCTTTCGATGTCCACTATCAATTCTGACTCTGATGACAATTGAGATGATGAGCCACAACTTGAACTTCTACTCCACCGGCCTTTAGAGAAATGAAAGCTCAACACACACGTGAAAGCTACAGATGATTAAGTTAAAGATAGAAAACATTCTCAAAGATACTAGTTGGTACATCAAGAAGTCATCCTATTTGGTCGATTTACAGAAAGAATTTTTTGTGATATTCCTTGAGAACAGAAAACATTTACAGACTTAGACAGGTGGTTCATTCAGTTTTGCAAAAAAGGGTCTACACACAAGGCATTATCAAGTTTACATCAATCCAAGTGATCAAGTCTTCTACAAGTGCATGAAGTCTACAGACATAAAACATGCTACAAATCAACCTCAAAGTCAAAGATGAGCTCAAAAAAAAAAAAAAAAAAAAAAAAAAAAAAAAAGAAAAAAAAAGAAAAGAAAAAAAGAAAGAGCTATACAAAATAATGAGGTTGGTTAGCATACTACATTGGAACAATGATGGTGGACAAGTTCAACTATGGTGCATAGACATGAAGCAACTACTTTGAAACACTAATGATGAACGAGTTTGATTGCAAGACATATACATGGGACAACTCCTTTGGAGCCCTGCTGATGAACGAGTTCAGTTATAGAGCAATAAGACAATTAGTTCTCGTACAATGACATATAGACACCATTTCTTAGAACCTGATTGGAGAGTTGATCATTTGTTGTGATTCACGTTGTGTGTTGAGCTGGATTTTTGATATTGGTCACTACATCCCGCCCATACAGGGGGTGGTCTCATCATTTTGTTGTCATTAGAGGATTTTTCTTTTCGGCTAAAGACTTTCTTTCCCGTCCATCAATTTGACGGTCTTCCACAGAGTCTACATTACATGCCCTTACTTCAAATGTCACAAAATTTTATGGTATCGTTTCTTGTGAACATATCGTCTTGTTATGCATAAATATTGTTCAATAAATCTGACTGGAATATCTATCTGTCGTTCATCATTTCGACGACGTCCAAGAATTCCATAGTCTTTTATTGCTAGCTAATAAAATGGCAACGCCTAGTGGAGATCAAGTCATTCTACATAAACAACCAAACACTCTCCCAATGGCAGACCCATTGGATAGTTTCTTATCTGTCCATCTGGACCTTCATCGTCATACTTGTATACAGACTTAAAGGATTTGGGCCCAAACGTGGTTATAACCGATTCAGCATTTGAGCATAGCTTGTTGAAATTTGTTTTCTATCTGAATGATACCGAGAGGAGAAAGCATTCTTTGACGTTTTTTCTAAAGATTAGTGTAGGGTTGCATCTCCTTAAGATTATTTCTATTGATGACTCAAAAGTCGCCTGCCTATCAATGTGTGCAGACTTGAACTTAGACAGTGGGGCAAAATCACCCATTTATCCAAACATCATGAGTTTAGTTGAGCCCCCTGTTTGAAACTCTAGTTGAGTTTATTTGAATGTAAGAGAAAGATGACCCATACAAATTTAAAAAAAAATAAAATAAAATTGAGTCATTGTCATCATTTGCCCTTCATTAAAAAAACCTGATTGCCCTTTGATTTAAGTGAAACCCATATAAATTTGGCAGGAATGCAGAACATATCAAAATTGCATTTTAAAGAAAAGAAACATGTTTCTCTCGGTCTAGATTAAGTCAAGTCAAGGAAAGTCGATCAAATCATGATCTCTAGTTCCTCTTGGATTCTGAGCAATGTTAGTGGACAAAGTGCAGATGCTGAGCCCCATTGTGGCTACCTCAATATTTATGGAAAGTTTAACCTATTTTGGGAGTGAAGAAAGATGAAGAGAGGAATTGAAAAGAACAAGAAAAAAGAAAAAGAGAAATGAAAGAAAAAAAAAAGAAAAGGAAAGAAAGGTGAAAGTATAGAGAAGAAAGAAGACTGAATGAAAGCAGAATAAAAATGGAAAAGTGAACAAGATACAAGCAAAAAAAAGAATGAAAAATCAGCAAAAGAAAAATGAGAGCACAAAGAGAACATGATGATCAAAGAAAAAGAAAAAAAAAGAGAAAGAGAAAGAATGAAAGATCATGGGAAGAGAGAGAAAGCTCTAGCCCGAACTACGTGGAACCTGATTCTGGAGGGACAGAAATCCCAAAGGATAAGTAGGCAATTTGGGACACCCCAAATTCGGTCCAGAGACTATACATCTAAAGGCTATACATCCAAAGGCTACACATCCAGAGGCTATACATCCAAGGGCTATACATCCAGAGGCTATACATCCAAAAGCTACACATCCAGAGGCTATACATCCAAGGGCTACACATCCAGAGACTATACATCCAAAGGATACACATCCAGAGGCTATACATTCAGAGATTACAAATCCAGTGCACAAAGCATAGTTGTAGTTACATCATAAGCGGTCTTGAGCCAAAGTCACAGACCTGATGAGGTCGCTACTCAAGAATCTTGACAGTTACAGTTACATCTTGAGCGGTCTTGAGCCAAAGTAACAGACCTGATGAGGTCACTACTCAAGAAGCTTGACAGTTATAGTTATATCATGAGCGGTCTTGAGCCAAAGTCACAGACCTGATGAGGTCGCTACTCAAGAAGCTTGACAGTTACAGTTGTTTGTTGTACAGTGTGAAAAAAAAAAGAGTAGTTACAGCATCAGTTCAAGGGAGCAATGGTAGAATCCAAATCAAGTGCAGAATAATACAAAAATGGGCCACTTTTGTCTTCGGCCTCAATTGCCCACAATCTCGGCCTAAGAGGGGCATCTGTAAGCACTCCATTTTTGCCATCCCATCTAAACAAAATCATGCTGGTGTGTGGACAACAAAAGGCGAAAGGTGATTGAAAGTTTGGATTTTTGACTATGAATTTGAGGAAGTTTTCAATGGGTCTGTGAATTTGAGAAAGTTTCAATGGGTCCCACAGCAAGGTCACAGGTTATAATCTGCATGGATGCATAGGTCATGGAATTATCTTCGAAATGATACCAGAATTGCCCAATTCTGATATCAAACGAAGAAGATATGATCATTTTAGTCGGATGATACGTACAAGGGAGGCTTATGAAATTATCATAAATAATCCCAGGGGCTTTCATGCAAATTATCGTAAGTTGGATTGTTTGAATTTCAAATCATCATATCTTGATCATCCGACATTTGACTCATATGATTTAAGTACCATTATTCCTTATTTTTAGTCCTCTTCAAAGTGGACGTAAAGGATTTCCGGTAGAAGTCACCAGTGGGCCCCATGCAGGCTTGCATGCAAAGTTATTGTTAGAACTTTAAAGCTTCATATCTTTTCCATTCTACATCGGATTCAGATGATTCTAAAGCCATTATTCTTCATTTATGATGTCCTACAAAGTGGACGTGGAAAATCTTGGGTAGAAGTCTCCGGAGGGTCCCATGCAAAAGGATCAGCTAAATTATCGATAATTGGTCCGCTTAAACATAAAAAATTCATAAGTTGACCATTTTATTTCCAAATGAGGTGATTCAAGTTCCTATATTCCTCATTTTTAGTGTTCTACAAAGTGAACGTAGAAAATGGGGAATAGAGGTCATCGGAAAATTCCATGCAAAATGACAGTAGAAATGGCTCATGAAATGATAGAGAGAGAAAACCCAGTTAATTTCAGTCAATCCAGTCAACTCAGTTCAAGCCAGTTCTGGTCCAACCTAGCTCAAACCATATCAGTTTAACTCAGTCAACCCAAGCCAGTCTCAATCCGTTTCGAACCAGTTCATCCATGTGCATAGTATTTATATATATTATATATTATATACTATATATATATATATATATATCTATGTTATTAAATATATGTGTATATATGTATATAATATATATTATTATATATAAATGATAAAATTCAAAAGAGATAGAGAAAAAAAAAAGAGAGAATATGAGAGAATAAGAGAAAGAGAGAGAATAAAAGAAAGAGAAAAACAAAAGAAAAAAAGGAAAAAAAAAGAAAAAAAACTTTCACGTTTTCTAGAAAGAAAACATGAAAGAGAGAGAGAAGGAGAGAAGAAAAGGAAAGAAAGAGAAGAAGAGAAGAAAAGGAAAGAAAGAGAATAAAAGAAGAAAAGGAAAGAAAAAAGAGAAGAGAAGAAAAGGAAAGAAAAAAGAGAAGAGAAGAAAAGGAAAGAAAGAAAAGAAGAGAAGAAAAGGAAAGAAAAGAGAAGAGAAGAAAAGGAAAGAAAGAGAAGAGAAGAAAAGAAAGAAAAAGGGAGAAGAAAAGGAAAGAAAAAGAGAAGAGAAGAAAAGGAAAGAAAGAGAAGAAGAGAAGAAAAGGAGAGAAAGAGAAGAAGAGAAGAAAAGGAAAGAAAAAAGAGAAGAGAAGAAAAGGAAAGAAGAAAGAAAAAAGGAAAGAAAGAAGAAAGAAAAGAAAAAAAAGAGAAAAAAAAGAAAGAAAGAAAAAGAAAGAAAAGGAAAGAAAGAAGAGAAGAGAAGAAAAGGAAAGAAAAGAAGAAGAGAAGAAGAGAAGAAAGGAAAGAAAGAGAAAAGGAAGAAAGGAAAAAAGAGAAAGAAGAAAGGAAGAAAAGAAAGAAAGAAAAGGAAAGAAAAAGAAAAGGAGAGAAAAAGGAAAGAAAGAAAAAAAGAAAAGGAAAGAAAAAAGAGAAGAGAAAAAAGGAAAGAAAGAGAAAAAGAGAAGAAAAGGAAAGAAAGAAGAGAAGAGAAGAAAAGGAAAAAAAGAGATTGAGGAGAAAAGGAAAGAAAAGAGAGAGGAGACGTGAGAGAGAGAAGGATTTTCAGTTTTGGCATAAAATCCAAAAGATTTTTTAAGAAAAAAAGGAAAGAAAGAAAGAGGAAACGTGAGAGAGAGAGAGAGATTTGGGGTTTTGGATCCAAAAAAGATTGAGAAAAAAGAAAAAGAGAAGAAAAGGAGGGGAAATTTAGAATAATCCAAAAAGATTGAAAAAAGGAAAAAAATAAAGAGAGGAGACGTGAGAGAGAGGGAGAATGAGGGTTTTAGAATCCAAAAGATTTTTTGAAAAAAAGGAAAGAAATGAGAGAGGAAACGTAAAAAAGAGGGGTTTAGGGTTTGCATATAATAAAAAAAAGAGTAGAAAAAAAAATAGGAGGAGGAGAAGAAGAGAGGGGACGTTCAAGAGAGAGAAAAAAAAAGGAATCCAATAAAAGAGAATAAGAAGAAAATAGAGAGAGAGAGAGAGAGAGAGAGAGAGAGAGAGGGTTAAGAAGGAGAGATCTAGAAGAAAAGGGAGAAGAATCAGAGAGGCAGCAAAGAGGATGATGAGAAGATGCAAAGGAGAGAAGCAGAGAGAAGAAGACTGAGGTAAGAACCACCCATCCCTTTTGTCATTTTATTTTTTTTAAAGTCAAAGCATACTGCAATGCATGTCTGAGATTGGTGTTTAGCATTAGGAAGATGCTTCCGTTTGCACAAGGTTTCTTAATGAAAAAGTTAGATTTATCAGTTATCTAAATGACCATGTATTCAGATTCTATTTTCATCAGCTATATAATTTTATATTGATTTTATAGTACAACTGGCCAGAATCTGGAACAGACCTGACGAATGTATTTGCATGTACTTGGGGAACGATTTTGACCTACCCATGGTCTCTTTTAGGATTAGTTTCCTTGAGACAAAATGTTGGCCTCTGAGTCCTCTTTTCGAGGATATGTTTTAAGAATGTTTTGAGTAAATACAGTGCCCCATGTGCCCATTTTGGCCCAGTCTGACAAAACTGTCATCTTGCTGCGTGTTCCACAATAATGCTTATGTAAATGGATTCTAGAGACATCTTCTGATCTCTATCTCTTCATGAATAAGTTAGACTTAGAAGTATAGGAGACACCCATTCTGATGGAATATTTTTCTGATATCCAGAAAATATAATATAATTATTTCCCCATGACTGGTCTGAATCTAGAACCAGTTTGGTCAAATTTTGAAAGTTTGATTTTTGATTGTTAAGAAGGTCTTTTGAGATCTCGATTTCTTCAGAGAAGTTGTAGATCTTTGAAAGAACTTTGATCTAGTATATTCTTTGTCCAATTTGGACTCATAGAAGTGGGGTTTCAAATCAATGCAAAGCAGTACACAATACAGGTATTTGCCAAATGGTCATCCAATGATTGATTTATTATTTCTGCTACCATTTTGGCATGAAACGATGCATTACATGCCATATTAGATGCTTGTTATCAATGCTATATTTTAGATGCTTACACTCACTTACCAATTTTGGATTGACTCACATATTTTGCTTGACTCACATGCTTTGCTTGATTCTCATAAGTTTCCTACATTTGTCTGCCATACATGCTCATTGTTGTTATATCTGTTTGGCACATACTCAATGCTTATTGCTATATTTGGATGTTTACACTGCTATATTTGAGCTCACATTACTATGTTGGATTGCTTACATTGTTACCATTGAATACAATAATTAGGGTAGGAAACCCTAAAAATGGAAAAATAGCAATTGGGGTAGAAAACCCTAAAAGTTGTAAAAAAAAAGAAGCAATTAGGGTAGGAAACCCTAAAAATGAAAATGAAATAGTAATTAGGGTAGAAAACCCTAAAAAATAGAAAGAAAATAGCAATTAGGGTAGAAACCCTAAAAATGGAAAGAAATTAAAAATAGTAGGAATTTATGTCTCATCCCTAGATCCTATTAACAAAAATAGAAAGAATTTGGTACACATCCCAAATAAAAATGGTAGGAATTTAGGTCTCATCCCTAGATCCTATTAACAAAAATAGAAAGAATTTGGTACACATCCAAAATAAAAATGGTAGGAATTTAGGTCTCATCCCTAGATCCTATTAACAAAAATAGAAAGAATTTGATACATATCCCAAATAAAATTATAGGAATTTAGGTCTCATCCCTAGATCATATTAACAAAAATGGAAGGAATTTGGTACACATTCCAAATCCGACTCTCACAAATTTTGAACTACGTCGTACCTGATTTCTAGGGCACACTTTAGATACGTAGGCAATTTGGGAATCCCAAATACGGTACAAAGCCACCCATCAACCATACATCCAGCATAAAATTTAACTTGAAAAAAAAAATCTAATTGAAGCACATGCATAAATTGCTTCCATAATCATTAATCACAAAACCCATTTCGAGCTACGTTTTTGGACTTGATTTCCAAGATTGGAATACGTAGGCAGTTTGAGATGTCTTACACGTCTCTCAGTCCAAGACTGAACCATCTTTTGTAAGACCCGTGTCAATCTAACCTGGTCTTACCACCTTGAATCAGGTTTACCCATCATGGTTGAGTCAAATGGACCGAACCATCTTTGGTCCGGGGTCGGACCTGTATAATATTGGGACTATTGACATTTGCTTGTTTAATTTAAGCCTCTTTCACTCCTTTTCACAACCCTAATCGAATTGAGAGCAAAGGGAGAAATTCAACAGACCTTAGGTTAGATATTGATGAGTGTGATCTCGGAGAAACCCAAACCATCAACCCATGGTTAGGTTTTCGGGGTCATGGGGATTACATGAAAGCTATCTAGGTGGATTATACATGGTTTCGGACCATGGAATGAATATAGAATGGAATGTAGGAGCAAGTCATAGGGTCCCAAGCACGAAGAATGGACTAAAAGAGGGAGTTGGGTCGAGGGGGCGGGGGGGGGGGGGGGGGGCGCCGGTGGAGTGGGGGGGGGACCATCGGCCCTCGGTGTTCGAGAAGTTCGGAGTTTGGGGGGCGCCCGGGGTCGATCATGACTCCGACCCTACCTCCGCCCTCCGTGGGGGATGGGTTTTAAAGGGGGGGGAAATTTTAAAAAAATTATCCACTTTTTTGGGGTTTTCTAACAAAAAAAAAAAAAAAAAGGGGGGTGAAAAGGGGGGGGGAAAAATTAAAAAAAAAAGGGGGGGGGGGGGGGAAAAAAAAAAATAAATAGAAAAAAAAAAAAAAATTTTTTTTTTTTTTCGAGGCCCCAGGGCCGATTTGGATCCAATTTGTTTTGGGGGGCATTGAACTCCAATATTTCTATTACTTGTTCATCTATTATTTTTTAAGGGGGGGGGGGGGGGGTGGGAGGGGGAGGGGGGTGGTTGGGGGGGGGTGGGTGGCTTGATGCGAGCAAGTATCGGGAGGTGTGATGAGAGCGTTAATAGTTTTTGCTTTTGGGGCCGGCATTTTAGCTCTATCTCTAACTTAAGTCTTGTAAATTAGGGGGGGAGTTTAAGGAAAGTTTAGGAGGCTTTGGATACACTGTTTGGCATTAGGATTGGTTAGTTGCGAGCCGTGTTTGCAAGCCCTCGCTAACAGGGACTTACGTGTTGGTATGGTATTATATAGCAATAAACGTTAACCTTTGTTGTATAATATCATGATTAGGGTGGATGGGGACGACGATAAACGTTAACCTTGGGGACTTCCACACCCTGTGTATAGAGGCGGGGTCAATAAACGTTAACCTTTGACCACCCAACCTTTCTATTGCGCATTGCAAACTATAAACCAGACCAAAGATATGAATTGACTGCATTCATATGTATTGTTGCATTGTTTTGTCTACTCACTGAGCCGTGATGTGTGCTCACCCCTCGGCGTCGAATATTTTTAGTTGATGATGCAGGTTATACGGTTGAAGATTTTATGAATGCTCCAAGATACGGGAGCGTGGCGCGATGGATGGAAGCTGAAGTAGATACACATGACTCCTCTTGCGAGTGCAACTCATGTGTATTCGATTAGATTTTTCTTAGGTTTCTTTATTTGAATTTAATAAAGACATGTATTTGATAATTATTTATGTCCTAGTTGATACAGAATAATTTTCTATTTAATATTTATATCACAGTAGATTCTCAATTCATTTTATTATAAGATTTTCGCTATTGTGTATTTACTCTGATTATGATTATGGATGTATGGGAGTTTAGATAACACGGGGATAGTCTACTCGAGATCCTGATTGAACCGTTGGTTTGCTAGTGGTTCATCACACCATTCTGTACAGTGTGGAATTGGGGTGTGACATCTTTGGTCCGGTTCACTGTATAATATTGTACATTACATTTGCTTGTTTATTTACTTTAAAACATGATTGGCTGAACCCTAGGTTAGAATAACTTAGCAATTTGGTTAGGACATCCCCCTTGTGCCCCCGGGTCCTTGGGGGGCCAGCGCGCCAAAAAAAGGGTTTATGGGGGTTTTAGGGGGGGGGGGGTTGGGGGGGGTGGGGTGCCTAACACCTTCCCATAACCGTACCTTGAATACTTACCCGATCTCTTGAAGACCAAAGAACTAATACATTAGGTCATGAGTCAATAGAAGTCTTACCTTAGGGTGAGACTACATTTTTAGAGGTCCTAGACCTTAATCTAGGTGGCGACTCCAACAGTACAATCGATCTTCATCGATACTGACACATTCCATCCCGACGAGGAGGATCATCGATTTCCCATTGTCCTCACAAGTGTCACACCCCATCCCCAACATATCTATACTATGGAATACAACGGGATCTCCTCATCCTATTATGGCATAAAAAATCCCCTTATAGGATCACATGTCATTGTATTCCACATATCACCCCCAACAAATACTTATAAAATTATCAGAGTAAATAAAACATCTCCAATTAAACAATTTATCAAAATTATAAGAGAGTAAAACATAACGAAAGTTTTATAATTAAATACCAATTATTCAGTTGACATACTAGGGGTTTAAAACTCCAAATTATTCAAGTTCCAAAATAACCAAAATAAATAAAAGCATTGGTTAAGGTTTATTCATCAAATAACGTATCCCAAATAAAATAATGCCAAATCCAAAGTAAAATCATAAGCATAGCCTAAGCCTATGAACAATCTCTACGAAACGCTCTAAGGATCACAAACATTTTCCTCAGGTTCGCTGTCCTCATCCTTCACACCAAATGAAAAGCTACCTGAAGCAACGGAAGTAGAACCTGCAAGATCTAAAATCGTTTGTGCCCACAAGGGTAAGCTCAACCACTGAGCTTAGCAAGAAAACTAAACGTGCAACAAGAAAATGCATGCAATTATCAACTATGGTTAGGTAAGATAACTGTAAGTGCTAGTTCAAGACAACCCGCTCATGGAGCCTCCGACTGCACGAGTCTCCACTCAGAATGATTCTGCCTCACTCGACATACAACAACATCCCCCATGCATGGGTCCATTGTTTTGGTCTATACATGACGACAACTAATCCCAAGTCCACCTTGTGGCACTTAAGGAGGTGATAATCCCACTAGTTGACTCGCCTGCCCATCCACACTACGTCAGGTATGAGGAGCATTGCAGCTTTGATTATACCATCCTTTATTGAATCAATGCCATTACATAACCCCCTAATGGCTAGGGGTATAGTTATACGGGTGATTAATGTTCAACTAGCTATGTTCACCTAATTAGCCATATTACTGGACCGTAACTGTCACACCCCTAAATTTTTTCTTTTCTTTTTGCATACGCTAGGGTTGTGAATAGAACACTTATTGCTGTCCTATTAACCGCTAGAATCACGACGCAGGGCACACATCACACCACCTCATCCCATAAACACAATCACCACCACATAATCAGAGTAAAATGTAAAATATAATAGAAGACTTATATAATTTTGGCTATTAACACTGATGGATTCTAAATGATACTTATACAATAGTAACATGTGTTATTCTGTCTTAACCAAAACTTAAGACATAATGCACTACTTCAAATAAAATATTATAACACAGGTATTGGACAACATATCCAATCAAAAGTACTAAATCAACACTTTATCAACTCCATCTTGGTCTTTGAAGACACAAGTATAGCAAGTAATCCAGGTTGTGAGCATCATCCACTTATCACTGAAGACACCCGTAACATAAGAAAAGCTCCATGAATCCAAACCATAGTAACCTGCAACAAAATCTAGAAAAAAGGTGTATACACAAGGGTGAGCTCGCCAACTTGAGCTCAATGAGGAATAGAACATGCAAACAAATAATAATGCATGAGATAGTATTCAATTCAATGGTCTGGTAATATTTGTCATGTGCTAAGGTAAGGCCTAACCACACTTCCCAGAAATTGACTATAACCTTCATGCATGGGAGTGTTTGGATACTCACTAGCCTACTTTAATAGCCTTGGTGCTCCTACATGACATCCCAATCGTGAGTTTGGTACAGGTTGGCCTTAGTCGGAGACGCTCCAACGAAACCTGCTAGGTTACCTCTCTCGTCCCCAATCCTATACCAAGACTTAACACCTTATTGGCCAGGGTCACAAACATGGGGTCTATATAACTAACTAATTCTAAAATGGCTGTACCCCAACATATGGACCAAGACAGTCGTCCCATTCTAGTCTTTTGGATCCCATTAGGATACAAGCAAGCAAACAATAACATATGATCAGATTATTAACAAGCAAGGTCAGGTATAATGTATACTAAAATGCTATGGTAAGGCTTGGCCATACTTTTCAAAAGTTGACCATAACCTCCATGCACGAGAGTGTTGGATACTCACCAGCCTTCTCTAATAGCCCTGGTGCTCCCAGACTACATCCCATCAGAATGGTGATCGGGTAGCAAGTCTTGCTAGTGACGTCTACAACGAATACTTCCAACCCTTTCCCCTCATCACTTCATCCTACCAGTACCTGACCCCCTACTGGTCAGGGTTGCATACAGGGGTAGTGCCACTAACTAATCCTACATGTCATCAGATGTATCCCTCTCACCAATCCCAGCAGGAATCATAGGCCATCTATTTTTCCCCCCCAAGATGTTGTCATCTCGCTAGAGGTGACTGACATACTCGTCAAGGTTTGCCTAGTAGGTCGGATCCATCGGTCCTCGACCATTTCACCACTGCCCACTAGGTCTCAATCATTACATAATCGTAAGATACCATGAATCATTACACAATTACAAGACAGCATCAATCATCAAAAAATCATAAGATTCATATATAGAAGTAATGCATGGAAGAATAGATAATGGATGGCATGTTATCACAGCAACATACGGCATAGCAATTACATATTATAAACACTCCAAAATAAATCAGGGGTTTTGTTCCTCACCTGAGTTCTTGTTATCCTTACTATTCGTATCATGTGATTCGATGTTGTCCACACATGTGACACCTAGCCTTAGTATTTAGAGTTATTAGTTAATTATAGTTGGAAGAGACTGATGTATAGCTCTCTGGGATAGTCTGGTTGTGTCTCCAGACGCAAGGGTGGAGTCCGGTATTGCGTCCGACTAATCCTTAGAGTCTTATGCTAGTGGTTGGTCCTTGCATTGGTTGCTACAGTCATCCGACTAGTGCCACATCTGACTACTTAATGAGGCCTTTATGGGGTTGGCCAGTCATTGGGCCAGATCTTAGGATCCATCATCCGTGGTAACGTCTGGACAACTCCCAGATTCCATTAGAATCTGACCTTTGCCTCTTCCAAAGGCCATAAGTCTATGATATTGGATCCAAATCACCTCAAGTTTCTTTCTTATGAAACTAGACTTAAAATATAACATCTCCTTCAAATTTCATGACATTCCAAAAAGTGTAACCCTATTAAATAAGTCTTCCAAGTTGGACTTACAGAATCGGATTCAATATGTACACAACAACTTGTAGAGACCATATCTCCCTCATCCAAAGCTCAAATGACCTCATTATTTTATCAGTATCAACTAGACTTAGAGGAGAATATATCCTCAAAATATTAGTTCAAAATTTCATTTTTCAATTGGCCAAACCTTTATTTCAAAATCGGGTTCCAACACTAGCCAGTTTTCCTTACATTTTGGAAGTAGCCGATCGTACAGGGTTCCATCCGGTGCTCCATCCAATGTAATGACCCGCTGGAGTCCGAGGCCTATCTAGAGGCATGGATTTTTCCTATAGGGATCCATTAATTTATTTTATTATTCCTTGGCCTAGTAGGGTCGGTTAGGGATGTACCTCTTTGGTCTAGGTATCAAAATCTTGAGTTTAATCCCAATATGGATTCAAGGTTTACATTGAATCAGCCATCGATAACATACCTTCTCGATATTGGAAAGGCAATACTCTGTTCTATCATTAATGGAGAATGGAGCTTCACCGAGGAATGAAGTTAAATCTAATAATAGACTAATATTACACTCTAGATTAAGAACCTACAGTAAGGTTTAAGGAGATTTACCAACAATTGTTCGAGTAGAGGTCGGTAGCGTCAATGGATGGCGGTAGTTCTCTGAATTTCTTTCCACAAAGCTTCACTTTTTTCCTCAACTTTCCCTCCCTCTCTGAGAACATGTTTGAATTTTTATGATGAATATGTACTCAATGGAGAGGTTAATTAGAGGAGTCATACTAATTGATGTCTCCCTCTTAGAGTAGACTTTTAATTAGAGTAAGGGACTCTAGGGAGATGCCAAGCGGCAAGTATTTGAGTTGGAAGAGGATTCCTTCCACTTAACAAACTCTAAGGTGGTTAGGATAGCGTTGGGACCCACTATGTAAAACTCGCACCTAGAAAATCTGGCCTAACTTAGATTTCCTTTCGTGCCAGAGTTTTCCACTGAAGTCGAACACGACACAATGCCAAATTGAGGACCAACGTGATAGGTATCCTTTTTGAAGTCATTATATTCCATCTAAGTATATGTTATATTATCAGTAGTTCTTAAGGGGAGCCGATTGATACTAGCCGGTCGAAAATCCCGATAGCTTAAGGACCGGTATCATTGACCGGTAAGGGTAAAAATGGTTGAACTTCAAAACTCCCAATTGAGTTCGATTGGAGAAACCATTTAGGATATTCCTAGGACCCATGGACAGATATAGAGGGACCCACACCTATCCTAACTACTTCAAAGTTGGAAAAAGGGAAGGAATCTCTGCCTAAATTCAAATTCTTGCCACTTGGCAACTCCTTAGGAGTCCCCATTCAAACTAAGAGTTTAACTCCAATAAGGAAACCTGAGATAAATAAAAACCCTACCTTCCACCCTCCTCTGAATACGTATCAACCTCAGAAAGTTCTGATGCATTCTTAAGAGGAAGGGAGAAACAGAGGAAGGAAAAGGAGAAGTAAAAACCTTGCAGCACTTTTGTGAGAGAAAATTGTTGGCTAGAGCACTGCTGAGCAGTAGGGACCAACCCACTGTCAATAAACCCTAACTCTTATATATTTTTATGAGGAACTTGATGTTTTAGTAGAGGATGTGAGTCTGATATGACAGACAGTCATCCTTCTTCCATAACAAAGATAATGTAGGTGTAGGAGGGAGAATAACTCTCCCTAATGAATGGCCTAGTCTAGGTAATCGATTCCACACTTGCGAGGGTAAAATATAGACTAAGAGACACCTTATCACTGGACTACCATCATGAGAATAAATCCTAAGTTACTAAAAAGGAAAAAATGGCTTCTAGGAGGAGGCGATCGATACATCGGACCATACCGTAAGGACCGGCATATCGACCGAAAAACTCCAAAAGGGTCTCGGTGAGTAGCCCGACAGTGTCAAAGTAGATGCTCTATACTGACCGTGATATTGACTGAAAAATGGCAGAAGGTTTGATTTTTATCAGGACCATGAGCCAGTCGGTAGTGTAGCAACTGATATATCGACCGGTAAAGCCTAGACTTGTATAAATTAGAAGTAAATCATAAAAGACATCAAATTAATGATTGTACATCATGTGTAGGCATAAAACACCTCGTAAACACAGACCTTACTAGTGGGAACAATCTCAAACAAGTCATATCAGGTGAAGAACATAACCCTTGAATAATTTTAGATTGTTTTGAATACATAATTGTTGTGCCTTATGCTCACTGTGATAACATGTTGTCACACCCCAATTCTGACTGAACCAGAAGTGTGAGTGAACAGTCTCAAAACCCAATGATTCACACTAGGATCTCGATAGACCGTGTCAACATACCATTAAAAGCAATTAACCATAATCAAAAAATAATAAATAGCAACAAATTTAAATAACATAAGTGAACTGAGTTTCTATTTATAAATAAATATATAATCAAATTATCCCATCATCTACAACGTAAATAAATAAATCCAATACATTATTTATAACCAACTGAAAGAATAAACAAAATAACTCTAAATAAACATGCAGAAGGAATACTCGCATGAGGCATCATGCTCGTCCTCCTCTGCATGTGCATCCATTGCAACCACTGTCCCATAAGCTGGAGCTGTCACACCCCAATTTCGTACTATTCAGAATGATGTAATGAATCACTAATTAACCAACGGTTCAATCAGGATCTCAAATAGGCTGTGTCCGTTTGCTTAAACCATACACATCCACAACAATAATCAGAGTAAATACACATTAGCGGAAGTCTTTATACTAATGAACTGAGAGTCTAACAATTATAAAATAATAAATTAACCAATTATTCTCCATAGACTAAGACATAAAATTAAAATAATTAAATCAATTACATTGTCTGAATAATTTAAACCAAATCTAATCGAAAACACAATAGTTGCACTCGCATGACGAATCATGCGACTCCACAATAACTTCAACGTCCATCGCCGCCGCATGTCCATACATAGGAGCATTCATGTAGTCTTCAACTGTGGTACCTGCATCATCAACTAAAAGCAATCGACGTCGAAAGGGTGAGCACACATCACGGCTCAGTGAGCAAACAAAACAATGCAACAGACATATACATGCATACAATTGATATCTTTGGTCTGGTTCATAAGTTTGCAATGTGCTATAGAAAGGATAGGTGGCCACCGCACCTCTATACACGAATGTGTGGAACCACCCAACGGATCAAACACCATTGCCGTCCCCACATGCACCCACCATGGAATAGAGATAGAGCTCAAGTGCTTAGGATCGCACTGCATCACACTTCCCCTGATGCTCTACCCATACCAACACATAAGCCCCTGTTGGTGAGGGCTTAAAAACTGGGCTCATAACTAACCAATCCTAATGTCAAACAGTGTATCCAAGGCCTCACCCCAACATCCCTTAATACGTCCATAGAGATAGAGCTAAGGCCCCCCGACAGAGTCAGAGACTACACAGTCTGAGACCACCTCGCCTGATGCCCTATGACGTAATAGTTCTGCTAAGGTAATGGTGATACGATGATGCTAGTGGACAAGACTTGAGTAGAGATAGAGCTAGAGTCTAGTGACCAAGATGAACCACAGTGTCACGTCCTCCCCTTGATGCTCCACTCGCATCAAACACACTAACCACACACATACATTCACATGCTTATTCCTAGCATCATAATCATCATCATGTTATCAATTGACCCTATGTGCGACCACACCCTCCCTGGGACTTCCCGAGGGCATGTGATTGATCCTGTGGTCTCGTAGGTCCATTCTATGATTGTTTTATGACTCATAACTATGATTTTTACACACTTTTCATTGCCTATGATGATTACTTCCATGGATTCCTTTGAAACTCATCCATGGATAGATGATTTGGGTTTCTCCTAATCCTAACTTCTTCATATTCCATTCTAGGCTCTTAATTTATGAAGGGAATTAGACTCATACCTGAAGTTGGCTGAGATTCAGAGGTTCCTTTGAAATTCCTCCTCTTCCTTAGTCTTTTCTTCAATTTTCCTTCTCTTCTTCTTTTCCTTCTCCTTCTCTTTCTCTCACTTTCAATTAGGGTTCTAAAAGGAATGAAAGAGGCTAAGGGACGTCCTATTTATAGAGGAAAACCCTCCAAAGTAAGTCCCATCTAGTTTAGGAAAGAACCCCTTGAAATTAGAAAGTTTTCTAATTTACGATTTCTGTCTGTCATCGTAGGGTCGCACGTAGGGTCGCAGGATCCGTCGACCCTACGTTTTTCTAATCATGCGACTTTACAACTAGAAAATCATAGGTTGGACTTCTGTTGAGGTGGGGTCGACCTTACCTGTTTAGGCATGCGACCCTACCCTCATATTTACTATTTTTGGGTCAAACTCATACTTGGTCTTGTGATTTCCTTCACGCACTTGGTCCACTTGGCTCGACCATGATAGGTAGACCTGGTACAAGATGGTAAGACCGGTTAGTTTGATACGGGTCTTACAACTCCCCCCTTCTTATTAAAAAATTTCATCCTCGAAATTTATACATACCTTCCGAGTCGAAAAGGTGAGGATATTGCTTCCGCATAGCATTCTCTTCTTCCCATGTGATCTCTTCTATATCTTGGATTTTCTAGGTGGCTTTAACATAGTATATGTCACGGTTGCATAGACGTTGAACCTTTCGACTTGTGATCTCAGTTGGTGATACTTTAAATGTCAAATCATCAGTTAAATCTGGTGGATCTGCTGTCAAAACGTGCGTTGGATCTCTGACATACTTCTTTAATAAGGAGATATGAAATACATCATGCGCACTTGACATAGATGGTGGTAGTGCTAACTGATAAGCCACTTTTCTATGTTTGTCTAGAATCTCATATGGCCCGACATATCTCGGACTTAGCTTCCTTTTCTGTCCGAATCATTTTAAACCCCACATAGGTGATACTTTCAAGAATACCTTATCACCTATGACAAATTCAAGGTCTCGGCGTCGAGTATCTGCGTACTATTTCTGACGATTCTGAGCCGTTCTAACTCTTTCCGTGATAATGTCGACTACTCCACAGGTCTCTTCAATAAATTTTAGTCCAACGATGCTGCGTTCACCAACTTCATTTCTGAACAAAGGAGTTCGACACTTCCTCCCATAAAGTGCTTCATAAGGTGACATCTGTATAGTAGCCTGATAGCTGTTGTTATAAGCGAACTCGATTAATGATAGTTTCTCATCCCATGATCCTTTAAAATCAATTACACAGGCTCGAAGCATGTCTTCTAAAATCTGAATGGTACGCTCCGACTGTCCTTCTGTCTGAGGATGGAATGCAGTACTGAACTTCAACGTTGTACCCATAGCCTTTTGCAATCCTTCCCAAAACTTTGAAGTAAAGTGTGGGTCTCTATCGGACACAATGGTTTCAGGTACACCATATAATCTGACAATGTTATCCACATATAGCTTGGCTAACCTCTCTAGGGTATACTATGGTCGTATTGCTATAAAGCGAGCGTCTTAGTCAGACGATCTACAATCACCCAGACCGCGTCAACTACTTGAGGAGTCAATGGTAACCCGGTGACAAAGTCCATAGTGATGCAGTCCCATTTACATGCTAGTTCTGACAGCAGCTACAACAGTCCTGCAAGTCTTTGTCATTCAGCCTTCACCCTTTGACAATTTAGGCATTGAGACACGAATTTAGCTACATCTGCTTTCATTCCTCTCCACCAATATAATTTCTTCAAATCATGATACATCTTTGTACTTTCAGGATGTACCGAATAGGTGGTGGTATGAGCTTCCTTCAATAGTTGGTGTCTAATGTCCAAAGTTTCTGTTTCAGGAACACATATTCTTCCTTTGTACTTCACTACCTTTTCATCATCTAAGGTGAACTCAGGAATGGTCCTACCTTTTTCGATGTCTTCTTGCACCGTTCTCAAATAAGGATCTGATTTAATAGCTGTTTTTACTTCATCAATTATATCAGGTATAATCTTCAACGTTGCGAACATATTTGAAAACCGATGAATAAACCCTTGGTTGGTTGGTTCACCTGGTGCATCTATCACGAACTGCTCATTACCGTAATTGAACACTTTTCCTGTAGTACACATTGCTGCAGTTGTGTTAACCTCTCCTTGAGATTTTATCATTGTTTTTCTGCTTAGCGCATCAGTAACTACATTAGCCTTTCCTGGATGATACTGGATATCACAATCATAATCCTTTAATAATTCCAGCCATCTTCTTTGTCGCATGTTCAACTCCTTCTGATTAAAAAGATAAGTGAGACTCTTATGTTCTGATTTAATCTGAAATTTCTCTCCGTACAAGTAATGTCTCCATATCTTGACAGCATGTACTATTGCCGCTAATTCCAAGTCATGAGTGGGATAGTTTTTCTCATGTGTCTTCAGTTGTCTTGAGGCATACGTAATTACTTATTCTCCTTGCATAAGTACACATCCTAAACCCAAGCCCGACGCATCTGTATATAAGGTAAATGGCTGTCCTGGAATAGGAATAGTCAAGATCGGGGCAGATATCAATCTAGCCTTCAATGTTTGAAAACTTTTCTCACATTTATCAGTCCAAACAAACTTTTCTCCTTTCTTAGTCAAACTGGTGAGAGGTACGGCAATTCGGGAATAGTCTTCCACGAATCGTCGATAATACCCAGCTAAACCTAGGAAACTTCTAATTTCTGCCATGCTCTTCGGTGCTTCTCACTTCACAATGGCTTCAATTTTGTTAGGATCCACTTTAATTCCTTTAGCGGATACAACATGTCCTAAGAAAGCGACCTCCTTTAACCAAAACTCACACTTTGTAAATTTGGCGTAAAATTTTTCTTTCCTTAATCGCTGCAGAGCGGCTCTTAGATTCATGACATGAGTTTCCTTGTCCTTGGAGTAGACCAATATATCATCAATAAACACAATGACCGACGTATCCAACATATCATGGAATACTCGATTCATGAGTTCCATAAAAGTTGCGGGTGCATTAGTCAATCCAAAAGAGATGACTAAAAATTCATAATGTCCATATCTTGTTCTGAATGCTGTCTTTGGAATATCTCCTTCCTTAATCTTCAACTGATGGTATCCTGACTGAAGATCAATCTTGGAGAACACCTTGGCACCTTGCAACTGATTGAACAAGTCATCGATCTGAGGCAACGGGTATCGATTCTTGATTGTAAGCTTATTCAGTTCCCGGTAGTCTATACACAGTCGAACACTACCGTCTTTCTTCTTTACAAATAATACTGGCGCTCCCCATGGTGATATGCTGGGTCTGACGTAACCATTGTCCAATAATTCTTGTAACTGTACCTTCAATTCCTTCAGTTCAGTAGGAGCCATTCGATAGGGTGCTTTAGATACTGGTGCGACTCCGGGTATCAGATGTATAACAAACTCTGTAGCTCGGTCGGGTGGTAGTCTTGGTAGTTCTTCAGAAAATACATCTGGAAAGTCACGCACCACATTAATATCCTCCATTCGTGGTGCTTCCTTGGTGAGGTCGACCACTGATACTATATACCCAACTCCTCCTTTCTCGAGGCATTTCCTAGCCTTTAATGCAGAGAGGATGAGTTTTCGTTTACGGGGAAGTTTGGTTCTCGCAAAACTAAACTCTGCTCCTTCCTTGTCTTTAAATTTCAGTTTCTTTTCTGCACATAATAGGTTTGCAGAATGCCGAGCTAACCAGTCCATTCCCAAGATGACGTCAAAGTCTGCCATCTCAAGTTGAATCAAGGTTGCATCCAAAGTCTTTTCGTCAATAAGAACTGGACATGGTCCATAACCTTTTTCTAATTTCACTTCTAATCCCATCGGTGATCGTACAAGTAGTTTGTAATCTAATGATCTAAGGGGTAGATTCAGCTTCTTTTCAAATGACATAGATATAAAAGAATGAGTAGCTCCAGAATCAAAGAGTACTCTAGCAGGTATGCCATTAATAGGTACAATACCTGTGATTTATTTTAGTTTTAGTCTACATGATCTCACAATGTAACACAAAATGAAAGGTTCAGGTCATACCTGTGACCACATCAGGCGATGTGGCAGCCTCCTCAGATGTAACAGCATAAACCTTTCCTTGCTGTAGCTGCTTCCTGGGTTTAGGACACTCTCTTGAATAATGTCTTATTTGGTTGCAGTTAAAGCATTTTACTCCTTCATTGTTTTGCTTTTGTTGCGGTTGAGCTGCTGGAGTAGTCTTGGCTGCAGTATTGAAGCCTTGAGTACGGGAGGGTTTAAATGTCCTTCTATTCCCTCCGTTATTTGAATTTTCGTTTGGCCTTTTAATACCCCTGTTTTGAGCAAAGTAGCTCTCCTTTTGGCTCGACTCTATTACCCGAGAAATTTGGGCTTCGTTGTAAACCTTCTTCTCCAGTCCCAGAACATGCTCATGGATGCTTCCCCTAAGTCCCATGACGAACCTTCGGATCTTTGTATTTTCTTTCCTGCATGCTGGCGGGTGCAAAGAAAAACAGCTCTTCGTAATGCTGTTGGTATGCATCCACAGTCATCTGGCCCTGATATAGACTCAGGAACTCTCTCTCCATAGAATCTCTAAAACTTCTGGGGAAGTACTTCTCAAAGAATGCCTCTTTATATATAGCCTAGGTCAATTGGGCATGCTTTGTCAATAGATAAGTCCTTATGGACTTCCACCAGTGGTGTGCATCACCTTTCAGCATGAAGGTTGCACACAACACTTTCTCCTCCTCATTCACTGTCATCATCGTAAAAATTTTTTTCATTTCATCAATCCAGTGTGCTGGCCACAAAGGATCTGCTGGCTTACCATTGTATTTTTTGGGCTTCATCTTCAGAAAATGCTCGATCAATCGGGAGTGGTCCAACTGATATGGAGCATAGGCCCCATACATAGGTGGTTGATACTGGTAACTGCCTTGAGCTACCTCAGGATTCTGCACTTGAGCCCGCATGACTGGTGTTTGAGGTCCATGGTGTACCGTGTTGCTTCTGCCTGGTACTGTGCTGGCCTGCCCTACTGGCATAGGTGTCTTGTGGGCAGCTGGAAAAGCCATCGCTATTGCAGCTTGCATATTTACTTGCACCTGTTGTATTTGTTGCAGCTGTTGTGCCAAGTTCATTACGGCTGTAGCCAAATCTGTAGGTGGGGCTGACAAGTTTGTAGGGTTTGCGTGGCCATTAGTCACTGGCGGTGCCATATTCATATTCTCTTGTGTTTCATGGTTTACATGACTGTCTTCCTCCACAGGTGGTGGTGGTGGAATTGGGTTACAGCCTCGTCTGGTCACCCTTCGCCCAGTCATTTCCTATTCTGGTGATGGTAGTGTCTGTAAACAATCATAGCACATGTGAGGCAATCAATATAAGTCGTTCTCAAGTAAAAAATTCAACTAATCAATATAATTTTCAAAATTTTCAGATCATTCTGACAAAATACTATATTTTCCATCATAGGGTCAATGGTAGGGTCAGTCCTTATGCGACCCTAGGGTATGCGAGCCTGAGAAACACTGTCAGCTTACCGAGAGCCTAGGGTCGATGGTAGTTCAGTATATGTCCGACCCTAGGTCCAACCCCTAGTTCTCTGTCAGATCACCGAGAGGCTAGGGTCGATGGTATGGTCAGTAATTGTCCGACCCTAGGTCCGACCCCTAGTTCTCTGTTAGATCACCGAGAGGCTAGGGTCGATGGTAGGGTCTGACGTAGGGTCGCATGTTTTGGTCGAATTCTGTGACCCTACGATCCAGAATCAGGTTTTTAAACCCGATTTTGGATTCATTTCCCATTCTTTCTCCTTCCTTCCAACTCAACTCAGTTTCCTGAGTTGCTACAGTATCGACCCCTAGTGTTTGGTGATCATATCTTCCATTCACAACTACCACTCCTTCTCTTCAGGTATGCTCTCTACTGTTTCACATTTTTTTTTTTACTTTCTAAACTAGGTTTTTTGCCCATTTACATCGTTTTCTTCAAATTAAACTTTTTCTAACCGTAAAAATTTAATTTTTATTGGGGGATTTTGCTATTGGTCACCCAATGGACGAAAGCCCTAAAAAATATTCGAGTTTCATCGGTTGGTTATCGAGGAACTTGAAATTTTCCATTTTTGACCTAATTTTTGAGATTTTTCGAATTTATTGGAATTTCTTTAAATTCGATCTTTCTAAATTAAATTTCCCACTGTATGAGCCTTGCAGGATGGTTTAGAACCTATGTAAGTCCTCCTGCCTAAGTGTTTGGGTGAAAAGTGAGGCTTTTTTTACCTTTACTGATCTATTATCTATTTTTCTTTGTTTTGGCAGACAATATGGCTCGTACCAAGGTGCCTAGAGCACATGACCCAGTTCGTTTCCGCTCCAACGAGGCCGAAGCTCAGTATGCTCGCTATGAGAGTAAGAAGGTAGAGGGGGGTCGCTGAGTGGACTTGGCTAGTCTAGCCTTATTCAACGTGGAGGGGGCATTTGGTGACATGGGCTGGCTCCCTGTGATTACCTATGATGCTTGTACCCGTCCGGATTTGGTGAGACAGTTCTATTGCAATCTCCAGGTAGTGGGGGATCGCAATGACACAGAGAGGGGTAGGGAGCTCAGGATCACGAGCTACGTCAAAGGGGTAGAGGTTTTCTTTGACTGCCAGCAGTTGGCTGATATTTTGGGCATATCAAATGATGGCCCTTTGGTGTACTGTGCTCCCAGGGAGCCCCAGTTCTTTTCCTTGGAGATGCGTGCTGAGATTGACAGTCAGCTCATTAGAGACGATCGTTGGGAGATGAAAGCGATCAATCTACGTCTAGAGCCTCAAGTGTATTGCAAAATCATCCAGCACAACCTGATATCCCAGAGTGGACACTATGAGAGGATCTCCCAGTTGACTCAGTATGTCCTCTACTGCATTTGCACTAGGCAGCCCATCTGCCAACCTTACATTATCCTGAGGATGATGATCCGTGCTACGCTGCCTGGTTAGATAGGCAACTTGCCTTATGGACGTCTGATCACTACTCTGCTCACCTTCCTAGGTGTTGATTTAGTGAATGAGAGGATTCAGGAGAAGAACTTCTCATCGGTGCTGGACTGGGAGGCCATATGTAGGATGGGTATGCAGGATGCTCAGGTCAGTGATGATGAGAGGAACGCTCTGGTGCGTCCTCGTACTCGGGTAGAAGTAGCAGACGTTGAGGCGGCAGCAGCAGCAATAGCAGCAGCTGGAGCAGGGGTTCATGGGAGTGATGCTGAGGATGAGGATCGCATGTATATGGATGTAGACACTATACCTCCTCCATCACCTCTACATTCTACTGGAGCTGGTCCATCTCGGGCTCCTTCACACATGGCTGATCCTTCACACTCTGATGATATGATGGGATTACTGTGTGAGATCAGAGAGGCTCAACGTGTGACGGACTTGAGAGTGGGAGAGCTTCTAGATGCTCAGTTGCAGGTTGTTTGCAGAAAGGCTCACTAGACAAGTAGCGCACGACAGATAGGAGAGTGGGCAATCTTCTAGATGCTCAGCGTGCGTCTGATCAGTGGATGGCCGAGTTGATAGCTAGTCTCCAAACGACCCAGACTCAGGTAGCCTGGTTGACTAGAGTGTATGCTATGGACTACGACAGAGATCGCGAGGCACCTCCTCCTCTATCACCTCCAGCTCCATGATGTATATTTTCTTTTTATCCTTTTTTTGTACTACAGAGTAACTGTCCGGGTTGTGGACTGTACTTTGCTTTGGATATGTATAAACGTGCTCTGATTTGATGTATATGAAACATGTTTCTCCTTTATATGTGTATTATTCTCTTTCTTAATTTTGTCTCAAACAATACAGGTTCTTACAGTGTGTTCTTATTAAAGCTTTTAAATTTTATCCTAACTCAGTTCACAAACTTTGTGGAAATATACTGGTTTAATAGACAGGGCGTGGGAGCTCTGATACCAAGTTGTCACACCCCAATTCCGTACTATTCAGAATGGTGTCATGAACCGCTAATTAACTAATGGTTCAACCAGGATCTCGAATAGGCTGTATCCATTTGCTTAAACCATACTCATCCACAACAATAATCAGAGTAAATACACAATAACAGAAGTCTTTATATTAATGAACTGAGAGTCTAACAATTATAAATTAATAAATTATCCAATTATTCTCCATTGACTAAGACATAAAATTAAAATAATTAAACTCCACTATAACGAATCATGCAACTCCACTATAACTTCAGCGTCCATCGCCGCCGCATGTCCATACATAGGAGCATTCATGTAGTCTTCAACCATGGTACCTGCATCATCAACTAAAAGCATTCGACGTCGAAAGGGTGAGCACACATCATGGCTCAGTGAGCAAACAAAATAATGCAACAGACATATGGATGCATACAATTCATATCTTTAGTCTGGTTCATAAGTTTGCAATGTGCTATAGAAAGGATAGGTGGCCGCCGCACCTCTATACATGAATGTGTGGAACCGTCCAATGGATCAAACACCATTGCCGCCCCAACATGCACCCACCATGGAATAGAGATAGAGCTAAAGTGCTTAGGACCGCACCGCATCACACTTCCCCTGAAGCTCTACCCATACCAACACGTAAGCCCCTGTTGGCGAGGGCTTGCAAACTGGGCTCGCAACTAACCAATCCTAATGTCAAACAGTGTAACTTAGGCCTCACCCCAGCATCCCTCAATACATCCATAGAGATAGAGCTAAGGCCCCCCGACAGAGTCAGAGACTACACGGTCCGAGACCACCTCCCCTGATGCCCTACGACGTAATAGTTCTGCTAAGGTAATGGCGATACGACGATGCTAGTGGACAAGACTTGAGTAGAGATAGAGCTAGAGTCTAGTGACCAAGATGAACCACAGTGTCACGTCCTTCCCCTGATGCTCCACTCGCATCAAGCACACTAACCACACACATACATTCACATGCCTATTTCTAGTATCATAATCATCATCATGTTATAAATAAACTGAACTAAATATGCATGAACAGTAATAACAGGAATAGCAGATGACATGTGATATGCACATTACAATCATACTATCATAGAATCATACATGGTATTGGACTCAATAAACAAAAATTATTATTAGCCAATTAGTTTAGGTCTTGTTCCCTCACCTTTGATTGAGTGTAGATCCTCGTTTAAGCTTTATGAATCACCTTTAAATCACTAGAAAGGCCTAACAAGTCGATAGATTTTAATTAGAATTAATTCCAACAAATTTAGACTAGCTAAAATCATTGGGTCGCAGGTAGGGTAGCACCTTGGGTCGGTTACTAATCGACCCTAGGGTGTAGGGTCGGACGTGGGGTCAGTTATCAATCGACCCTATGTGCGACCACACCCTCCCTGGAACTTCCTGAGGGCATGTGATCGATCCTATGGTCTCGTAGGTCCATTCTAAGATTGTTCTATGGCTCATAACTATGTTTTTTACACACTTTTCATTGCCTATGATGATTACTTCCATGGATTCTTTTGAAACTCATCCATGGATAGATGATTTGGGTTTCTCCTAATCCTAACTTCTTCATATTCCATTCTAGGCTCTTAATATGAAGGGAATTAGACTCATACCTGAAGTTGGCTGAGATTCAGAGGTTCCTCTAAAATTCCTCCTCTTCCTTAGTCTTTTCTTCAATTTTCCTTCTCTTCTTCTTTTCCTTCTCCTTCTCTTTTTCTCACTTTCAATTAGGGTTCTAAAAGGAGTGAAAGTGGCTAAGGGACATCCTATTTATAGAGGAAAACCCTCCAAAATAGGTCCCATCGAGTTTAGGAAAGAACCCCTTGAAATTAGAAAAGTTTTCTAATTTACGATTTCTGTCTATCATCATAGAGTCGCACGTAGGGTCGTAGGATCCATCGACCCTAGGTTTTTCTAGTCATGCGACCCTACAACTAGAAAATCATAGGTTGGACTTTTGTTGAGGTGGGGTCGACCCTACGTGTTTAGGCATGCAACCCTACCCTCATATTTACTGTTTTTGGGTCAAACTCATACCTGGTATTGTAATTTCCTTTACGCACTTGGTCCACTTGGCTCGACCATGATAGGTAGACCTGGTACAAGATGGTAAGACCGGTTAGTTTGATACGGGTCTTACAGGAGCTGCCATAAAATCTTCAACAGTATATCCTGCATCCATATCTGAAAATGTTTATATATACAAGGGTGAGCTCAAAACTTACCTCAGTAAAGCACAAGACCATGCAACACACAAAATGCATGAGATAACATTACAATTGGGTCAGGTATAACTTGCAAAGTGCTATGGTAAGGTTTGGCGGCCATCGCACCTCCATGCACGAAAGTGTGGCAATACCCAATAGTTAGGCACCTCCCATGCCCCATATCACTCACTCCAGTATAAAGATAGAGCTAGAGTCTGGTGAGCAGGCAGAGCCACCATCTCACGTCCTCCCCCTGATACCCTACACCGTATCAATACCTAAACCCCTATTGGCAAGGGCTTATAAGTGGGTTTCATTTCTAACCAGTCTTATATGTCATCATAGTATTTATGGCCCTACCCTAGCCTAGCTCCTTATGACATAGAGATAGGGCTCGAGTCCTACCCCTGATATCCTATTCATACCAAGCTCACTAAGGTAGACGGTGATACGAAAAGGTGGTAGTGTGAGGATACATCTAGGGCTACACTCCCCATCACATTCCACATACTAACGAAAACATTTGCATGCCTAAACAATTACATTCCTAGCATACGAATATGTGTGAACAGATAATAAAATAAATAACAAGATGACATGTGAGAATACACAGACAACAATCAAACAGTTACAATTATAGATACAATGGTTAACTGTTTATTAATTATTTAGGGTTCGGGGTCTTGTCCCATACCTGACATATGATTGCAAGTCTCCTTTGTGTTATAGAGTCTACTCAAGCTGTTGACAAGTCCTACATGACCATATTTATAGGTTAAAATTAGGTCTTTACATGGTTCTAGTTGGTCACAACCAAGTCTGACCAACAACAGGCTTCAAAAAGACATACCGGTCTCACTTAGCAGACATATCGGTCTCACTATAGTGCAGCCGGTATGCGCCTGTAGTATATACTGCAAGACCATACCGTAGGACTTTTTGTCCAGCCTATATGCCCTATGGTATAGCATACCGCAAGACCTATTTGTCCAGCCGGTATGTCCGACGGTATGGGTCTGAGAGTCCATTATCGGACCTCCTTCTCCCATTGATCATCGGCTTGGTTTTAGGGTTCCTCCTAAACCATTCTAAGGTCAAGATACATGTTAGGTTTAGATTGTTTATTGTTTAACCTTGTAGAACGACATCTCCATCCTTCTCGAAATGGATTTTGTCGAGGAACTAGGGTTTTATAGATCTAGGTTTTGGATCAATACGCCGTTTTACGGCTTTGATCCATAAACCAAACATTACTACAGAGGTAGAGCACTTATAGGTGTTTGTTGAATGACAGTGCTCTCCTTTCCATGAAAAATCCCTTCTCAAATGGCTTCCTTCCTCTCTGCTCCTTCTTAAATCTCTTCCAGTCAGCTCTAGGGTTTGAGCGTTAATGGAAAAGATCTAAGAAAAAGAAAGGTGCATATATAGAGTGAGAGACCATTCTAGGAAGGTCTACTATGTTCAAAAGATTTTCTAAACTAGGATTTAGAGTATGGGACCCACTGGAGTCCTTCATTACTCGTGTCCATATACCAGTTGGACATACCAGTCTCACTCAAAGTGCAATCGATACTGAGATCTGTATGTGAAAACTTGGTTTTTAAGTATCGTTTCTCATACCTAGATGCCGTGGTTCGTCACCCAGCCTCGTCTTCTGGTCCAGTTATGATTGGAAGACCTGTTATGATGAGAAACATCAGTTAAATTGGGTTTTTAGAGTACGGGTCTTACAACTCTAGCACCCTTAAAAGAAATTTCGTCCTTGAAATTTACATGTAGGGCTCACACATGTCATCCAATAACTACTTGTGTATGCATTCACATTTTGTACTATAAACTGTGGTGTGAATGTATATGACTGAAATTGATGATTAATGGTGAAATGGTCGAGGACCCTTGAATCTACCCTTTATTATGATAATTAATGAGTATGTCACTTACCTTTAGTGGGATGACAACGTCTTGGGGGTAGGGGGCAAAACGGATGGCTTGGGATTCCTGTTGAGTTTGGTGAGAGGGATATATCGGATGACATGTAGGTTTTTGATTAGTGGCACTACTCCTGTATGCAACCCTAACCAGTAGGGGGTCAGGTACTGGTAGAGTGGAGTGATGAGGGGGAAGGGTCAGCAGTGTTCGTTGTAGCATCACTAGCTGGACTTGCTGCCCAATCACCATTCTGATTGGGATTTTGTGTGGGGCACCAGGGCTACTGGGTAGGTTGGTGAGTACACAAAACCCTTGTGCATGGAGGTCGTAGTCAGCCTCTGGGAGGTGTGGTTAGGCCTTACCATAGCACATAGCATACATGATACCTTACTTTTGCATTTGTTGTGTGTAATAAGCTGATCATACATACTTGTTGCTTGCCTGTCTGTTTCTCACTAAGCTCATGTTGGAGAGTTGACCCTTGCATACACCAATCTTTTATATGGTCTTACAGGTATTACCATTGCTGACTACTTAAATACGTCGGCAATTACTCACCTAGCCCAGCTAAGAGGAGTACAGTACGAAGATGGAGTACATGATGCAGACTGCGAGTGCAATATGTGCGTGTTTGATGAGTAATTATTCCAAAGAGAAGATCTTGCACAATGAATTGTTTTCTATTTTAAGTATTCTTTGGATTTAATGCCCTACGATTGGGAAATGCCCTACCTTTGAGTGCGGTTTTGTTATGTTTTGATAGCCTGTGATGTATAGGGCAGAGTTACTTTAAGTTTGATTTATTTAGTTAATGGTGAACCTTGTTTTGAGGGCGTGACACAATGATACTATTATTCCTATTTATTAATGTAGAGCTCATGGTTATTTAGTAACTTCTGCTATTTATTACTTTGGATTATGATTATGGCATTGTGTTGGTGGTAGTTGGTATGTGTGTGCACCACTTATGAGGCCCTAGTGGGATCACATCCAAACTAAGGTTTTGATTCTATTCGTGTCCTAAAAGAAAAATTTTCAGACTAGTATTTTTTAGTGTGATACATTGAATCCATCTATGGGTCCAGGGAATATTCTATACAACTTTAAAAATGGATTAAAATCATTAAATCCAGTGGATAGGCCAATTTGGCCTGCCAGATTGATGGTCCCAGTCGCTACTCCATCCGACCGGCCTTAGCAACCAACAATGGTATCAAAAGCTTATGTTGTAACTTTTATTTTACTTCTAATTTGGTCAATCATTGGTGCAACCAAGTTTCTTGTTAATGACTGGGGAACCCGTTTGGTTGATAGTGGAAAATCTTCCTAGTACAACAGAATTCCGATTAGGCTAGGTTTTCTGGGTACAGATTTTACAGTAACGTCACCATGCTTTTGACCCTGTTCGAGCCCCTACATAGGACATCATGACTTGGCTATGTTACATATGGTCAATGTAAAGTAGCCTCGGTAAGAAGTGGTGCAAGCGTCCCATTCCACCCACCTTCCTCCTTACCAACATAACCAGACGTCATGAATCAATCATGGATCAGTTGCGTTCATGGGGTCATGAGCATCCCATTCTACTCTTTCCCACCACTACATGGCACTGCTGACCCCAAATGCAAGGATGCATATGCATGATCACACAGAACAGTATATTGGATGGCATGTTATCATACAAAAGCATGTTATCAATCTCACACCATCACACAACATAATAACTAGAGAAAGCATATGCATCCAAAGGTTTAGTTCCCTTACCGAAAACTTAAGGAGTAATCTCAATCAAATAGCTTCCTATCGGAGCCTTTGAGTCTCTATCAAAACCAAATACACATTATGCATTAATTTATTATCCAATAGAATTATTCTAGTTTCGCTTTAAGCTTATTTTTCCAGTTTTCACAGTGTTATTCACTTATCTGATAATTCATGCCTATTGTCTACTGTCTATTATCATAGCATAACATTAAGCATTAGTTATTAATTCCATTCATTAGCATTCATAGTCTAAGGGTACTTTTAACTCGTAATAAACATGCAATCCATATGAGATAGGTGAAGTGTGGATTAGTTCTCCACCAGACAGTACACTCATTAGTCAAATTTTACCTTTTATTAGTCTTAATACTAAGAAGGACTTCTTCTAATGAGGTTAGGGGTGTTTTAGCACTTTAACAGGGGTCTCAAGGATGAGTAGCAGCTATTAGCCGAGCATGGGGAGGTGCAACAGCCAAAATAGTGTGCAGTTAGTGGCTGCGGCCACACCTAACCAGGTGCTAGGAGTGCGGCTGATGGTCGCAGCCAAAGCTTCTACGAGGTCATGCGACTGCGCTAACACTACTAGAGTGTTACCTAGTCCCTGTAGGTTTGGTTTAAGGCTTAGATAGTGGAGGTGGTGTGTGGTTGGTTGTTTTGGTGTATAGACCAAAACCTACCTCTAATGTACATGCAACACAAGGGGTTTCACTTCATGGAATTCTAATTACAGGGTTCTAAGCCATTAAACATGTCCAAATAAGGTATAATAACTCACTGGCCAAGTTTGGCAGAGATCCGATGCCAGAATCACATGTGCCTGATGGCACTGACTGCGCATCATGACTGGTAGGTTGTGTGACTGGTCTCTACATCCACACATTGAAACGTGCCAGATCTCTGTGATTTTGATATAGGTGGTTTACTTTGATTTTTCTAAGTATGAATAAGGAGTTCGGGCTCATGGATCCATGTCTACATTACGGTTTGGATACCGTTTAGATTCTACAAGCAACCGAGAATCTGGATCTGGCATAGAAACCTTTAGATCTGATTTCTAGTCATTAAATCCACTTTCATGTTTGTGAGTCTTCTATGATCATTCTAAAGTCTCCAAGAGTTCATAAATATCTTTACTTAGCCTATTCGAGTCCTTACCATTTTCTTTCTTTTACCTTAAGTGTTACTGTTCACAATCCAATACCGTAGACAATAGTTCTCATGGTACAAGGCTCAACATTGTTGAATGGTATTTTCCTTTATGGATTTAGTCATGGCTTATGATTAAATCATGATCAATTCCTCAATAAGCATAATATCATTCCTTTACACCATTCATGGAGTATTTCCATTAAGATTTTAAATTAATCGATTTATCACTTTGTAAGTTCCATTATCTGATTCATAACTAAGGTAAAGGAATACTTATAGCAATACGTCTCCTTCTTCTTCGAGTTCTCCAGCAAGCAACCATTATTCCAAAGGTACGTTTCTTCCTTTCTCTTCTTTTCTTTTTTCTTTTCTTCTTCTTCTCTTTTCCTCTTTCGTTTTGCTCTGTTGGGCGGTATTCAGAGAGAGAGCATTCTCTCTCCTCTTCTTCTTCTTCTCCTTTCTCCCTTCTTTCTCTTTTCCTAGTTCGTACGTCAGAATCTCTCTTTTGAATTCGTGTGTCAGAATTTTCTCCCACCAATCTCTTGGTTTGGTTAGACTATGGAATGAATTTCGATCCTTATGGTAAGAGATGGGTTTTGGGATCTCCATGAAACTAAAATGAAAGGGACGATAATCTCCTTCCTTCCTTTCCTTACTTAGATCCATCGTGATAAACCTTCCATGGTTAGAGAAGACAGCAATTTAAATCAGAGGGTCCTGTGACCTATTGGTCATCAACCAATTCGTGCATAGGGTGCAGCGGCATAGAGTGCGGCTAGTATGCAGCGGCACCACTTCTTTCTCCAACCGGACCTCTTTTTTGGTCGCCCAGTTTAGGTGTGTGTGTTGTGCACTGGGTGTTTGCATAGGTTGGTTCTGAGACCTCTTGTAGTGAAATGTCATGAGTTTTAATGACATAGAAGGTTCAAGATAATGATTTTATGTCACCTCACGGGTATGTAATGGTCTTCAGTAGTGTCGGCCCGATACATTCGCATGTGGGAAGACCCGACACATGCCCAAAATGGTCAAACCGTAATGGGGTTTGGGCATGGGTCTTACAACTCCACCCCCTTACAAAAATTTTGTTCTCTAAATTTAGGCATAATTACGCCCTCGGTAGTTGGGGTATTAATTATATATCATCTACCTTCTTTCGAATTAGATCCTTTGACCCTATGGTCTTTTAATCGGACTCAGATTCCAAGAGGTACTGCAATGTGAGCGTAAGACCCGTGCTCAAATTCCATTACGATACATCTATTTTGGGCATGTGTTGGGTCTTCCCACGTATGAACATTCATATCTATGCGTACAGAAGACGAAGGCATAATTGTGTGGTGACATTGAGTCACTACCTTGACCCTCGTATGTCACTAGAATGCATGGAGGAACACTAGAAGATGCCTTGGACCCAGCCCATACAAAAACCTAAAGAGCCTGGAAAGTTCACACATAAACTGGCCGACCAAAAGAGGTCTGGCATGTAACTAGGGACGTGTAGTCTAACACGTGTTGCATGGTCTAGCCGCACCCCCCTGTGCGCAAACTGATTTAGTGACCGACTGAAATATTGGACCCACAGTTCAACTTTGATCTTCTCCCTCCATGACGAACTAAAGATGGTTTCTAATCATGGTAAGCCATCTTGATTGAGCCAAGGATGGAAGGAAGAGAGGGAAATCATCCCCTTTCCATATTTGTTTTTCATGCTTACCAATTTGGTATCAAAAGATATTTTAATCTCTATCCTCCCAATCTAATTGAAAGACTAGAGAACCGAAGGAGAGAAAGAGACTCTGAAGTGTCTGTAAAAAGAGGAAGAAGAGAAAAAGAGAAAGAAGAAGAGAAAAGAAAAGATGAAAGGAAGAAGGGAGAAACTCTTCTCTCATTACCGGCCAGTGAGGAGGAGAAGCAAAGGAGAAGGACAAGAAAAAGAAAGAGGAAGAAAAGAGAGGAAACACGTACCTCTGGATCATCAATCTTGGCTGAGAGCTTGAAGGTGAATCGAGTTTTTTGTAAGTATTTTCCCCCATTTTGAAACTTGAATTGTCATAGCCCATTATGGGGAATCAGGCTTGATATCTGAGTCATCCAAGAGACAACCAGAATCTTCTAGTGATCGACAACCAAAATAATCTACTAGTAAATCCCATAATCTACACAAACAATATCTATAATAATCAATAATAATTAATAATCATTGCAGCGGAATAATAAGAGTTGCAGTGGAATCATAATAGAAAATAGATGCTTCTAATGATATCATTACATAATAAGTTTATTATGTCTTACAAACTGTTCATAAATAATATTCATATTACATATACCCCGTACTAAATAACTAGTGTAAATCTGAAATAACATTCTATAGATAGACCAAACCTCATCTATCTACATATATCAAAATGAAGGCAAGGCACTGACTCAAGTCCTGTAAACACAGTCTTTATAGGTACAGCCCTAGACATGACCCCTCAGTGGCCCACCGCCAAGAGTGGTTCCCTCAACATCAATAGGATCCATAACAGCAGATGCAGTAGAGGTACCTAGAACAAAAGCTAAAAAGAATACGATATCGAGGGGTGAGCTCACATCCCAGCTCAGCGAAAAGAATTAGATACTCATGCAAAACCCTAGGCAACAAGATTATGAATGCAATATAGAAGCAAATAAATAAGCAACTGTAAGTGTCATACAATGTGTATGTAAGTCATGGTCGATCTGTACCCTAGCAAGGATCTGTCCATACCACACCACCCTTGGACAATGCTCGTACCCCACCGCTTGGGCATATACTTGTACCCCACTGCCTGAGTACCCCATACCCCACCGCCTGAGTTATGTCCCCTCGCTAAAGCACAAATCAGTTGACCAAGTTGATGCATGAGCATGTTATTATAATTGTTAGACTTTAGCAGAGGCACCGGCTACTACTCCCATAGCTCACCTTGATTCTTATTGAAGGCTAACGCGAAGCATGTGGAATTACAACGTACTCCCATATGTTGCAGGTTCATATTCTTCACCAACACAGACACAATACCACAATAGTCAAATCAACAGGCATGTGTATGCAATAAATAAATCTACACTCCAGCAGGAATCCTCGTCTTACTCCAACAGGCTGACCGTGCCCCCACTAGAGTATAGCTTGCCAACATGGCACGTGCTTCGTATACCTCTACTCCACACGCCCATCATATATGGAGTTAACAAGTTTGGGTCCTAGCAGAGACCCTGACTCCCTACTCCCTTAGTTCATTGTGCTCTATTAAAGACTAGGCAATTCCCAATGTGAATTCATGAAGATGCCCATTACATGAACCACCATGCATGGGTTGCACCCTAATGGCAAGCCCTAGGTTACTACTCCCATAAATCACCATGTCCCTATTAGGATACAGGCAGACCAATGTAGCACGTGTGCACATACTCTTGTACACCACACGACTATCATACATGATCATGCACACAACAATATAATTTTCTCATCCTATGTCTCGTGGACCGTGTATTGCACTCCCATACTCCACATGCCCACCATACAATATTTTCAACATACATTGTTATTGATATATAATCCAAATGCAAGAATAGTTAAAACAGTTTATTCGATGACATATTATGAAAATAAAAGTAACAATCACCACCAAACACCCACATGCTCAAACACCACGAGCACCCAATTCTCCTCACCTGTAGACACCAAAGGTGCTGAAGAACCTGAAAGCTGACAAAAGACTTCGCTCACTATCTATGGTGTTTTACCTAGTATGATTAGATAGTTTCAATTAGTTTGGTAAATATCTTTTAAACCATTGTAAACAGGTCCTAAAGTCCATACACGGGTCCCAATGTGGGTTAGAAACCAAAGGGATAACATTTCCAAGGTTAGACTGGGCTTATAGGATAAACTGGCTGAACCAGTAGATGGAACTAGTGGAATAGTTAGTCGGTTTGGTCTACGGCTCAACACTTAGGAAAATTCAATTAAAAGTAACCGGTAGGACAAATGGTTGATCATTTAACCAGTTGGTCATTCGGTTTAACACTCTGTCATGGAAAGAAGGTTACAATAGCTCAACTGGTAGTATAGCCGATTATACGGTTAGCCAGTTATGCCACCGCTTCTTTAAATGGCCTGACCAGTGGACCACTTGACAAACGGTTTCACCGGTGTAATCGATTGACTGGTAAAGGGCATTGGTTGACAGATCAATCGATCGAATGGTTTGGTTGAGGAAGTCCTTGGTTATAACTCACTAGTTTAGGGCTAAGGTCTCCTCAATTGAACGGTTGTTCGGCTGAAATCCAGAATCAGCATACGAACCAGAGATGAACTCCAACTTTTGGGAAAAGTTCCCCATTAAGTTACTTTCCACTTTTAATGGTGGGAAATTCCTTCCAACCATCATTAAACCCTTTGGGAGTTCATTGAGTTTCATTGGCTTCCACAACTATGGATGGAATCGATGCCCTAGCTTCTCTAGGTTAGGGTTTGGTTTTTCATAATGGAGATTTCATTCCCACTCCATGTTGTTCTTCCAAATTGGGGTAGTTCACTTTCCCCCATCATAGATTCATGAATTGGGGATCATTAGAGCTCCAATCACCACTACCATGGAGTTGGGTGGAGGAAACCTACTCATGGGGTGAATGAAAGTTTCCCATTGTGGATACCCTTTCATGGTGAGCCTTATATGGTCTCCTATCATGCATTCTCCATGGAAATGGAAGGAGAAGGGAGGATGGAACTCACCTTAGGAGTATGGATCTTGAGCTTCTTCTTAAGCTCCTTCTCATCCACTTCACAAGCACCCATGAACTTGAGAAGAGAAAATATGGGTAAGGCCCTTATTTATAGGGTCCTAGGAAAAGGTGAGTGGCCCACATGCATTCAACTGATTGGGTTAAACCGGTTGACCGGTTTGGTTGTATAGTCTATCAGTTGGGCAGATTTGTGTGCTCAGCCTTGGTTTAATGAGCCTGATCCATTAGTAACACTTCTTAGCTCCATGGGATCTTTCCTCCTATACTTACCTCACCTTACTCAACCCTAGAGTGTGACCTGACATCAATGTAAGTGTCCAAAATATCTGGGTGCTAAGGGTTAGCACAGTGAGACCCGGTACAAAGGATCCGAATCTTGGAGGATTCTAGGTGTGGGTCTCACTTGAATTGTATAGTAGAATAAACTGGAATGATTCAAGGCATGGCTGAGGAAGCATTGGATCATAGCCATGACCTATAAAGTATAATGAATAGAGTTTTTCTATATCAAATAATTAAGGATTATGAGATCTATAGTAACCCATGGTTAAATAAAAAAAAGAGACAATAATCCATCATCCTGGCAGAGCCATGGGTGTGTACACCATTGTTCTCAAACATGAATGATGAATGATAGTGCACATGGTTTAACTGGTGGCTAGAATGAATCCATGGATGTTGGAAAGCCATAGAATGCCAACTAGGGATCCAGAGTTGACCATTGGAGACTCGGATCATGTGTAAATGGATGGATTCGAATGCCTTGTGGTCAGATCTGAAGCTCTTGAAGCCAGATTGGATATTTTGGTTATATGGACAAGTGAAATGGTGTCCATAAGTTAGTATGAAAGTCAAGTTTAGAACCCAAACTTGGTATGTAGACTATGAAAAATATGAGAGTCACGTCGAAAGAATTTGGAGACCATAGGGCCACTATCTAATGTGCGGTCGATGACGAGCCGCACGGCCTAGTTGTCATGACGTACGATCGTACATGTGTCGCATGCCATTCTGACACCGGACTTTGATTAAACTTGGCCGGTAACTCTTTATTAATTACTAAGGATTTATTGAGGCCTTAGGACCCAAAATAGTATGTCTTGTAATAAGTGTATAATTTTATATTTTTATTCCTTTTGCATTATGATTTTTATGGTGTTTTATACCTTATTGAGCTTCATAGAATTTATTTTATGAGTTTGGTGTATTTTAGAATTTTGTTAATTAATTAATAAAAGATGAAAAAATTCTAGCACTCTCAATATTAACGTTTTGAATTTCATGTAGGATTCTGACATGGAAAGAGTTCGTTTGGGCTTCCAAATGTGGTTTTAAAATCTGATTTGGAAAATAGATCCAAATCTAAACCAGAGAAGGAAGGTTGCTACACACGAAAGGTTCACTATTGGAAGACCTTGATTGATTGTTGGAAATCTTGAGGAGAATATACACAATTATAAAGTCTTACAAAATTTGGTAGATTTGGGGATGACAATTGTTTAATAATGGAATGATTTTCATCTAATCTAGGAATGAGGATTTTGTTTAATTTTTATTTCCATGTAATAAGGTTGTCAAATCTAGGCATACCAATTTTAGTCTTGTATTTTGGCTATTTAAACAATGTAAAGCCTATGTAAAGATCATCCAAGAGTGATTGAGAAAGAAGACAGTGGCTGAAGAAAAACTCTCTTTCTTTTATTCATGTGTTCTTGAAGAAGTCATGTGTGGCTAACTTTCTTATCTTCGGTTAGACGGAGCTGAAGCCATCATTGTAAACTTGTGAGACTTGTTCTTATTTATTGATTTTTAATTGAATATTTGTTTTTCTTCCGATTTATGTGTAGAATGATTGACGAATGGGTTGATTAGGAGTACTACTAATTGATTTATTTATTTAATCGATTGTTAGATTAGAATTAGATTGCTATCAATTGATTATTCTATGTCGGTGGTAATGTGGATTGATTTAATGGACAAGTTAATGTTATATTCCTAGGAGAAATTAGATTAAAGTAATTAAACCACACTAGTGTATGCTTAACATTTAATTTCAATCGTCTTTCTAATTGTTAATGCTATTCCTGAATCAAATCGAGAGCTTAGTCTTGAGATTGATTTAAGAGTAAGGGTACTATTAATAAACTATCTTTTAATAGACCAATCTTAAGGAAAGACTAAGGATTTTAGGCCTAGTCTTAATTTTCTTGATTGATTATTCAATTGGAATTGATTATCCTTTATGTCGATGAACAAGTTTACGAAGATGGTGTAAGTATCCTTTTGATCGAAGCTTTCTCTTATTGGTTTATTCCTTGATATTTGTATTACCTTGCTCTTTATTCTTGCATTTTAGATAATTAATTACTTTTCTTTTCTATTGCAAACATACCCCCCTCCATACGTTGGATAGCCAATAAGATTTCAATTGCCTAACATCCACAAACTAATCCATAAGATTTTAATTGCCTAACATCCACAAACTAATGGGCAAGCCGAGGTATCTAATAGAGAGGTGAAGTCAAATTTAGAAAAAATAGTTAATCCGAATAGGAAAGACTGGAGTACAAGACTTGACGATGCACTATGGGCTTATAGGACTGCTTATAAGACACCTATAGGGATGTGTCCATATCGATTGGTTTATGGAAAAGCATGTCATCTACCGGTGGAATTGAAGCACAAGGCGTTCTGGGCAATTAAGCAATGTAACATGGAGACGGATAAGGCGGGGGAGCAACGAAAGTTGCAATTGCAGGAGTTAGAGGAGATTCGCAATGGAGCTTATGAAAACTCTTGGATTTATAAGGAAAAGACGAAGGTCTTTCATGATAAAATGATTTTTAAGAAGCAATTTGTTATCGGACAAAAAGTGCTCCTTTATAATTTAAGGCTTCGATTATTTCTTGGTAAGTTGCAGTCTCGCTGGATTGGTCCTTTTATTGTTATTAATGTCTTTCCACATGGTGCAGTTGAGATTCAAAGTTTGGATACTCAAAAGATTTTCAAGGTCAATGGATATAGACTTAAACCTTACCATGAAGGTTTTCAAGTTAACTTGTTGGTTGAGGAAGCTATGGACTTAGAAGATCCACTTTATTCAGATTGAGGAAAGCTGTAGAGTCGAGCTAACGACGTTAAACAAAAGCGCTGCTTGGGAGGCAACCCAAGAAATCAGATTTGCTTTCTTAACCCTTTCTCTTTTTATTTTCATAGATATTATGTTTGTTTTTATCTTTTTCTTTGCATTTAGCTTTACATTGGGGACAATGTAAGTTTTAAGTGTGGGGGAATTCTAGGATGTATTTTGTTTTTATTTTTACATGTTCTTAGTATATATTGGTTGTATATACTAATTGAAAAAAAAAATATTGGTTGTATATACTAACTGAAAAAAATTGACTTAAAATTTTCTTCCAAAAAAAAAAATTATTTGTCAAGTTACAAGTTTGGATTAATTCTCTAAAGTGACCATGTTGAACTTTATAAATATGATTAAATTATTGGGATTCTTGAACCTTAGATTAGATATGCAACTAAATTTGAATCACCATCTGAGATAAAATTTTATTGTTATGTTCTTTGTATTTCACGTTTGCACCAACTCTTAATTGTGGGGAATAAACGGTGAATTTGAGAAATGGCAATTCTAAAAAAAAAAAAAAAAAACTTGATAAAGAATAAATAACCGCTTCAATGTCTAAAATGCCTCAAAAACAAAAGAAAAATTGGCATGATGGTTATAAGTAGTTTAATTGACTATGTTTGATTTTGTGGCTTTTGTTACTTGAGTTATTAAGTCCTGGAGGTGTCTCTACACCTAGTGCCCTAAAGCCAATTGGTTTGGGAGTCACTGACCCAACACTTGCTACATGGGTAACTTAGAAAGCCTAAGAAAATAAACTTTGCACAAGTTGATGGAAAAAATTGACTTCTAAATTTTCTGATTTTGTGGTCTTTGTTACTTGAGTTATTAAGTCCTAAGGGTGTCTCTACACCTAGTGTCCTAAAACCAACTGGTTTGGGAGTCACTGACCCAACACTTGCTACATGAGTAACTTATAAAGCCTAAGAAAATGGACATTGCACAAGTCGATGAAAAAAAAAAAAAAAACAAAGGTGTTATTTTTCTTGAAGTATACTGTAAAGCCCCTTACTAATTGAGTTACATCACTTCACACTATAGATCCATATTAATATGAATTTGTTGAAGATGGTGACTAAAAGAAGTTATTGTATCCTTAATAAGATTTAAGTTGTCTATTGAGTTTAATTCTGTTTATGAGTTATAACTGTGGAGTACATAGAGTTTTATTTAATTCTTGTAATTTGTAAAACCTAAAAATATTTTTCTTTAAATTTTGTGGGTAGATTCACTGCAAACCCTTACGAGACACAACTCGTCCACTAGGGGTAACCTAGGGGTTCAATGGCTTGTTGTACATGCTAAGAGCAATCGTGGTTCCTACGAAAGTGGAGTAGTTTAGGATTTTTTTATTTTATTTTATTTTGCCCGAGGACGTGCAACGGCTAAGTGTGGGGGAATTTAATAAGTGTATAATTTTATATTTTTATTTCTTTTGCATTATGATTTTTATGGTGTTTTATACCTTATTGAGCTTAATAGAATTTATTTTATGAGTTTGGTATATTTTAAAAATTTTGTTAATTAATTAGTAAAAGATGAAAAAATTCTAGCACTCTCAATATTAATATTTTGAATTTCATGTAGGATTCTGACATGGAAAGAGTTCGTTTGGGCTTCCAAATATGGTTTTAAAATCTTATATGGAAAATTGATCCAAATCTAAACCAGAGAAGGAAGGTTGCTACACACGGAAGGTTCACTATTGAAAGACCTTGATTGATTGTTGAAAATCTTGAGGAGAATATACACAATTATAGAATCTTACAAAATTTGGTAGATTTGGGAGTAGTAATTGTTTAATAATAGAATGATTTTCATCTAATTTAGGAATGAGGATTTTGTTTAATTTTTATTTCCATGTAATAAGATTGTCAAATCTAGGCATACCAATTTTAGTCTTATATTTTGGCTATTTAAACAATGTAAAGCCTATGTAAAGATCATCCAAGAGTGATTGAGAAAGAAGACAGTGGCTGAAGAGCAACTCTCTTTCTTTTATTCTTGTGTTCTTGAAGAAGTCATGTGTGGCTAACTTTCTTATATTCGGTTAGAAGGAGCTGAAGCCATCATTGTAAACTTGTGAGACTTGTTCTTATTTATTGATTTTTAATTGAATATTTGTTTTTCTTTCAATTTATATGTAGAATGATTGATGAATGGGTTGATTAGGAGTACTACTAATTGATTTAATATTTTATTGATTGTTAGATTAGAATTAGATTGCTATCAATTGATTATTCTATGTCGGTGGCAATGAGGATTGATGTTAATGGACAAGTTAATGTTATATTCCTAGGAGAAATCAGATTAATGTAATTAAACCACGCTGGTGTGTGCTTAACGTTTAATTTCAATCGTCTTTCTAATTGTTAATGCTATTCCTGAATCAAATCGAGAGCCTAATCTTGAGATTGATTTAAGAGTAATGGTAATATTAATAAGCTATCTTTTAATAGACCAATCTTAAGGAAAGACTAAGGATTTTAGGCCTAGTCCTAATTTTTTTGATTGATTATTCAATTGAAATTGATTATCCTTTATGTCGACGAACAAGTTTACGAAGATGGTGTACGTATCCTTTTGATCGAAGCTTTCTCTTATTGGTTTAATCTTTGTTATTTATATTATCTTGTTCTTTATTCTTGCATTTTAGATAATTAATTTCTGTTCTTTTCTATTGCAAACATACCCCCCTCCATACGTAAGATAGCCAATGAAGTTGTGCTAATAAGATCAATCAGAATCTGCTTTAGTACAATAATTGGTTATTTTCTGAGTCTTATTTTTTTTTTCTCTCTTTAGGTTAATTAAACATTTTAATCTTGATCATATAATCCTTGTGGGTTCGACCCTTACTTGCTACTATCTACATTTCAAAGTAAGGTAATTTAATTTGAGCGCTCGACACACATCATCTTGATGAGAAAATCCATCACGCATCATGTGTACCTGAAATAAGTGTTAGTTTATACCTTGAATAAATTAATCACGAACTATTATTTCAAGTTAAGACTTGAGACCAACCCTATAGAGGTTAGGTAATTTTTTGAGGTGTCGACATTGTCAAGCGACCATGTTTCGAAGTGCGATTGATCACGTGCTGCACACCTAGTAGTCGATGACCATGCGGTCGACCATGTGCTGCACGAGGTTTTTACCTCTGTTGCTGACCATCTTTGGTTAGTAACTCTACATGATTTTTATGAGTTTGCCTATAGGTTTAGATTTCTAAAATCAAATGCTCATGAATGTTATATAGGATGTTTCAATCGGTTACACCATAAAATATCTTGCTGTTTACTATTTCAATTGACAAGTAACCATTGGGCATCAAATAAGGAACTTTAGGGATGAAAAATCAGACCCTATACAATGGTAGAACCCTGGCTTCGTGATAAGAAGGCCTTCTTAGTATTAAGCTTTTAAAAGGAAATCCTTTCTCCGTCTTATGGAGGATTGATGTTTATAGCACTTGACTCCTACGGACAGTAGGTCTTCTGCAAGCGTAGACATACCCAAAAATTATGAACAATAATGAATGAATTTAGTATGAACCCCTAGATGCTATGTCATGATAAGCAAACAGTAAATGGAAGGTATAAAACTTCAGATAAGTAATTAAAGCTATGAGCACCAGAATAATGAACTTAAAGAGAAGTTTAATTAATTCTATTGAATAACAAATTAACAAATATTATTGTTTATGATCTTGAATCCTTAGCTACGAGGACCCTGGTAGACAGCTACCTGATCGGCTTGTGAAGGAATTACTCTTTAATTGACAGTGAGGACACTTGAACTTTGTTTGGTAGATTAGTTCTTTTGAATTGTATTGAGTGATGTGATGTGATTGATAACATGCTTAAGTGTGTAATAATATACCATCTAATAAATTTTATTGTTTGCTCATGCATACGCATTCTCTTGTGTGCGATCAGTGAAACTCGTAGTGGTTTGGAAGCAAGATGGAATGGGTTGCCTAGTGACCTCTTCATGAAAGGTAGAGCTGGTCTTGATGATTCATGATGTCTGGTTAAGTCAATAAGGAAGAAGGTGGGTGGAATGGGACGCTTGCACTACTTCTTACCAGCACTATTTTGCATTGACCATATGTAACCTAGCCAAGTCACGACGTCCTAAGTGGAGACCGAATGGGGTTGGAAGCTTGGCGAAGTTATGGTCCAGTAATATAATTAATTAGGTGGACATGGCTAGTCGAACATGATTATCCCGATAGCTGTATCCCTAGCCATTAGGGGGTTATGTAATGGTATGGGTGCAATAAAAAGGTGGTATGAACATAGCTGCAATGCTCCCCCTACTCAAAGTAGTGTGGATGGGCAGACGAGTCGACTTATGAGATTATCATCTCCTTAAGTGCCACGAGGTGGACTTAGGATGAGTTATGGATAGGCAACCGGTGTAATATGGACTTGTACCTCAACGATGTACCCATACTTGGGGTGATACTATAAGTCGAGTGAGACAGTATCATCTGATATGGATGACCAGTACAGACTGGAGACTCCATTTGTAGGTTATCCTGAGCTGACACTTACATCTATATACCTAACCGTAGTTGTCTGTACATGCATATTGTTTGTTGCACGTTTAGTTTTCTTACTAAGCTCGGTGGTTGAGCTTACCTTGTGCGCACAAACTCTTTTAGATATTGCAGGTACTTCTCGTGACTCTTCTGGTTGCAGTCTTCTAGTGTGGAAGATGAGGACTCTGAGCTTGAGGAGGAGCTATTTGATTCTTGATCGATTCGTAGTGTTGTGCATGGGTTTAGGCTATGCCCATGTTTCTTTTCTTAGTTGGGATATTCTATTTACTTTATTTTGGCTTTATGACAGAGATAAAATTTGAACAATATTTATTTGGTTTGGAATAATTTTCTTTGGATTAATACTTTGAAAATTTTGATAAAGGATTAAGTTAAGAATTTGGAATTTAAATATAATATGTTTTATTTAGTTATTTATCAGCTTTAATAATTGATTTTAAATTTTAAGTCTTTCGCTAATTTACTTTCTTTCAGGTTGAAGAATGTTTATTTTTAATGATAAGTTAGTAAATTTTATTTTGATAATTATTACGTCTAGATTGACTTATGGAATACCGTAATGTGTGATCCTAGAAGGAGATTTCTTGTGCCTGGATAGGATGAAAAGATCCCGTTTCATTTTATAGTACCGATACATCGGGAACGGGGTGTGACAGTGAGTCCCTTGCCTTCTTGTTATATAATAGTCGAAGGCTCCACTGTTTATAACAAATCGACTTGTGGTTCGGTGATTTGGTCTACCATAGTCGACGGTTCCATAGTATAAGATGAATCTACCTAGGTTGGGGTAGTTAGGTGGTCAGTACGTAGGGTCTCTGATGTATCTTCTTACATCAGATGTGAATTATGATAGGGTTGGAATAGATAGTGGCATAGCTGTTAGGAAATATAGTTGCGCGGATCCACTACTTCTCAGTTTCTAACACCACAAGATTCTGTATTTCTCTTTGTGTAACTTCCTTACTACATTGAAAGGAAGTCACTTCAAGATACTAGCTTCGTTAGGGAGCAACGAAGCTAGGTGATCTTAATTCTTTCTCAGTTCCTTTGACCTTCTCAACATTCCTCGAATTATTTAATTCCAAAATTCCTTTCACTAACATTTGTTCAGTTTAATAAAATCTTACACATTCTTCCATATCAACCTCTTAACTTCCCTATGAGGCAATATACATTAATCAACTTCTATTCTGAACATGTTTACTTCTTTAAATCATTTACAGCAACTCTTCAAATCATTAACACCAGCTCTTTTGATCATTTACACGGTGGTCATAGATCTTGATTCATATTAGTACCAAATTCTATCTCCATCGATATATATGTGTGTGTGTGTGTCCTTTCAATGTTTTCATCATCTCCTGATACATAAATCATTCCTTGAGATATGAAAAGTCATTATCCCTTAATAAGATTTGGTAGTCAAATTACTTCGATCAAAATCTTTGGTAATCCATTAGAGTAAGAGTCTTTATACACAGATTCCTTCATAAGAACTTCTAGTTTAATAGCCTTGACTTAAAAGTTTAACTTATGCATACATAGCCTTAATAAATTTCCATCATCATTTTCCTTTCATAATTTGTATTACTAACTTCCCATCTCTTAGTCATTATAACCACTTCTCATACTTGAGTGTATGACGGTTCCTTGCAATTAATCGAATAGATCATCGATCCAGACAATGGGTATCTCTTCTGTAATCCAATTCCTAAAGCATTCATGGATTCTTTTCCCATTACAGGTTCTGTCTTGCAAGTAATCTTAATACGAGTGCCGATCCTAGGAGTAGATCAACTTTGCATTCTGTCTTCTTATTTGAGGTAGATCAATTTATTCTCCTGAAATCACTTTTAAAATTTCATTCTTCATCCCATGTTTTCTGGTTTAGGGGTCATAATGGTAGTGTCCCCTATAGACATTATATCCTTATACAATCCTCAATAATATAAATTCTTACCAATAATTCATAATTGATAGAAAAATTTCCTTCTGTTTCTCTAACTTATCCCTGATAATAAGATCAGTTTATATAATTGTATATATCAACTTGTTATTTTTTATCATTAGCACTAGGATGCGGTTCTTGAGATTCGTTAATCGATTCATCCATAACATTTCCATAGAAATCAATACTTTCACTAACTTCAAATCCATATTGATAACATTTGTCAAATTTGGAGCTCAACATAGTTATAGGTGATATGACAGTTTAATTGGTGTTTTAATGGTCATTCATCACCTTCCCTTTTCAACTTCGACAATCTTGATTGAGGAGTTCGCTTTTCTCGTAATCATTTGAGATATAACTATATGGTTTTTATCCGAGTTAACAAGATTTGATTTAATGTTCCAATATTTATGACATATGCCAATGATGTGTAATAGTTGAATTTAGAGCATGCACCAACTTTTGAATTCTACATGAATGTGCAATGCTTTATCAAGAATAATGAAGGAAAAAGGAGTACCTGTCACCATGTTAGTGGCCTTTTCTGCTTCTCCTCCTCCTTCCTGCAATCCTTGTTTTGCTGGGTACCAGCAGTTCCTAGCCAAGTGTGTCCTTCTCTATTACAATTGTAACATCTCCTTGAAAGAGATGTCGTATCCATTTGATAAGGACATCTATCCTGATTGTGGCCCATTCTGCTGCAATATGTGCATCTGGGGATACATTGTGGAAAGTCCCAACGTACAGGACACCGTGAATGTTTCATGAGCGGAACTTCCTTGAGAGGTTTTTTGGTCACTCTCTTTCCTAGACTGGCAAAGGGGACTGTCCCTGTCTTAAGTACCCAGGAAGCAAGTTGGTCAAGAAGGCTTCTCGAAATATGTCCCACGTGATGACACCATGGTGTTCCCGGAGCACAGGTTCCATGTTTTACTACCACACGAATGGTTTGCCTACCAACTAATATGTAGCGCATTTGATTTTCACAGCGTCAGATAATTGCAAATTTTCCATAGATCCTTCCTGTACTTGGATTCATATCCAAGGTCGATCTAGATTCATATGCATTCCAGTGAAATGTTCAGGAATCTTTTTTAAGAATCTGTTCATGTCCTAAAGCACGTGGTCCTTGGCAATACCCGAGGTAGCGTCTTGGTTTGGGTTGGTAGCAATTGGTATGAGGACTTGTCTGGAACCTGAAAGAATTTGAACCGTTAGTTGCATCATGAATAGAAATGTTTTTATGAGGACATTATGCAATGCAAATGAATATGTTCAAGGCCATCAATAATGGTTTAATGTGAGCATTGTCGATATTACAAGCGAATAAACATCCAAACGAAGCCACAACAGTGATGATGGGATGGGCGGCTGCACAATGTGTGCAGCTGGGGCATGCTGTTGCACTGTCCGACCGCACATTGATGTCCTTTTTTTTAATAGAGGCACGAATTCTTTTTCTCATTTTCCTTTTGTTTTGGTCTAGTGTGCTATTGAAAGAGCACACACCCTTATCGTATTACCTCCTTTTGGGGATTCTTTGGTGATTTAAAGCTTGTATCTCATCATTCACCATCCTATTACATCATCAAGGTGATCCTCATACCGATTTCTTATTTTTCTACCCTAGACGATTTCTAATTTCGATTCCTACTATAATATCCCTTATAATGGTTCGGAACGATGGGGTTTTGTCCCAAATTCATGCTAAGGAATTGTCATCATACTTAACTTCATATAAACCCTCATTTTCATTAACCTATTTTGGTCATTAAAGCAAAAATCGAATTTCCTTTCTATCTTCTCAAAAATTGAAATTAACTTGCTTATCAATTGCTTTCCTTCAATCATTGATGTGTTACCAAAATCTCTTCATAGATAATTCAAACCTCAATTCAAAAGATATTAGTCTCTCAAACAACAATTTCTTTTCAACTTCTAATTTTCTTCATTTTATTCAATATCTACTTTGGCCTCTCTACATTGATAACCTGCACTATCCGTGATCTCTTATAATCATTGTCGTACATTGCTGCAGTCGTTTTACCTTGTATTCAAAGACCAACACTAAAATTTCTTTCTTTTGATAGATTTCCATCACCTTGGATTAGCCCAGTTGCAATGACTTCTCCAGACATTCTAATTTCTATTTGGAGAGGAGTCGTTTGTTGCCGGGGCAATAAGCCATACATCACCTTGGTCACCAAGGTATGACCGATGACAATTTTGGTCAGTAGAGGTAGCCAGGAATTGGCACTTATTTAAGCATAGACTGGTGGAATCAGGTCGATTTATTAGATAAGACGAATTAGAGAGATTTGCTATTCGTCGAGCTTTTACTGATATGGGTTGGTTGCCCGTTATTGGGTACCAGATGCCCACCTATTCTAATATTGTAAGGCAATTTTATTGTAACCTTCGAGTAGAATGAGGTATGGAGAATGGCATAGACGATTCGTCTTTATGGATTTTTAGTTGGGTGCTAGGATGAGAGATCATTTTGGACATTCATAGTCTTGCCTATCTCTTGGATGTGTCTACAGATGAAAAACTTGTTTATGGGGAGTCAAAGATTCCAATTGTAGTTGAGTGGGAGCTTGCATTGATTACGGGAGTAAATGATGTTAAGTCTCGAATTAAGTGAAAGTAACTGTCGACCAGTCCACAGAGTGTATAATCGCATTATCCAGTACAATATTGTACCCCAAAGGGTCAGAGGGATGTTATTGTGCATTTCTGCCAGTTTGTCGCTTATTGTGTCACTGTGCGGCGACAACTGTCTTCCATACTTGATTTTGAGAATACTGATTACTGCAACGCTCTATTTCTTGGTCATGCAGTCTTTCTTATGGGAGGTTGCTCACCCACATATTCATTCAGTTGGGGATAGAACTTCTCAAGATAATTACGTGGAGTGGTTCATCCATTTTGACTTTGGCTCGAATTCAGTATTCAGGCTCGGCCTTTAAGATGTCCTTCTCAGCGATGACGAGTTAGAGGTGATTCTTCGTCCACATCCATGATCTTGGCAACAATCAGCTAAGAAAATTCAGTATAGGGTGATTCCATCCTCAACTAGGATTGAGTCAGCTTCAATGAGTGATAGTAGTGATCCGACATACATCTCTATAGATTCTTCTCTTACTCAAGGTTTAGAAGATGCTGCATTGTTAGCAATTGAGTGAGAAGGTACACCAAAGTGGTGAGAGGTTTGTAATGATGTGTCACATATGACGGTTCCTCGGACTGGGATTCTTGATATTACGACACTACAAAATGTGTTGGTAGACGCTCACGCATTAGTGTTTGAGTTACAGGAATACCATCAAAAGACACAAGATACAAATAGGATTATCTTCATACAAGAGGTGCATTCTATAAAATATCTCAAGTGTGGAGCGATGTGTGAGAGAGACTAAGAATGCTATGTTGTATTTGACACTCTTGCTATTACTAGAAGAGAGGTGTCCTTCATATGGAACGCGTTGACTTCGACGGGTTTGATCTCACCTATTTCTGTTGAGGTGGAGGCGAAAGGTACTGTTGAGATTAAGAGAACTCATAAGCGTGGAGTTAAATCCACAACTGGGGTTCAGTAGGTGGACTGAACCAAAAAAAGAAGCAATGGTAACATCCTTCATCTGTTTGCCAGTTCGGTCTAATTGGCTTTTCCTGTGGAGTGAGTCTGGATTTACCGACGGACATGATGCCTCTCAGGCTTTCATGTTAACTTTTCTTCAGAGGTTCAGACTCATAGTTAAGCCTTTGTTTTTCTTGCCTCATTTTGTTTTGGGTTAAGGTTTTGACCTGTAACTACTTATCCGTCCCGCTTAAATTTTGTTCACTTGTTAAAGCTTATCTCTTTTGGTTTATGTATTATGCTCTTAAATATTCTGTAACTATTCATTGGTATCTGCCTACAGCTTATTCTCAATTGGTGTATTATTTTGTTTTACCTAGTGTCAGTATTTTTGTTTTATATGTGAGTAGGATTGATAGGGATTATAGCACGACCGAGCTTTGATACCAAACTCTAGTATCAGAGTACAGTGAATTGATAGTGGCATAGCGTGACTTGCTCTGATACCACCTTCTGTCACACCATGTTCTTGATGTATTGGTACTATGAAATGCAATGGGATCTCTTCATCCTATTAGGGTATAAGAAATCCCCTTATAGGATCACATGTCACGGTATTCCACATATGAACCCCAACAAATACTTACAAAATTATCAGAGTAAATAAATCATCTCCAATTAAACAATTTATTAAAATTCTAAGAGAGTAAAACATAGTGAAGTCTTATAATTAAATACCAATTATTCAGTTGACATACTAGGGGTTCAAAACTCCAAATTATTCAAGTTCCAAAATAATTAGAATAAATAAAAACATTGTTTAAGGTTTATTCATTAAATAACATATCCCAAATAAAATAATCCCAAATCCAAAGTAAAATCATAAGCATAGCTTAAGCCTATGAAAAATCTCTGCGAAACGCTTTATGAATCATGAACATCTTCCTTAGGCTCGCTGTCCTCATCCTCCATACTGGATGAAAAGCTACCCAAAACAATGAACGGAGAACCTACAAGATCTAAAATAGTTTGTCCGAACAAGGGTAAGCTCAACCACCGAGCTTAGCAAGAAAACTAAACATGCAACAAGCAAATGCATGCAACTATCACCTACGGTCAGGTAAGATAACTGTAAGTGCTAGCTCAAGACAACCCATGCATGGAGCCTCCTAATGTACGGGTCTCCACTCAGAATAATGCCGCTTCACTCGGTGTACATCAACATCCCCGATGTATGGGTCCGTCGTTTTGGTCCAGACATGACTGTAACTCATTCCAAGTCCACCTTGTGGCACTTGAGGAGGTGATAATCCCACTAGTCGGCTCGCCTGCCCATCTACACTATGTCAGGTTTGGGGAGCATCGCAGCTATGATCATACCATCCTTTATTAAACCCATGCCATTACATAATCCCCTAATGACTAGGGGTATAATTATATGGGTGATTAATGTTCAACTAGCCATGTCTACTTAATTAACCATATTACTAGACTGTAATGTCTAGGGGTGTCAATTGGTTAGTCTCGGTAGGTCTCAGTTGGGCTTAATTGGTTCCCACCAATTTAACACCTTGCACTATGATCGACATGTTTAACTAATCGGTCTTTATTTGTGAGACATTGCCTCATTTATATTTGGTCCGATCGGTCTGGTCCCTAATCGATCTTATGTTAATAGGTTTAATTGGTCTATTAACATCCATAATTGGTTATTTTATTTGATCTTATGTTCGGTTATGCTATTTAGTTTTATTCTCAGTTATAATCAGTCTATTTTGTTGTAGATCAAACCCATTGATGACAACTTAAATTTTAAATTTCATGGTCACCAGCAAAATGGTGCACTGGTGACTGTTCACCTTACATTGAATTTCTCGGCTATCACTCAGACTTGAGCCACAATCTATCTCTATATGTTATAGTCTCTATTTTTCTCTTGTAATGGTTAGTCGTCCCTAAAACATGTAGGTCGTTGAATTATTGCTAAGCTGACTACATTCCATTCACATGTTACTGTCTTCTTCAATTCACTACTTATATATAAAAAGGGGAAAGGTATTAAAAATGTTGTTTGTTTAGGAGATAAGTATGGCTGGAAAAGTGAGTATCAGTAAATTTAATCACTACATATGTTAATAGTCAATATCCATCCCTACAAAAACTATTGTAATTGAACCGTGGTCAGGTCCAAGAAATGTCGGTGGAAAAAATGAAAAAAAACTTATATCGGTCTCTAATCGGTCTTTAGTTGGTGTATACCAATTCAGTCTTTAATTGGTTAGTCCGATCGGGTGACCATCGGGTTGCACCCCTGCACTGTAAATGGCCTATTATTAATAGGTCCAGTCCTAAGACCGACACATTTATTAATTGATTCGGCTTAATCCAATTTTTAACCGATCAGCCTGGCCCTAGAGACATGGTGCGGTCCCAAAATTGACACCCCTAGTAATGTCGCCAAGCTTTTGACCTCATCTGAGCCTGCACATAGGACATTTTGACTTGGCTAAGTTACATATGGTCAATGCAAAACAGTACCGGTAAGAAGTGGTGCAAGCGTCCAATTCTACCCACCTTTTTCTTTATTGACTTAACCAGACATCATGAATCAATCATGGATTAGTCGCCTTCATGGGGTCATAAGTGTCCAATTTCACTCGTTCCCACCACTACATGGCACTGTTGACCCCAAGCGCAAGGATGGATATGCATGATCACACAGAATAATATATTGGATGGCAAGTTATCACACAAAAGCATGTTATCAATCTCACACCATCACACAGCATAACAAATAAAGAAAACATATGCATCCAAAGGTTTAGTTCCCTTACCGAAAGCTTAAGAAGTAATCTCAATCAAATAGCTTCTTATCAGAGCCTTCCAGTCTCTATCAAAACAATATACACATTATGCATTAATCTATTATCAAATAGAATTATTATAGTTTCGGTTTAAGCTTATTATTTTAGTTTTCACAGTGTTATTCACTTATGTGATAATTTATGCCTATTGTCTACTGTCTATTATCATAGAATAGCATTAGTTATTAATTCCATTCATTAGCGTTCTTAGTCTGAGGGTACTTCTAACTCATAATAAACATATTGTCCATAAAAGATAGGTGAAGTGTTGAATGGTTCTCTACCAGACAGCATAATCCTTAGTTGGATTTCACTTTTTGTTAGTCTTAATGCAAAGAAGGACTTCTTCTAACGAGGTCAGGGGTGTTCCAACACCTTAATGGGGTCCCTAAGGATGAGTAGCAGCTATGGGCAGAGCACGGGGAGGTGCAGTAGCCAAAATAGGTTGCGGTTGGTGGTTGCGGTTGCACCTTACCAGGTGCTAGGCTTGTGGCTGATGGTAGAGGCCGCACTCTTTTGCGTGGTCATGCGACTACGCCAACACTACTATAGTGTTGCCTAGTCCCTGTAGGTTTGGTTTAAGGCCTTAGACAACAGAGGTGGTGTGTGGTTGGTCGTTTTAGTGTATATACCAAAACCTACCTCTGACATACATGGAACACAAGGGGTTTCACTTCATGGAAATCTAATTACAAGGTTTTACACCTTTAAACATGTCCAAATAAATTATACTAAGTCACTGGCTAAGTTTAGTTGAGATCCGATGCTAGAATTACGTGCGGTTGATGGCATGGACCTTACGTCATTATTGGTAGGTCGTACAGTTGTCTCTGTGGCCGTACATCGAAATGTGGTCGGATGTCCGTGATTTCGACACAAGTGGGTTACTTAGATTTTTTTAAGTGTGAATAAGGAGTTTTGGGCTCATGGATCCTTGTCTACATCATGGTTTGGATACCGTTTCAATTTGGCAAGCAATAGAGAATCGGATCTGGCATAGAAACCTTTAGATCTTATTTCTACTCATTAAATCCACCATATTTTCATGTTTGTGAGTCTTCTATGATCATTCTAAAGTCTCCAAGATTCCTTAAATATCTTTATTTAGTCCATTCGAGTCTTTATCATTTTATTTCTTTTACCTTAAGTGCTATTGTTCACAAGCTGATATCGTGGACAATAGTTTTCATGGTACAAGGCTCAACATTGGTGAATGGTATTTTCCTTCATGGATTTAGTCATGGCTTATGATTAAATCATGGACAATTCCTCAATAAGTACAATATCTTTCCTTTACGCCATTCATGGGGTATTTCCATTAAGATTTTAAATTAATTGATCACTTTGTAAGTTCCATTATCTGATTCCTAACTAAGGTGAAGGAATACTTACAATAGTACGTCTCTTTCTTCTTCGAGTTCTCTAGTAAGCAACGGTTATTCTTGAGGTACATTTCTTCCCTTCTCTTCTTTTCATTCTCCTTTTCTTCTTCTTCATTTTTCCTCTTTCATTTTGTACTGCTGGGTAGTATTCAGAGATAAAGGATTCCCTCTTTCTCTTTTCTTCTTCTCCTTTCTCCCTTCTTTCTCTTCTCCTGGTTCATGCGTTAGAATCTCTCCTCTCAAATTCATTGTTAGAATTTTCTCCCATGAATCTCTTGGTTTCGTTAGACTAAGGAATGAATGTCGATCCCTATAGTAAGAGATGGATTCTGGGATCTCCATGAAACTAAAATGGAAGGGAGGATAATCTCCCTCCTTCCTTTCCTTACTCAGACCCATAGTGATAAGCCTTCCATGCTTGGAGAAGGCAACAATTCAAATTGGTGGGTCCTGTGACCAATCAGTCATCAACTAGTTCATGCACAGGGTGCGGCAGCACAACGTGCGGCTGGGGCATAGCCGCACCACCTCTTTCTCCTGTCAGACCTCCTTTTTGGTCAGCCAGTTCAGGTGTGTGTGTGCTATGCCCTGGGTGTTCACATAGGTTGGTTTTGGGACCTCTTGTAGTGAAATGTCCTGCGTTCTAATGACATAGGGGTTTAAGATAATAATTTTGTGTCACCTTACTGTTATGTCATCTCCTTTGGTCATGTCGGCCAGATACATTCGCACATGAGAAGACCCAAAACATGCCCAAAATGGTCAAACTATAATAGGGTTCGGGCACGGGTCTTACAATAAGCACTGTGAATTAATCATGGTTATGGATATACTTGTACTACGAGGAATCCGGTCATACCAAAACAAATTGGTTTTGGGGTGTATCAGTTGGCTCTGTATTGTGCTCACAACTTGTCTCTCACATAAACGTATTCTGTCAAATTGAAGCTGAGACAGGATATAACCAAAAGCTTATAAGAAAACAAATAATTAAGCGTCTATTGTGTGAGACCATTGCATAAACTGTAACAAGAGCATAATATAATTAAAACATACATCTTGATTTCATTAAAGTAATTGATGTTCTGTATACAAAAGAGAGTATAGACCTTACCCCGGTTTATTAATCGACAAATACCGAACAAAATAAAAAAGAATTACATCCAAACTAAAACAAAATATGTCTGAAGAAATAAGACATCATGTAGGAAAGCCTAGATGAACTACTGCTGTCCACTACCAGCAGGAGGAAATATTAAACCAGCTACAGCCAATGCACTCCGCATCTAATGAACATCATCATTAATCCTTTGCAACAGAGTATAGAGATCTCTAATTGATGGCTCTGGAATTGTAGGTGCTAGACTGTGAACCTCTACCGGTGCTAAGGACTGCTCTCTATCCTCAGCTGTAGGAATATCCTGTTGCTGAGCATCCTTATCCTCATTGTCATCATCCCTGGAAAAATCCATAGGAACATCCTCTGCCTCTGCATGGACATCCCTATCTCTACCTCTGTACCACCCATGGCCACAAGAATACTTGCTGGTCGAGGTCTCGCCTCAAGCTCCTCATCACTGAGTACTGCATCCTATAAACTCTTCATGCCCCCCAGTGCAAGCCATCCAAAATCAGTGTGGTTTGAGTGCTCTACTCCTTCCTCACTGAATATGTCTATACCCAATCGCTTGAATATATGTGTAAGTAATCAACCGTATGGATAGTTCCCAGAACGGAACACTGCACCACTACTATCATCGTCCTCATCAAGGTGTAAATCAGACATATCTAATAACGAGTCACAATAGAATAGGTCACAAACTCATTAAAGCAAGCTATCACATCTCTATGACTGCTCCCTCGCAAGATATTATGTTGGATAATCCTGTTGTAGACTCTCGGGCAAGGTCGATAGAATGCCTTTTTGTTGGCCTGACCTGGTATACTGAGTTGCCTCCACATCTCCTGTTGGAAGCCCTTAGTAACAAAAGATGCCATCTTCGGCTTGGCGTATACACACTCGCCTATTGCTGAGATATCAAGTAACCCTACCAAATGTTGAACATCAAAGGAAATATCTACTCTTCGAACTCAATTAAAAATCCTCAACCCCATGGCAAGTCCTTGTCCTCTAAATTTGTCTCAACTTGTAGGTTGCAATAAAAGTATCTGACCAAATTAGGTCTGGTAACATCCCAGTACTGAAGGACTGGTGTCCAACCCATCTCTGTAAATGCTTCACCAACTATGAAGCATTGTAGCTCCTCAAATACTACGAACCTGCCTGACTCGATTTCAGTGTGCTTGGAATCTAGGACATGAATACTGTTTGTAGTGTGAGCGAAACAGAAATGCATCATATGTCTGTGACTGCTGACTCTCCTCACCATCACTAGAGGATGAGCCATTACTAATCACAACACGATTGTGTGTGTAACGTCCCGCTAATTCCTTCCTCTGTCTAAGCATATTGTTGTATAAAAAAAACACAAGAATTGGATAAGTGCGAGTATTCGAAGATGGTACCGCATGAAAAGCATGAATAATATTTATAATACTTAAAAACATGGTTTAGATTAATTACAAACTGAGTATTGGAAGTTTTGTTGGAAATTTCGATCGAAATGGCCGACATGAAAATATGGAAGACAAACTGAAGCACATGAATGCACTTATAAACGATTAGAAACATCCATTACATGTCGTAGAAGGACTGTTTCAAAATTTGAAGCTTTGAAAAATAATGAGTAAAGCTATAGAAATTAATTTCTGTTCTTTTTGGGTAGAAAGCTGATATGTAAAACTAGGTATCATTAAAAATGTGTAATTTCCCACATTTATTCTGTTAAAAACCTTCTTACAACTTTTAAGAGTGATTTGCAATAAGTTATAGCAAAATACATGAAGTAAATGGAAACCAAATGCATACCTAGTTTAAACAATCCGAAATGGACAAAAATGATGAAATGACCAATGCACATACCTTTATCGATTGATAGGCTATAGAATGCAATGAAAATAGTAGGTTTTTAGCTTAGAATCGATTCGGAACAAGTTCCGATTATAAGTTGAAAATGGGAGGGAAAATGAAGAATGAAGCTCTCGAATTATTTGAAAACACATTTTTGATCGTCTGATCGATGAAATCAATTTAATTGACCGCACGATCTGAACAACCACACGATCAACCGCACATCGACAGAACGTTTCGTGTTGACTATTTTTGGATTTTTCTATAGGAGTTCCATTGCTATGTATAATAACAAGGTTATTGAGTGATTATAAGATAATATTATTAGGGCCATAGATTTCAGATTAGACTGAGTTATTGTTAATCACTGACTATCAATAAATGCTGTTTTAGGAAATAAACAGCAAAGAATTCAATGGCTTCAAATACTCATAATAGTTAGTGTAACCAGGGTACACCCCAGAGCAGTGCTCAAGGTGCCAATGATAACACACTTGTTCATCACCCTGCTACTAATCTTGTTCTATCCCCACCACCCCTGTGATGACAACTACTAATGTCATACCCAAATTGTGGTCGAACTATTAGTGTGATTGAACTCCTAACAAACCACGACTCAAGCCAGGATCACAAAAAACCATGTCAACATTCAAACCAATGCATAAAACCATAAATTAGATAATTAAGTATAATTGCGAAAGTCTTTATTGAGGAACTGAGAGTCTATTGATAATTAATAATTAATCCAGTTATCTCAATAACCAAAACATAAAATAATAATATCCTTACAATCCTTATGATCCCAAACATAAAATAAAACTTAAAGATAAACACAGTAGAGAGACTTGCATGACGAGTCATGCTCATTCCACACTATCTGCACATCTATAGTTGCAACTTTCCCAACCGAAGGAGCATTGACTTAGTCATCCACAGAATAACCTGTATTATCAGAAACTAAAAAGAAAATGATATCATGAGGTGAGCTCACAACTTAGCACAGTGAGTAACAAAACATGCAACAAGCAGTATACATGAGATAACATTTAATCATTTGGTCTGATAAAGTTTACAATGTGCTATGGTAAGGATAGGCTACAACAACACCTTCATACATGAGAGTGTGAGCACACCCAATGGTCAGGCTCTAACCAAAACCACTGTTGCCCCCAACACTCATTATAAGATAGAGATAGAGCTAGAGCCCAACAGTAGGCTACAACCAAATCGTCAACATCCCCTGATACCCTACCCTGTACCAGTACGTATACCCCTATAGGAGGGCATGCAAACTGGGGTATGTCACTAACCAATCCTATATTTTATCACAATTGTATCCATGGCTCAACCCTAGCACCCTTCAATATGAAATAGAGATAGAGCTAGAGCCTAACGATGATGCTATGACCAATACCGCCAGCACTCCCCCTGATACCCAGTCTCATACTAAGCATGCTAAGGTAGACGTCAGTGTAATTAATGGTTCAAGGCTCCAATCTCTCTCCTCCCAATACACCAACCATACACAAAAACATGCCTATCCTCAATCACATCATAACATGAATAAATAATATGCATGAATAATAAATAACAGATATTGGATGACATGTTATATGCACAGTACAAGCAAATCAATACAAACAAGGTACTTTATTATTAACCAATTAATTTGGGGTCTTGTCCCTTACCTGTTGAGTAATTCTAACACTCTTTAAGCTATTGAAATGATCTTTGCTTGATTATGAGTCCTAGACAAATAGTAGGATTAAATTAGGGTGTATCCTGACAAATTTTCATTCATCAGATTCACTATCCGGATTGGAAAAGGTCACTCCGAACATTATCCGGTCGCCTGTCTGGTGTGTCATAATGTCCAACCGGACATCACATCTGACAACCTTGAGATGCTCCCAGAGAGTGTTCAGAGTTGTCACTGGCGTCACTTTAGGTGCCACTAGTCAACCAAACTGGACAACCTTTAGGCTGTTTCTCTGTCTGACCTATCTAAAAGTCAATTCCTTCGACTCATCCTAGGGTTCCTCCTACACCATTCCATGGTCGAAGATGCATTAAGGCTAGGTTTTCCATGGCAACCCTAGTTCTAACTTGCATTCTTGTTGATGAATTCTTATGAATAATTCATTAATACAATTTTTATCATATTGGAGTTAATCAGTCTTTGACGACTATGAATCCTAACTTTACATTCATCTTAACCTATCTACATAGATTAAGAACTTACTGTTGGTTTCTTGGTGACATTGATCAGAAACCGATCGTGAACGCTTCTTCTCCACAACCTCTTCTCCTACCATAGCTCCTCTCTCAAATCTCCTTTCAGTGCTAATGTTTGTGACTGATCAAAAGTGAGAGAGAGTAGAGAGAATAAGGTATATGTATGGAGAGTAGTGCCCTATTATGGATCCACTCCGTTCAGGAGAGTGGTCTATTCAAACTAGAAAAATTTCCTATTCTCAGACTCCATTCTAAGTTTGTCTGGTCGCATGTCCCGTGGCATAGCCCGTTCAACCGGTAAATCTCAATCAGTCAGACCGGATAAAATGAAGGTTTTTAGTTTTTGTACCTTAACTCATGGCTTGTCATCCGTCCATATCTTCTGGTCTGATTATGATGGGAAGAATTGTCACACCCCAATTCTGGTCTAATCAGAATGGTGTGATGAACCGCCAATAAACCAACAGTTCACCCAGGATCTCGTATAGGTCATACCAATCATATCAAATCACACACACATTCCACATTAATAATCAGAGGTAATAAACAAATAAGCAAAAGTCTTACATATAATGAACTGAGAGTCTAACAGTTGTCACACCTCAATTCTGAACCAACCAGAATAGTGTGATGAACCGTCTAAGATCCAACGGTTCAACCAGGATCTCGAATAGGCTGTGTCTTTTTGCTTAAACCATACACATCCACAACCATAATCAGAATAAATAAATAATAGCAGAAGTCTTTAATATTAATGAAATGAGAATCTACCAGTGATAACATAAATAAATTATCCAATTATCTCCAAATGACTAAGACATAAAATAAAATAAATTAATCAATTACATATTCTTAATAATCCAACAGATAAACCTAATCAAAGACGCATGAGTTGCACTCGCACGACAAATCATGCGACTCCATCATAGTTTCTGCATCCATCGCCGCAACATTTTTGTACATCGGAGCATTCATATAATCTTCTATGGTAGGACCTGCATCATCAACTAAAAATATTCGACGTCAAAAGGGTGAGCACACATCATGGCTCAGTGAGCAAACAAAACAATGCAACAAACATATACATGCAATCCATTCATATCTTTGGGTCTGGTTCATAAGTTTGTAATGTGCAATAGAAAGGATAGGTGGCCACCGCACCTTTATACACGAGTATGTAAAGCCACCCAATGGATCAAACACCATCGCCATCCTACATGCACCCATCATGGAATAGAGATAGAGCTAAAGTGCCCAGATCAAACACCGCATGACACTTCCCCTGATGCCCTACCCATACCAATACGTAAGCCCCTATTAGCGAGGGCTTGTGAACTGGACTCGCAATTAACCAATCCTAATGTCAAACAGTGTATCCAAGGCCTCATCCCAGCATCCCTCAATACGTCCATAGAGATAGAACTAAGGCCCCCTGACAAAGTCAGAGACTACACGGTCCGAGACCACCTCCCCAGATGCCCTATGACGTAATAGTTCTACTAAGGTAATGGCGATACGACGATGTCAGTGGACAAGACTTGAGTAGAGATAGAGCAAGAGTCTGGTGACCAGGATGAACCACAGTGTCACATCCTCCCCCTGATGCCCACTCGCATCAAGTACACTAACCACACACATACATTCACATGCCTATTCCTAGCATCATCATCATCATCATGTTACAAATAAATTGAATTAAATATGCATGAACAGTAATAACAGGAATATTAGATGACATGTGAGATGCACAATACACGCATACAAGCATAGAATCATTCATGGCATTTGACTCAATAAACAAAAATAATTTATTATTAGCCAATTAGTTTAGGTCTTGTTCCCTCACCTTTGATTGATAGTAGATCCTCGTTCAAGCTTTATAATTCACTCTTAGATCACTTGAAAACCTAACAAGTTTATAGACTTTTAATTAGAATTAATTCTTATGTATTTAGACTAACAGAAACTGAGGGGTCGCAGGTGTGGCAACACCTATGGTCTCAGTTTCTGTGACCACAGGGCGTGGGGTCGCAGGGAGGGCTTGGACATACTCCGACCACACGTGCGACCACACCCTCCATGGAAACTTCCCGAGGGCATGTGGTCGGACATGTGTGTCTTGTGGGGTCGGACATCATGCGACCTCACCTACGACCACACGTGTTATGGTCGACCTTTCACTCTTAATTCCATTCCTTCATGTTTGAATCCTTTGGCTTATCGTCATGGTCCTTCCTATGATTATTCTATGGCTCAAAACTATTATTTTATACACATCCATTGTCCACATAATTTCCTCCATGGATTCTCTAGGAATTGTCCATGGATGGATGATTTGGGATTCTCATAAATCATATCTTCTTTATGAACGATTCTAGGCTCTCAATTTAACATGGGGAATATGTTAATACCTTAAGCTTGCTGAAGATTCAGAGTTTTTTCTGAATTTTCCTCCTCCTTAGTCTTCCTCTTCAATTCTTTTTTTTTTTTTCTTCTCTTCTCTTTCTCTCACTTTCAATTAGAGTTCTAAAATGGTGAAAAAGGCTAAGGAACATCTTATTTATAGAGAAAAACCCTCGATAATATGCCTTAATGAGTTTAGGAAAGACCCCCTTTGGATTAGGAAGGTTTCCTAATTTTTGGTTATGACTGGGTTCCGTGGGGTCGGAGGTGGGGTCGCAGAATCTGTCAACCACACCTTCTAAAATGTCCGACCACACGACCTAAATTCATGTGGTTGGACTCTTTTGAGGTGTGGTCGGTCACACCTGTTTAGGTATGCGACCACACGTTCATAATTGACTGTTTTAGGGTTGATTTCAAACCTGGTCTTATGGTTTCTTCACGCACTTGGTCAACTTGGCTCGACCATGATAGGTAGACCTGATACAAGGTGGTAGGACCGGTTAGTTCGATACAGGTCTTACAACTCCCCCCTCTTATTAGAAATTTCATCCTCAAAATTTACACATACCTTCCCAGTTGAAAAGGTGAGGATATTGCTTTCGCATAACATTCTCTTCTTCCCATGTGATCTCTTTTATATCTTAGCTTCTCCAAGTGACCTTAACATAATAAATATCACAGTTGCATAGACGTTGAACCTTTCAACTGGTGATTTCAGTTGGTGCTACATCGAATGTCAAATCATCAGTTAGACCCGGTGGATCCGCTGTTAAAACGTGTGTTGGATCTCTGACGTTCTTCTTCAGTAATGAGATATGAAATACATCATGCACACTGGACATAGATGGGGGTAGTGCTAACTGATATGCCACTTTTCTACGTTTAGCTAGAATCTCATATGGCCCGACATATCATGGACTTGGCTTCCCTTCCCTTCAAAGCTTCATATCTTTGTCGTTCTACGTCGGATTCAGATGATTCCAAGACCATTATTCTTCATTTGTGATGTTCTACAAAGTGGACGTAAAAAATCTCGGGTAGAAGTCTTCGAAGGGTCGCATGCAAAATTACACGTGAAAATGGTCATTTAATCATCGAAAATTCATATTTTGGTCACCCCATATCCAAATCAGGTAATTTCAGTTTCATTATGTTCCATTTTTAGTACTATACAAAGTGGACGTAAAGGATTTCCGATAAAAGTCTCCGAAGGATCCCATGCAGAATGGTCAGCCAAATTATCGATAATTGGCTTGCTTAAACTTTAGAAATTCATAAGTTGGTCATTTTATTTCTAAATGAGGTAATTCAAGTTCCAATATTCCTCATTTTTAATGTTCTACAAAGTGAACACAGAAAATTTGGAATTGATGCTATCGAAAAATTCCATATGGAAAGGTGACAGAAATGGACTATGAAATGTCAATCTTAGTCCAAACCAGCTTAATCCAGCTTAGTCTAACTTAGCCCGGCCCAGCTCAGACCAATCCAGACCAAGTTATGTCAGTCCATATGCATGCATTTCTTTTATATGTGTATAATGTATAATATATTATTGTATATAATATATATATATATATATATATATATATATATATATATATATATATATATATATATATATATATATATATATATATATCTTATGGATATATTATATGTATTAATAAATTTATATATATGTATACATATATATATTATAGGAAAGAGAATGGGAGAAAGAAAAAAAAAAGGAAAGAGAGAGAAATAAAAGAAAAAAAAAAGAAAAAAAAGAAAAAGATCTCCTTTACATTTTCTAGAAAGAAAAAGTGAAAGAGAGCGGGAGAAAGAAAAAAAAAGAAAATGAAGGAAAGAGGAAGGAAAGAAAAAAAAGAAAAAAAGAAAAAAAGAAAAAAAAAGAAAACGTTTTTTAAGAAAGAAAAGGAAGGAAGAGAAAAGAAGGAAAGAAGAGGAGAGGATTTTCTAGAAGAGGGAAAAGAAGAAAACGTGTGGAAGAGAGAGGGAGAAGAGAAAAGGGAAGGAAGAGAAGAAAGGAAAGAAGAAAAAAGGAAAAAAAAGATTTTTTAGAAAAAGAAGAAAAGGAAAAAAGGATCTTTTAGAAGAGGAGAGAATAAGCATAAATAGGCCAAGAGAAGGGAGATGAGGCTTCTTTTTTCAGACCATAGGGAGAGGAGACGTGAGTGAGAGAGAGAAAATATGAGAGAGGGAGAAAGAAAGAGAGAAGAAAAGAGAAAAGAAAAAGAAGAAAGAAGAAAAGTGAGAAAGAGAAGAGAGAGAGAGAGAAGCAGAGGAGAGGAGAAGAGGATTCGCATTCAAAGAGCTTGATACGACCTCCAATCATCCTACATCGATGGTTTCGCTCGATTCGAGCACAAGGTTAGTACTCTAAACAAATTTAGAGGTCGTTAGAATGCTCGAATGTCAATTTTGCTTGAAAAAGACTAATTTCCATGAAATCTCAATCAGGAATGCTCTATTACATGCTTGTTAATGTTAGGATGCCTAGGTCTAGTATTTTTCATGAATGATAATTTGTCTAAGCTATTTAATGATGAATTTTTGAATGATATATGATGATGTTTGATGTTTTTTGCAAATTTTATAAAGTGATTTTCTAATCTGAAATTTCTAGATTTAGGATTCAAACTTAGGACGTACATCACATTTATTTTTTCTTAGTTTTTGAATCCAAAAGTTTTATGTGAGTCTCTCTGATATGTTAGAAGACTACCCTAAAAATTTCGTTCCATTTGGAATTGGAAAAATACATCAAAAATTTTGTCTTTGACATTGCTATTTTACTCGGATGTAATGCAATCCTCCATCAGAAAGTCTCTAGACAAGGGTCTTATGGCCATAATCAGAAAATCCACTTCATATGAAATTTTTAGACATGAAAGTCTTCTAAAAAATGACACTGGTTTCGTATTTTTTAAATTTTTTATTGAATTGATACCAATTTTTAAGTTCATAGTGCTTTGATTTTGAATTTGCCATGATGTACTGATTTGCATGATTGAAAAGAATCATTTTTCACAAAGAAAATATACTGTTTTAATTTGTTTTTCTTGATGAAATTTTAGATCAGATAGTTATCTACTTAGACATATGTCTATTTAATTTTCATTAAGTATAGGATTTTATTTGGAATTTATGGTGTAACTGGTTAAAAATCTGGAACAGATTTGATCAGTGCACATGTCCGATCTTAGGGCATATATTTGACCTATTTTTGCTTTCTGTTGGGATTCAACTCCTTCATATGAAATATAATATATTAAGTCATATTTCTATGAAAAACATTTGAGCTTGATTTGAGTTTAAGAAGAACTACTTATGGTCATTCTTTGTAATGTGACAAAATCTGAATGCAGTTCATAGTTTTGTCCATTATCTGAAACCTTGTGTCATAATTTTGATAGTTTTGAGTCATTAATCTTTCCAAATATCATCATAAAAATTATAATTTTCAAATAACATTGAACATATGTTTTTTTTTAATAATTTTATACTTTTCAAAAAAATGTTTCATTAATGTCTCATTCATTGTAACATGCAAATTGGTTGTTTGAGCGAATTCTATCATATGTGGATAAATGGCTATATTTGGAGCATTCATATGCTTTGTTTGGATTGTGCATACCATGTTTGCCACATTCTATGTGTTGCTATTTTTGGTAGAATAGATAGATTTTTATCATATTTTGCAAAATCTAAATAATTACCATTTTTAAGTCTTACTATGCTTAGAAAATAGCATATAAGATCACTCTTTTTTTAAAAAAATTCATGTCATATATGCATTTTATGATTGGTACTTACCATATTGATATATAGATGCATATTAGATCTTGCCATATTAGGTCTTGCCATGCTTAGATTAGCATATTAGATCTTGCCATATTAGGTTCTTGCCTTATTTGCAATGCGTGCCATATTAGGAAAATTTTCATAATCTTATTATATTTTGTGATAGTTACCATAAATATCATACATGTCATGCTTAGAATATTCCATTTATGGCAATAACTTAATTTATACGGCACCCTAGTGTGAGGACAATGGAAAATCGTGATCCTCTTCGGGATAAAATGCGTATCCGTATCGATGAAGATCAATTGTTCTGTTGGAGTCGCCACCTAGATTAAGGTCTAGGACCTAAAAAAATGTAGCCTCACCCTAAGGTAAGACTTCTATTGACTCGTGACCCAATGTATTAGTTCTTTGGTCTGTAAAAGATCGAGTAAGTATTCAGGATACGGTTATGGGAAGGTGTTAGGCACCTAAACCGCCCGATCAATATCGGCCTCCTAAACTTTCCTTAGACTCTAATTTGACTGTGCTTGGTCAACTGGATGACTAGAGTTCAATGGGGGATGTCCTAAACCAAGTTGCTATTTTATTCTAACCTAGTTTAAAGCAAATAAACAAGCAAATGTAATATACAATATTATACAGTGAACCGGACCAAAGATGGTTCGGTCTTGGACTGAATCTAAGACGTGTAAGACATCTCAAACTGCCTACGTATTCCAATCCTGGAAATCAAGTCCAAAAACGTAGTTCGAAATGGGTTATGTGATTAAAGATTATGGAAGTAATTTATGCATGTGTTTCAATTAGATTATTTGTTCAAGTTGAAGTTTATGCTGGATGTATGGTTGATGGGTGGCTTTGTACCGTATTTGAGATTCCCAAATTACCTACGTATTCTAGGGTGTGCCCTAGATATCAGGTACGACGTAGTTTGAAAATATTTGTGAGAGTCAGATTTGGAATGTGTACCAAATTTCTTCTATTTTTGTCAATAGGATCTAGGGATGAGACCTAAATTCCTACCATTTTTATTTTGGATTTGTATCAAATTCTTTCTATTTCTGTCAATAGGATCTAGGGATGAGACCTAAATTCCTACCATTTTTATTTGGGATGTGTACCAAATTCTTTCTATTTTTCTCAATAGGATCTAGGGATGAGACCTAAATTCCTATCATTTTTGTTGTTTTCATTTTTAGGTTTTTAGGGTATCCTATCCCTTTTCATTGTGATTTTCATTTTTTAGGGTTTCATACCCTAATTATTTTCTTTATTCTAGTGTTTATCTTGCCCTAATTATTCTTTTCATTTTTAGGGTTTTATTTTCCCTAATTATTGTTTTCTTTTCATTTTTAAGGTTTCCTACCCTAATTGCTATTTTCTTTCTATTTTCAGGGTTTTCTATCATAATTGCTATTTTCTTTCCATTTTTAGGGTTTTCTACCCTAATTGCTATCTTCTTTCCATTTTTAAGATTTTTTACCCTAATTGCTATTTTCTTTCCATTTTTAGGATTTTCTACCCTAATTGCTATCTTCTTTCCATTTTTAGGGTTTTCTACCCTAATTGCTATCTTCTTTTCATTTTTAGGGTTTTCTACCCTAATTGCTATCTTCTTTCCATTTTTAGAGTTTTCTACCCTAATTGCTATTTTTTCAACTTATCTCTTTTCAAGACAAATATGGTAAATGAAAACATTCCAACTATAGCAGTGGTAGTAATCCAAACATAGCAGTATGCGTTCAAACATGGCAGTAAGCATCTAAATATGATAGTAAGCATGTGGCAGACAAATATGACAATAAGCATGTGTAGCATTCCAAAACAACAAGAATCATGTAAGCATCAAGATGGTAGACATATCAACATGGAATCCAATGGTTCAGATTTAATATCATCACATAATCAAAAATCAATTGTTCATCCAGTGGATTAGATTTATCAATCAATGGCTCAAGATCTAAGACCATAATTAAATCATGTGAAATAACTCAACATCAAATGGCCATATTAAAATTCACATTAAAAAGTTTCAGATCAATGGTCACAATTAATCACATCAAATTCTCAAGATCAGATCCAGATCAGATGGCCACAATTTAATCATTTAAAATCTAGATCAATGGTCCATATTTAATCACCTAAAATTTTAAGCCAAATGTAATCAATTTCATAAAAAATCCAAGCATATTCGGATCAATTTTAACCACATGAAATTCTAAATACATGGCTACACAATTGTAAGATCAAGTTCTCGGTGGTATGGGAGATTGCTATTGGGAATAGGAGAGTGCTACGGTTAGACTGATGACCAAAGCTAGGATGGATCAGTAGGGGCACTAGTGATCATATGTGGGGCTGCTAGGTGTCAAGGTGAGAGATTTGATGAGGCGTTGCGGGATGGAATTGGTACTGCAGATGATAGCAAGCTGCCTGGCCATGGCTGGGTTTTGATTAATGATGCAGGCTAGACAAGAGTGAAGAGATGGGATTGTGAGTGTAGCTGGACAGGTGTTTAGATGATGATGGGATCAGATTACGTGAGTGGAGGCTTGGGTTGAAAAAGATGGGGGTACAGGCTGCAATGAGTGGGTTTATTGGAATGTTAGGTGTCAAGGATGGATGAAAGGTGTTGGGGTGCTGCAAACCAAACAAGAAGAAAAAAAAAAATAGAAAACTGAATTAAACTGGCTTACCTCCTTCTGGACGCCTCTCTCTCTTCCTCTCCTTCTCTCGATCTGCCTTCCTTTTTTTTTCTTTTGTTCTCTCTCAACTCACTCTTTTCCCGTCTCTCCCTCTCTCTCTCTTTCTCTCTCTCCGGTTTTCTTTTCCAAGCCCAAAAACAATCCCCCCTAAATTCCTCAAACCTCTCTCTTTATCTCGATCTTCTTCCTTTTTTCAGTTTTTTTTCCTTCTTTTTTATACCATTCTCTCTCTCTCTCTCTCCTTCTCGATTCTTTCTTTTTTTTTATTTTTTTCCTTTTTTTTTATACTTATTCTCCACCATTCTCTCTCTCTCTCTCTCTCTCTCTCTCTCCTTTCTCGATCTTCTCCTCCTTTTCTCGATCTTCTTTCTTTTTTGTTTTTTTTCCTTTTTTTTACTTCTTCTCCACCGTTCTCTCTCTCTCTCTCCTTTATCGATCTTCTCCTCTTTTTCTCGATCTTTTTTCTTTTTTTGTTGTTTTTCCTTTTTTTTTATACTTCTTCTCCACCGTTCTCTCTCTCTCCCTCTCCTTTCTCGATCTTCTCCTCCTTTTCTCGATCTTCTTTCTTTTTTTGTTTTTTTTTCTTTTTTTATACTTCTTTCCTTTTCTTCTCCACCTGTCTGCCCCTCCTCTTCTTTCCTTATTCCTTTTTTTTTCGATTTTTCTTCTTCAACAATCTCACCGACTCCCTTTTATTTGGATCCTACTTGCCTTTTTTTTTTAATATATATGATATAATATACATATAAGACATATGCATATATTATACGATATATTATAATATATTATACATTATATAATAATATATAAAAGAAATACATGCATATGCACCGACATGAATTGGTCCGGATTGACAAGGATTGATTGGATTGGGCCAAGACTGGCTTGGATTGAGCTGAGTTGACTGGATTGACTGGAATTAACTGGGTTTCTCTCTTTATCATTTCAAGGGCCATTTCCACTGTCATTCTGCACGGAATTTTCCGATAACCTATATTCCCAATTTTCTGTGTTCACTTTGTAGAACATTAAAAATAAGAAATATTGGAAATTGAATCACCTCATTTGGAAATAAAATGGCCAACTTATGAATTTCTGAAGTTTAAGCAGACCAATTATCGATAATTTGGCTGACCATTCTGCATGGGATCCTTCGGAGACTTTTACCGGAAATCCTTTACGTCCACTTTGTACAGTACTAAAAATGAAACATAATGAAACTGAAATTACCTGATTTGGATATGGGGTGATCAAAATATGAATTTTCGAAGATTAAATGACCATTTCCATATGTAATTTTGGCATGGGACCCTCCAAAGACTTCTACCCTAGATTTTCCACGTCCACTTTGTAGGACATCACAAATGAAGAATAATGGCTTTGGAATCATCTGAATCCAACGTAGAACGAAAAAGAAATGAAGCATTGAAGTTCTAACGATAACTTTGCATGAAAGCTTGCATGGGGCCCACTGGTGACTTCTACCGGAAATCCTTTACGTCCACTTTGAAGAGCACTAAAAATAAGGAATAATGGTACTTAAACCCTATGATTCAGATATCGGATGATCAAGATATGATGATTTGAAATTCAAACAATCCAACTTACGATAATTTGCATGAAAGCCCTTGGGATTATTTATGATAATTTCATAAACCTCCCTTGTACGTATCATCCGACTAAAATGATCATATCTTCTTCATTTGATATCAGAATTGAGCAATTCTGGTCTCATTTTGAAGATAATTCCTTGACCTATGCAACCATGTAGATTACAACCTGTGACCTTGTTGTGGGATCCACCGAAAACTACCTCGAGGTCGTAGTCAAAACCCAAATTTTTACTCATCTTTCTTCCTTTGTTGTCCACACACTAGTAGGACTTTGTTTAGTTAGAAATGGCAAAAATGGGGTGCTTACACCTAGTCGAACTGCCATATCTGTACACCTAGTAAATATATTAGGTGTGAGGACATGCATTTAGGCACCCACATTCTTAGGAAGGGCATAATGGGAATAATAAAAATCTTAATAAAGAAAGAGAATGTTTTGCCAAACCTTCCAAAATAAGAACTTTGGATGAAAAAGATAATTCAGGACGATTTTCACCTCTCAGTAAACCCTAAACCTAGAATAGGTTCTCAATCCTAAACCTAGAATAGGTTCTAAACCCTAAACCTGGAACAGGTTCTCACATTCTAACCTAGAATAGGTTATCCATTTCGAACTACGCGGATTCTGATTCCTAGGGCAAACCCTATGATACGTAGGCTGTTTGGGAGAACCCCAAATTCAGATCCAAACCTTAGTCCATTATCCATAGATCTACTAGGATATTTACCCATATTCTGGCCCAAAGAGAGTTATCCACATTCCAACCTAGATAAAGTTATCCACATTTCAACCCAGATAGGGTATCCATATTCCAACCCATAAAGGGTTATCCATATTTTGACCCAAATAGGGTTACCCATAGAACCACTAGGACTATCTATCAGTCCACATGGACTACCCAGATCCTAACCCATTGGGTTTCTCATCCTTTTAAGCATAAACTTCAACATGAACAATGAATTTAATCATGCACAAGCATAAACTTTAATCACACCTGAACTACAATGGTGAACCTGATTTTTGGAATAATTCCGTGATGGATATAGATTCGGTTCAATGATATCAAACCACTTGATTTGGTTTGGTTTAACAGATAGAGTCTAGCATAGGAAAGGTATAGGAGACCGATTTTGATCGGGCGGTTTGGGTGCCTAACCCCTTCCCATAACCATAACTTGACGCTTATCCAATCTCTGATGGACCAGAAATCCAATCTAAGGGTCATGAGTTAATCGAAGTTTTACCTTAGGGTGAGATTTCACATTTCTAAGGTCCTAAACCTTAATCTAGGTGGCGACTTCCAAGATTTCCATCTTTGTCCTCATAGGTAGCCTGGCTTACGAGGGTGTATGCTGAGGATTATGATCGAGATAGTGAGGCACCTCCTCCTCTAGCACCCCCAGCTCCATAATGCATTTTTTTTTCTTGTACTACAGAGTAACTGTACGGATTGTGGACCGTACTCTGACTTTGATATATATATATATATATTGTTTTTCTTATTCAATGTGTACATGAAACTTGTTTCTCATCTTAATAGTACATTATTCTATTTCTTAATTTTTGTCTCATACAACACAGGTGCTTATGGTGTGTTCTTATTAAAGCTTTTAAATTTTTATCCTAACTCAGTTCACAAACTTTTGTCGAAGTATACAGGTTTAATAGACAGAGCCCGAGAGCTCTGATACCAAGTTGTCACACCCCAATTTTGAACCAACTAGAATGGTGTGATGAACCGTCTATGATCCAATGGTTTAACTAGGATCTCGAATAGGTTGTGTCCCTTTGCTTAAACCATATACATCCACAACCATAATTAGAGTAAATAAACAATAGTGGAAGTCTTTGATATTAATGAACTGAGTATCTAACAGTGATAACATAAATAAAGTATCCAATTATCTCCAAAAGACTAAGACATAAAATAAAATAATCAATTAAATCTTCTAAATAATCCAACAAATAATATAATCAAAGACGCATGAGTTGCACTCGCACGACGAATCATGCGACTCCATCATAGCTTCTGCATCCATCGCCACAACATATCCATACATTGGAGCATTCATATAATCTTCTACTGTAGGACCTGCATCATCAACTAAAAATATTCGATGTCGAAAGGGTGAGCACACATCATGGCTCAATGAGCAAACAAAACAATACAACAAATATAGGCATGCATTCAATTCATATCTTTGGTCTGGTTCATAAGTTTGCAATGTGCAATAGAAAGGATAAGTGGCCGCCGCACCTCTATACACGAGTGTGTGAAGCCGCCTAATGGATCAAACACCATTGCCATCCCACATGCACCCATCATGGAATAGAGATAGTATCACAGCCCAATTCTGAACCAACTGGAATGGTGTGATGAACCGTCAATGATCCAACGGTTTAACCAGGATCTCGAATAGGCCGTGTCCCTTTGCTTAAACCATATACATCCGCAACCATAATCATAGTAAATAAACAATAGCGGAAGTCCTTAATATTAATGAATTAAGTATCTAACAGTGATAACATAAATAAAGTATCCAATTATCTCCAAAAGACTAAGACATAAAATAAAATAAATTAATCAATTACATCTTCTAAATAATTCAGCAAATAATCTAATCAAAGACGCATGAGTTGTACACGCACGACGAATCATGCGACTCCATCATAGTTTCTGCATCCATCGTCGCAACATGCCCGTACATTGGAGCATTCATACAATCTTCTACTGTAGGACCTGCATCATCAACTAAAAATATTTGACGTCGAAAGGGTGAGCACACATCATGGCTCAATGACCAAACAAAACAATGCAACAAACATATGCATGCATTCAATTCATATCTTTGGTATGGTTCATAAGTTTGAAATGTTCAATAGAAAGGTATACAGGAGTGTGTGAAGCCGCCCAATGGATCATACACCATTGCCGTCCCACATACACCCATCAAGGAATAGAGATAGAACTAAAGTGTCCGGATCAAACACCGCATGACACTTCCCTTGATGCCCTACCCATACTAACACGTAAGCCCCTATTGGCGAGGGCTTGCAAACTGGGCTCAACTAACCAATCCTAATGTCAAACAGTGTATCCAAGCCTCACCCCAGCATCCCTTAATACGTCCATAGAGATAGAGCTAAGGCCCCCCGGCAGAGTCAAAGACTATACGGCCTGAGACCACCACCCCTGATGCCCTACGGCGTAATAGTTCTGCTAAGGTAATGGCGATACGACAATGTCAGTGGACAAGACTTGAGTAGAGATAGAGCTAGAGTCAGGTGACTAGGATGAACCATAGTGTCACGTCCTCCCCCTGATGCCCCACTCGCATCAAGCACGCTAACCACACGCAAACATTCACATGCCTATTCCTAGCATCATCATCATCATCATGTTATAAATAAACTGAATTAAATATGCATAAATAGTAATAACAGGAATATTGGATGACATGTGAAATGCACAATACATGCATACAAACATAGAATCATTCATGGTATTGGACTCAATAAATGAAAACAGTTTATTATTAGACAATTAATTTAGGTCTTGTTCCCTCACCTTTGGTTGATAGTAGATCCTCGTTCCAACTTTGTAATTCACTCTTAGACCACTTGAAAACCTAACAAATTTATAGATTTTAAATTAAAATTAATTTCCATGAATTTAGACTAACAAAAACTGAGGGGTCGTAGGTGTGGCAGCACCTGTGGTCTTAGTTTCTGCGACCACAGGGCGTGGGGTCACAGGGTGTGGTCGCATATCTTGCTACCACACGTGCGACCATGCCCTCCCTGGAAACTTCCCGAGGGCATGTGTGTCTCGTGTGGTGGCACATCATGTGACCATACGTGTGACCACACGTGTAATGGTCGACCTTTCACTCTCAACTCCATTCCTTCATGTTTGGATCCCTTGGCTTATCATCATGGTCCTTCCTATGATTGTTTTATGGCTCAGAACTAGTATTTTACACATAATCCATTGTCCACATAATTCCCTCCCATGGTTTTTCTTGGAATTTATTCATTGATTGATGATTTGGGTTTCACCTAAATCTTATCCTTTCATGAACTATTCTAGGCATTCAATTTAACATGGGGAATGTTTTCATACCTTAAGCTTGTTGAAGATTCAGAGTTTTCTCTGAATTTTCTTCCTCCTTAGTCTTCCTCTTTAATTTTCCTTCTCTTCCTTCTCTTCTCTTTCTCTCACTTTCAGTTTGAGTCTAAAAGAGTGAAAGAGGCTAAGGGACGTCCTATTTATAGTGGAAAATCCTCCATAATATACACTACTGAGTTTAGGAAAGAACCCCCTTAGGATTAGGAAGGTTTCCTAAATTTGGTTTTTGACTGGGTTCGTGTGGTCGGAGGTGGGGTCGCAGAACCCGTCGACCACACCTTCTGAAGCATGCGACCACACGACTAAAATTCATGTGGTTGAACTATTTTGAGGTGTGGCCAGTCACACCTGTTTAGGTATGCGACCACACGCTCATAATTGACTATTTTTGTGTTACATTTCATACCTGGTCTTGTGGTTTCTTCACGCACTTGGTCCACTTGGCCCAACCATGATAGGAAGACCTGATACAAGGTGGTAAGATCGGTTAGTTCGATACGGGTCTTACAACTCCCCCCCTCTTATTAGAAATTTCATCTTCGAAATTTACACATACCTTCCGAGTCGAAAAGGTGAGGATATTGTTTTTGCATGACATTCTCTTCTTCCCATGTAATCTCTTTTATATCTTGGCTTCTCCAAGTAACCTTAACATAATAAATGTCACGGTTGCGTAGACGTTAAACCTTTCGGCTGGTGATTTTAGTTGGTGCTACTTTGAATGTCAAATCATCAGTTAGATCCAGTGGATCTACTGTTATAACGTGTGTTGGATCTCTAACGTACTTCTTCAATAATGAGATATCAAAAAAAAACATGCACACTTGACAGATGGGGGTAGTGCTAACTGATACGCCACCTTTCCACGTTTAGCTAGAATCTCATATGGCCTGATATATCTTGGACTTAACTTCCCTTTCTGTCCTAATCGTTTTAAACCTCACATAGGTGATACTTTCAAGAATACCTTATCACCTACAACGAATTCGAGGTCTCGACGTTGAGTATCTGCATATTGTTTCTGACGATTTTGAGCTATTCTAACTCTTTCCTTGATAATTTCGACTACTCAACAAGTCTCTTCAATAAATTCTGGTCCAACGATACTCTGTTTACTAACTTCATTCCAAAACAGAGGAGTTCGACACCTCCTACCATACAGTGCTTCATAGGGTGACATCTGTATAGTAGCCTGTTAGCTGTTGTTATAGGCGAACTCGATCAATGGTAGTTTCTCATCCCATGATCCTTTGAAATCAATAACACAAGCTCAAAGCATGTCTTCTAAAATCTGAATGGTATGCTCCGACTGTCCGTCTGTTTGAGGATGGAATGCAGTACTAAACTTTAACGTTGTACCCATAGCCTTCTGTAATCCTTTCCAAAACTTTGAGGTAAAACGTGGGTCTCTGTCGGACATAATGCTTTCAGGTACACCATGCAATCTGACAATATTATCCACTTATAGCTTGGCTAACCTCTCTAAGGTATACTGAGGTCATATAGCTATGAAGCGAGCTGTCTTAGTCAGACGATCTACAATCACCCAGACCGCGTCAACTACTCGGGGAGTCATTGGTAAACCGGTGACGAAGTCCATAGTAATGCAATCCCATTTCGATGCTGGTTCTGGAAGTGGCTACAACAATCCTACAGGTCTTTGCCTTTCAGCCTTTACTCTCTGACAATTTAGGCATTGAGACACAAATTTAGCTACATCCGCTTTCATTCCTCTCCACCAATATAATTTTTTCAAATCATGATACATCTTTGTACTTTCAGGATGTACCGATTAAGCGGTGGTGTGAGCTTCCTTCATTAGTCTGTGTCTAATATCCAAGTTTTTGGTTTCAAGAACACATACTCTTCCTTTGTACTTTAGTACCCTTTCAACGTCCAAGGTGAACTTAGGAATAGTCCTACCTTTTTTTATGTCCTCTTGCACCGTTCTCAGATAAGGGTCTGATTTAGTTGCAGCTTTCACTTCATCTATTATATCAGGTACAATCTTCAATGTTGTAAACATATTTAAAAACCGATGAATAAACCCTTGGTTGGTTGATCCGCCCTGTACATCTATCACGAACTGCTCATTACCATGATGGAATACTTTCCCTGTAATACACATTGCTGCAGTCGTGTTAACCTATCCTTGGGATTTTATCATTGCTTTTCTGCTTAGCGCATCAGCAACTACATTAGCTTTCCCTGGATGATACTGAATATCGCAATCCTAATCCTTCAATAATTCCAGCCATCTTCTTTGTCTCATGTTCAACTCCTTTTGATTAAAAAGATAAGTGAGACTCTTATGATCTGATTTAATATGAAATTTCTCTCCATACAAATAATGTCTCCATATCTTGACAGCATGTACTACTGCTGCTAATTCTAAGTCATGAGTGGGATAGTTCTTTTCATGTGTCTTCAGTTGTCTTGAGGCATATTGCATAAGTACACATCCTAAACCCAATCCAGACGCATCAGTGTACAAGGTAAATGGTTGTCTTGGAATAGGAATAGTCAAGATGGGAGCAGATATCAATCTAGTCTTCAATATTTGAAAACCTTCTTCGCATTTATTGGTCCAAACAAACTTTTCTTCTTTCTTAGTCAAACTGGTAAGAGGTACGACGATTCTAGAGTAATTTTCCACGAATCGTCGATAATACCCAGCTAGACCTAGGAAACTTCTGATTTCTACAACACACTTAGGTGCTTCCCATTTCTTAATGGCTTCATTCTTGCTAGGATCCACTTTAATTCCTTCAGTGGATACAACATGGCCTAAGAAAGCGACCTCATTTAGCCAAAACTCACACTTTGTAAATTTGGCGTAAAGTTTTTCTTTTCTTAGTCGTTGCAGAGCAGCTCTTAGATTCATGATATGAGTTTCCTTGTCCTTAGAGTAGGCCAATATATCGTTAATAAACACAATGACTGACGTATCTAATATATCATGGAATACCTGATTCATGAGTTCCATAAAAGTTGCGGGTGCATTAGTTAATCCAAAAGACATGACTAAAAATTCATAATGTTCATATCTTGTTCTGAATGCTGTCTTTGGAATATCACCTTCCTTAATCTTCAGCTGATGGTATCCTGACCGAAGATCAATCTTGGAGAACACCTTGGCACCTTGCAATTGATCGAACAAGTCATCGATCCGAGGCGACGGGTATCGATTCTTAATTGTAAGCTTATTCAATTCTCGATAATCTATACACAGTCGAACACTACCGTCCTTCTTCTTCACAAACAATACCAGCACTCTCCATGGAGATAATGCTGGGTCTAATATAACCCTTGTCTAGTAATTCCTGTAACTGTACCTTTAGTTCCTTTAGTTCAGTAGGAGCCATTCGATAGGGTGCTTTAGATACTGGTGCGGCTCTGGGTATAAGATCTATAATGAACTCTGTGGCTCGGTCTGGTGGTAGTCCTGGTAGTTCCTCAGGAAATACATCTGGAAGGTCATGCACAACATCAATATCCTCCATTCGTGGTGCTTCCTTGGTGAGGACGACCACGGATACTAGATACCCAACTCCTCTTTTCTCGAGGCATTTTCTAGCATTTAACGCAGAAAGGATGAGTTTTCGTTTACGAGGTAGTTTGGTTTCCGCAAAACTAAACTCTGCTCATTCCTTGTCTTTAAATGTCAGTTTCTTTTCTGCACATAATAGGTTTGCAGAATGCCGAGCTAACCAATCCATTCCCAAGATAATGTCAAAGTCTGCCATCTCAAGTTGAATTAAGGTTGCATCCAAAATCTTCTCGTCGATAAGAACTGGACATGGTCTATAACCTTTTTCTAGTTCCACTTCCAATCCCATAGGAGATTGTACAAGCAATTTGTAGTCTAAAGATCTGAGGTGTAGATTTAGCTTCTTTCCAAATGACACAGATATAAAAGAATAAGTAGCTCCAGAATCAAAGAGTACTCTGGCGGGTATGCCATTAATAGGTACAATACCTGTGATTTGATTTAATTTAGTCTACATGCTCACACCAGGTAATACAAAATGAAAGATTCAAGTCATACCTGTGACCACATCAGGCGATGCGGTAGCATCCTCAGATGTAACTGCATAAACCTTTCCTTGCTGTAGCTGCTTCCTGGGCTTAGGACACTCCCTTGAATAATGTCCCATTTAATTACAGTTGTAGCATTTTAGTCCTTCACTATTTTGCTTCTGTTGAGGTTGGACTATTGGAGTAGTCTTGGCTGCAGCATTAAAGCCTTGAGTACGAAAGGGTTTAAATGTCTTTGTGTTCCCTCTGTTATATGAATATCCATTTGGCCTTTTGATACCTCTATTCTGAGCAAAGTAGCTTTCTCTCTGACTCGATTCCAGTACTGAAGCAATCTGTACCGCTTCATTATAAACCTTCTTTTCCAGTCCCAATACATGCTCACGGATACTTCCCCTAAGTTCCTTGACAAACCTTCGGGTTTTAGTATTTTTCTCCTGCATGCTGGAGGGAGCCAAGAGAAACAACTCTTCATAACGCTGTTGATATGCATCTACAGTCATCTATCCCTGATACAAACTCAGGAACTCTCTTTCCATAGCGTCTATGAAACTTCTGAGAAAATATTTCTCGAAGAATGTCTCTTTATAGATAGCCTAGGTCAATTGGGCGTGCTTGGTTAACAGATAACTCCGAGTAGACTTCCACCAGTGGTGTGCATCGCCTTTCAGCATAAATGTGGCACACAACACTTTTTCCTCCTCATTAATAGTCATTATCATGAAATCCTTTCCATCTTGTCGTTCCAATGAGCTGGCCACAAAGGATCCGCTGGCTTGCCATTATATTCCTTAGGCTTCATTTTCAGAAAACGCTCGATCAGTCGAGAATGGTCCAACTGATATTGAGCATAGGCCCCATACATAAGTGGTTGATACTGGTAACTGCCTTGGGCTACCTCAGGGTTTTTTACTTGAGCTTGTACAACTAGCGTTTGAGGTGCTTGGGGTATCATGTTGCTACCCCCTGGTACTATGCTAGCTTTTCTGGCTGGTATAGGTGTAGTATGTACAGCTGGAAAAGCCATTCCCATAGTAGCTTGCATATTGGTTTGTACTTGCTGTATTTGTTGTAGCTGTTGTGCTAGGTTCATTACTGCTGTAGCCAAATCTGTAGGTGGGGCTGGCAAGTTTGTAGGATTAGCCTATCCATTAGCTCCTAGTGGTGCCACATTCTGATCCTCTTGTCTTTCAGGATTTTCATGGTTATCTTCCTCTACAGGTGGTGGTGGTGGAATTGGGTTACGTCCTCGCCTGGTTACTCTTTGCCCAGCCATTTCCTGTTTCGGTGGTGGTAGTGTCTGAAAAATCATAGAACATGTGAGGCAATCATAATATACGTCATTCCCATGTCAAAATCTAATTAATCAATGTAAAATTCCAATTTTCCAAGTCATATAGTCAAAATACTGTATTTTTCATCGTGTGGTCGATGGTGGGGTCGCAATATGTCCAACTACAGGGTATGCGACCTCCCAAAACCCTGTTAGCTCACCGAGAGCCTGTGGTCGATCGTGTGGTCGCAATATGTGTGACCACAGGGTCCGACCAAATGAAGTCTGTCAGCTCACCGAGAGCCTATGGTCGATCGTGGGGTCGGTCGTGTGGCCGCATATTTGGTCAAATTTTGTGACCACACGACCCCAAATCAGGTTTTTAAACTTGATTTTTGGAGTCATTTCACATTTTCTCTTTTGCTTTCAACTCAACTCGCTTCCACTGAGTTGCTATAGTATCGACCACTTGTGTTTGGTGATTCTTTCTTCTATTCACGACCTCTACTCCGTTCCTTCAGGTATGTTCTTTACTGGTCCTCATTTTTAAGCTTTCAAAACTAGGTTTTTCTCCATTTATAGCGTTTTCTTCAAATTAAAATTTTTCTAACCGTAAAAATTAGATTTTTATTGGGGGCTTTTGCTATTGGCCACCCAATGGATGAAAGCCTTCAAGAAAATTTGAGTTTCATCGGTTAGTTTTTGAGAAACTTGAAATTTTCTATTTTTGACCTAATTTTTGGGATTTTTCCAAATTGTTGAAATTTCTTCAAATTCGATCTTCCTAGTTTAAATTTCTAACTGTATGAACCTTACAGGATGGTTTGGAACATATGTAAGTCCTCTTGCCCAACGATTTGGGTGAAAAGTGAGGCTTTTGGCTAAATCATGCCGTTATAATGCTAAAATTTTGAGTTTTCCTCTATAACTAATATCTTGCTTATTTGTCTATTTCTTTGCAGATAGCATGGCTCGCACCAAGGTCCCCAGAATTCATGATCCTATTCTCTTCCGGTCTAATGAAGCAGAGGCTCAGTATGCTCGTTATGAGCGTAAAAAGGTGGAAGGGGGTCGTTGTGTAAACTAGGCTAATTTAGCCTTGTTTAATGTGGAGGTGTCTTTGGTGTGGGTTGGCTCCCCGTGATATTATATGAGGGTTGCACCTGTCCTACTCTGGTGAAGCAGTTTTATTGCAATCTTTAGGTAGTGGGTGATCCAAATGATACAGACAGGGGTAGGGAGCTCAGGATCACCAGTTATGTTAAAGGGGTGGACATCTCCTTTAACTGCCAGGAGTTGGCTGATCTCCTGGGTATATCAAACGTTGGCCCCTTAGTATACTGTGAACCTAAGGAACCCCAGTTCCTATCTTTGATGATGCGTGCAGAGATTGACCGCCAGCTTCTTAGGGATGATCGCTGGGAGATGAAGGCAATCAACCTATGGCAGGAACCTCGGGTGTACTGCAAGATTATTCAGCACAACTTGATTCCTCAGAGTGGCCATTATGAGAAGATTTCCCAGTTGACCCAGTATCTTTTGTACTGCATCTGCACTAGGCAGCCCTTCTGCCTTCCGTATATTATTATCAGGACGATGATCCGTGCTACGATGCCTGGTCAGATGGGCAACCTGCCCTATGGGCGTTTAATCACTACCCTGCTCACTCGCCTGCATGTCGATTTAGTTGATGAGAGGATTCATGAGGATACCTTCTCGTCTGACCTTAACTAGGAGGCCATCTGCAAGATGGGGATGCAAGATGCACAGGTCAGTGACGAGGAGAGGAACACTATGGTGTGTCCCAGTACTCGGGTAGAGATAGTAGATGCTGAGGCGACAGCAGCAGCAGCAGCAGGGGTCCATGGGGGTGATGCTGAGGATGATGATCGTATGTTCATGGATGTAGACGCCGTACCTCCTCCATCACTACTGCATTCCACTGGAGCTGGCCCTCGGGTTCCTTCACACTCAGCAGGTCCTTCGCACCCACCACCAGATGACGTGATGGGGCTACTGCGTGAGATTCGAGAGGCTCAGCGTGGGACTGATCAGCGGGTGGCCGATCTGCCAATGAGTCTCCAGGTGACCCAGACTCAAGTAGCCTGGCTTACGAGGGTGTATGCTGAGGATTATGATCGAGATCGTGAGGCACCTCCTCCTCCAGCACCACCAGCTCCATGATGCATATTTTTCTTTTTCCTTGTACTATAGAGTAACTGTCTGGATTGTGGACCGTACTCTGATTTGGATATATATATATATTATTTGATGTGTACATGAAACTTGATTCTCATCTTAATAGTACATTATTCTCTATCTTAATTTTTGTATCATACAACACAGGTGCTTATGGTGTGTTCTTATTAAAGCTTTTAATTTTATCCTAACTCAGTTCACAAACTTTTGTGGAAGTATACAGGTTCAATAGACAGAGCCAGAGAGTTCTGATACCAAGTTGTCACACCCCAATTCTGAACCAACTAGAATGGTGTGATGAACAGTCTATGATCCAACGGTTCAACCAGGATCTCAAATAGGCCGTGTCCCTATGCTTAAACCATATACATCCATAACCATAATCAGAGTAAATAAACAATAGTAAAAGTCTTTAATATTAATGAACTGAGTATCTAACAATGATAACATAAATAAAGTAATCAATTATCTCCAAAAGACTAAGACATAAAATAAAATAAATTAATCAATTACATATTTTAAATAATCCAACAAATAATCTAACCAAAGACGCATGAGTTGCACTCGCACGACGAATCGTGCAACTCCATCATAGCATCTGCATCCATCGCCACAACATGCCCATACATTGGAGCATTCATACAATCTTCTACTGTAGGACCTACATCATTAACTAAAAATACTTAACGTCGAAAGGGTGAGCACGCATCATGGATCAGTGAGCAAATAAAAAAAATACAATAAACATATGCATGCATTCAACTCATATCTATGGTCTGGTTCATAAGTTTGTAATGTGCAATAGAAAGGATAGGTGGCCATCGCCCCACTATACACGAGTGTGTTAAGCCACCCAATGGATCAAACACCATTATCATCCCACATGCACCCATAATGGAATAGAGATAGAGCTAAAGTGCCTGGATTAAACACCGCAAGACACTTCCCCTGATGCCCTATCCATACTAACACGTAAGCCCCTATTAGCGAGGGCTTGCAAACTGGGCTCACAACTAACCAATCCTAATGTCAAACAGTGTATCCAAGGCCTCACCCCAGCATCCCTCAATACGTCCATAGAGATAGAGCTAAGGCCCCCCGACAGAGTCAGAGACTACACGGTCCGAGACCACCTCCCCTGATGCCCTATGACGTAATAGTTCTGCTAAGCTAATGGCGATACGACGATGTCAATGGACAACACATGAGTAGAGATAAAGTTAGAATCTAGTAACTAGGATGAACCACAGTGTCACGTCCTCCCCCAGATGCCCCACTCGCATCAAGCAGACTAACCACACACAAACATTCACATGCCTATTCCTAGCATCATCATCATCATCATGTTATAAATAAACTGAATTAAATATGCATGAATAGTAATAACAGGAATATTGGATGACATGTGAAATACACAATACACGCATACAAGCATAGAATCATTCATGGCATTGGACTCAATAAATGAAAATAGTTTATTATTAACCAATTAATTTAGGTCTTGTTCCCTCAGCTTTGGTTGATAGTAGATCCTCGTTCAAGCTTTGTAATTCACTCTTAAACCACTTGGAAACCAAACAAATTTATAGAATTTAAATTAAAATTAATTCCCATGAATTTAGACTAACAGAAACTGAGGGGTCGTAGGTGTGGCCGCACCTGTGGTCTCAATTTCTGCGACCATAGGGCGTTGGGTCACAGGGTGTGGTCGCATATCCTGCGACCACACGTGCGACCACGCCCTCCTTGGAAACTTCCCAAGGGCATGTGGTTGGACATGTATGTCTCACGTGGTTGCACATCATGCGACCACACGAGCGACCACAAATGTGATGGTCGACCTTTCATTCTCATCTACATTCCTTCATGTTTGGATCCCTTGGCTTATCATCATGGTCCTTCCTATGATTGTTCTATGGCTCAGAACTAGTATTTTACACATAATCCATTGTCCACATAATTTTCTCCCATGGTTTTCTCTTGGAATTTATCCATGGATTGATGATTTGGGTTTCACCTAAATCCTATCTCCATTATGAACTATTCTAGGCATTCAATTTAACATGGGGAATGTTTTCATACCTTAAGCTTGTTGAAGATTCAAAGTTTTTTCTAATTTTCTTCCTCCTTAGTCTTCCTCTATAATTTTCCTACTCTTCCTTCTCTTCACTTTCTCTTACATTCAGTTTGAGCTCTAAAAGAGTGAAAGAGGCTAAAGGACGTCCTATTTATAGAGGAAAACCCTTCATAATATGCCCTACTGAGTTTAGGAAAGAACCCCCTTCGGATTAGGATGGTTTCCTAAATTTGGTTTTTGACTGGGTTCGTGTGGTTGGAGGTGGGATCGGAGAATCCGTCAACCACACCTTCTGAAACATGCAACCACATGACTAAAATTCATGTGGTTGCACTATTTTGAGGTGTGGTTGGTCACACCTGTTTAGGTATGCGACCATACGCTCATAATTGATTGTTTTTTAGTTACATTTCATACCAGGTCTTGTGGTTTCTACACGCACTTGGTCCACTTGGCCCGACCATGATAGGAAGACCTGATACAAGGTGGTAAGACTGATTGTTCGATAATGGTCTTACAGATAGAGCAAAAGTGCCCGGATCAAACACCGCATGATACTTCCCCTGATGCCCTACCCATACTAACACGTAAGCCCCTATTGGCAAGGGCTTGCAAATTGGGCTCGCAATCTAATGTCAAATAGTGTATCCAAGGCCTCACCCTAGCATCACTCAATACGTCCATAGAGATACAGCTAAGGCCCCTCGGTAGAGTTAGAGACCACATGGTCCGAAACCACCTCCCCTGATGCCCTATGACGTAATAGTTCTACTAAGGTAATGGCGATACGACGATGTTAGTGGACAAGAGTTAAGTAGAGATAGAGCTAGAGTCTGGTAAGCAGGATGAACCACAGTGTCACGTCCTCCCCCTGATGCCTCACTCGCATCAAGCACACTAACCACACATAAACATTCACATGCCTATTCCTGGCATCATCATCATCATCATGTTACAGATAAACTAAATTAAATATGCATGAACAGTAATAACAAGAATATTGGCTGACATGTGAAATGCATAATACACGCATACAAGCATAGAATAATTCATGTCATTAGACTAAATAAATGAGAACAGTTTTTTATTAACCAATTAATTTAGGTCTTGTTCCCTCACCTTTGGTTGATAGTAGATCCTCGTTCAAGCTTTGTAATTCACTCTTAGACCACTTGAAAACCTAACAAATTTATAGATTTTAAATTAGAATTAAATCCCATGAATTTAGACTAACAGAAACTGAGGGGTCGCAGGTGTGGCAGCACCTGTGGTCTCAGTTTCTGCGACCACAGGGAGTGGGGTCGCAGGGTGTGGTCGCATATCCTGCGACCACACGTGCCACCATGCCCTCCCTGGAAACTTCCCGAGGAGATGTGATCGGACATATGTGTCTCGTGTGGTTGCACATCATTCGACCACACGTGCGACTACTCGTGTGATGGTCGACCTTTCACTCTCAACTCTATTCCTTCATGTTTGGATCCCTTGGCTTATCATCTTGGTCCTTCCTATGTTTGTTCTATGGTTCAAAACTAGTATTTTACACATAATCCATTGTCCACATAATTTCCTCTCATGGTTTCTCTTGGAATTTATCCACTGATTAATGATTTGGGATTCACCTAAATCCTATCTCCTTCATGAACTCTTCTAGGAATTCAATTTAACATGGGGAACATTTTCATACCTTAAGCTTGTTGAAGATTCAGAGTTTTCTCTGAATTTTCTTCCTCGTTAGTCTTCCTCTTTAATTTTCCTTCCCTTCCTTCTCTTTTCTTTCTCTCACTTTCAGTTTGAGCTCTAAAAGTGCGAAAGAGGCTAAGAGACGTCCTATTTATAGAGAAAAACCCTCCATAATATGCCCTACTGAGTTTAAGAAAGAACCCCCTCCGGATTAGGAAGGTTACCGAAATTCGGTTTCTGACTGGGTTCGTGTGGTCGGAGGTGGGGTCGTAGAACCTGTCGACCACACTTTCTGAAACATGCGACCACACGACTATAATTCATGTGGTTGCACTATTTTTAGGAGTGGTCGGTCACACCTGTTTAGGTATGCGACCACACGCTCATAATTGACTATTTTTTTGTTACATTTCATACCTGGCCTTGTAGTTTCTACACGCACTTGGTCCACTTGGCCCGACCATGATAGGAAGACCTGATACAAGGTGGTAAGACCGATTAGTTCGATAAGGGTCTTACAGATAGAGCTAAAGTACCCAGATCAAACACCGCATGACACTTCCCCTGATGCCCTACCCATACTAACATGTAAGCCCTATTGGCGAGGGCTTGCAAACTGGGCTCGCAACTAACCAATCCTAATGTCAAACAGTGTATCCAAGGCTTCACCCCAGTATCACTCAATACGTCCATAGAGATAGTGCTAAGGCCCCCCTGCAGAGTCAAAAACTACAAGATACAAGACCACCTCCTCTGATGCCCTACGACGTAATAGTTCTGCTAAGGTAATGGCAATACAACGATGTCACTGGACAAGAGTTGAGTAGAGATAGAGCTAGATTTTGGTGAGCAGGATGAACTACAGTGTCACGTCCTCCCCTGATGCCTCACTCGCATCAAACACACTAACCACACACAAAAACATTCAAATGCCTATTCCTAACATCATCATCATCTTTATGTTATAAATAAACTGAATTAAATATGCATGAACATTAATAACAGGAATATCGGCTAACATGTGAAATGCACAATACACACATACAAGCATAGAATAATTAATGGCATTGGACTAAATAAATGAAAATAGTTTATTATTAGCCAATTAATTTATGTCTTGTTCCCTCACCTTAGGTTGATAGTAGATCCTCGTTCAAGCTTTGTAATTCACTCTTAGACCACTTGAAAACCTAACAAATTTATAGATTTTAAATTTGAATTAATTCCCATGAATTTAGACTAACAGAAACTGAGGGGTCGCAGGTGTGGCAGCACCTGTGGTCTCAGTTTCTGCGACCACAGGGCATGGGGTCTCAGGGTGTGGTCGCATATCCTGTGACCACATGTGCGACCACACCCTCCCTGAAAACTTCTCGAGGGCATGTGGTCAGACATGTGTGTCTAGTATAGTCGCACATCATGCGACCACAGGTGCGACCACACGTGTGATGGTCGACCTTTCACTCTTAGCTCCATTCCTTGATGTTTGAATCCCTTGGCTTATCATCATGGTCCTTCCTATGATTGTTCTATGGTTCAGAACTAGTATTTTACACGTAATCCATTGTCCACATAATTTCCTCACATGGTTTCTCTTGGAATTTATCCATTGATTGATGATTTGGGTTTTACCTAAATCCTATCTCCTTCATGAACTATTCTAGGCATTCAATTTAACATGGGAAATGTTTTCATACCTTAAGCTTATCAAAGATTCAGAGTTTTCTCTGAATTTTCTTCCTCCTTAGTCTTCCCTCTTTAATTTTCCTTCTCTTCCTTCTCTTTTCTTTCTCTCACTTTCAGTTTGAGCTCTAAAAGAGTGAAAGAGGCTAGGGGACGTCCTATTTATAGAGGAAAACCCTCCATAATATGCTACTAAGTTTAGGAAAAAAATCCCTTCCGATTAGGAAGGTTTCCTAAATTTGGTTTCTGACTGAGTTCATATGGTCGGAGGTGGGATCACAGAACCCGTCGACCACACCTTCTGAAACATGCGACCACACGACTATAATTCATGTGGTTGCAATATTTTCAGTTTTGGTCGGTCACACCTGTTTAGGTATGCAACCACACGCTCATAATTGACTATTTTTTTGTTACATTTCATACTTGGTCTTGTGGTTTCTTGACGCACATGGTCCACTTAGCCCGACCATGATAGAAAGACCTGATACAAGGTGGTAAGACCAGTTAGCTAGATATGGGTCTTACAGATAGAGCTAAAGTGCCCAAATCAAACACCGCATGACATTTCTCATGATGCCCTACCCATACTAACATGTAAGCCCATATTGGCGAGGGCTTACAAATTGGGCTCGCAACTAACCAATCCTAATTTCAAACAGTGTATCCAAGGCCTCACCCCAGCATCCCTTATTATGTCCATAGAGATAGAGCTAAGGCCCCCCAACAGAGTCAGACTACACGGTCCAAGACCACCTCCCCTGATGCCCTATGACGTAATAGTTCTGCTAAGGTAATGGCGATACGACTATATCAGTGGACAAGACTTGAGTAGAGATAAAGCTAGAGTCTGGTGACCAAGATGAACCACAGTGACATCCTCCCACTGATGCCCCACTCGCATCAAGTACTCTAACCACATACATACATTCAAATGCCTATTCCTAGCATCATCATCATCATCATGTTATAAATAAACGGAATTAAATATGCATGAGCAGTAATAACAAGAATATTGGATGACATGTGATATGCACATTACAAGCATACAAGTATAGAATCATTCATGGCATTGGACTTATTAAATAAAAACAGTTTATTATTAGCCAAGTTTATTATTAGCTAATTAATTTAGGTCTTGTTCCCTCACCTTTGGTTGATAATAGATCCTTGTTCAAGCTTTGTAATTCACTCTTAGACCACTTAGAAACCTAACAAATTGATATATTTTAAATTAAAATTAATTCCAATGAATTTAGACTATCAAAAACTGAGGGGTCACAGGTGTAGTAGCACCTGTGGTCTCAGTTTATGCGACCACAGGGCGTGGGGTCGCAAGGTGTGGTCACAGATCCTGCGACCACACGTGCGACCACACCCTCCTTGGAAACTTCATGAGGGCATGTGGTCGGACATGTGTGTCTCGTGTGGTCGCACATCATGCGACCACACGTGCGACCACACGTGTGATGGTCGACCTTTTACTCTCAACTCCAATTCTTTCATACTCAGATTCCTTGGCTTATCATTATGGTCCTTCCTATGATTGTTCTATAGCTTAGAACTAGTATTTTATACAGAATCCATTATCCACATAATTTTATCCCATAGATTCTCTTGGAATTTATCCATGGATTGATGATTTGGGTTTCACCTAAATCCTATAGCTTTCATGAACTATTTTAGGCTTTCAATTTAACATGGGAAATGTTTTCATACCTTAAGCTTGTTGAAGATTCAAAGTTTTCTCTGAATTTTCTTCCTCCTTAGTCTTCCTCTTTAATTCTCCTTCTCTTTCATCTCTTCTCTTTCTCCCACTTTCAGTTTGAGTTCTAAAAGGGTGAAAGAGGCCAAGGGACGTCCTATTTATAGAGGAAAATCCTCCATAATAAGCCCTACTGAGTTTAGGAAAGAACCCCTTCGGATTAGGAAAGTTTCCTAAATTCGTTTCTATCTGGAATCCATGTGGTTGGAGGTGGGGTCGCAGAATCCGTCAACTACACCTTTTGAAACATGCGACCACGCGACCAAAATTCCTGTGGTTGCACTATTTTGAGGTGTGGTTAATCACACCTATTTAGGTATGCGACCACACACTCATAATTGACTGTCTTTGGGTTAAGTTTCATACCTGATCTTGTGGTTTCTTCATGCACTTGGTCCACTTGGCCTGACCATGATAGGAAGATGTGATACAAGGTGGTAAGACCAGTTAGTACGATATGAGTCTTACAAATCGTAGCTGCGACCTTGAGATTTCTGGTCATAGTCTACATGCAATTCGAGTTCTTCCTGGGTCAATTCTTCTGTTCTTCAATGGGGTTTATTCTAAGGTCATCCTATGGCCATCATTTGTAGTTTCTTATCAATCCTAATCATTAAATTCATTCCTCATGGTTTTCCTTGGGATTTTCTTAAGGAAATCACATAGATCATAATGGGTTGATATTCCCTATCTTCCATAGAAGTCTTATACTTAGAGTTTACATCTCCAGAGATTCGTTTCATACCTTTGCCTGTGATAGAGAGTCAATCTCTTCTTAGTAAATTCTTCTCCTTAGCTTTTTCTTCTTTTCCTTCTCTTCCCTCTCTTCTTTCTCTTTCTCTAGGGTTTACTAATGTTTTAAAAGAGTGAAAAAGGGCTGAGGGACGTCCTTTATATAGAGGAAAACTCTCCATATAGAGCCCTCTTTCAATTAGGAAAGCAATCCCTTAGTTTAGAAATGTTTCCAAAACTCAGAGTCTGATCTAGGGTTTCACGGCCGATCATACGGTCGCATAAATCGTCGACCGTAGGGTCAAAATATCGACCGTGGGGTTCTGGATTTGAGATTTTTGTTTCCTTCCTTATGGTCGACCATACCTACCCAGGTATGCAACCTTAGGTATGTTTTTAGTGTTTTTAACTCAATTCTCATACTTGGTTTGTGATCTATCTTCACACGCTTGGTCCACTTGGTCCAGGAATGATGGGAAGACCTGGCACGATACGGTTAGACCAAGTTAGTGAAGTGCGGGTCTTACAACTCCCCCTTTTATATAAATTTCATCCTCAAAATTTACACATACCTTCCGAGTCGAATAAGTGAGGATATTGCTTCTGCATAGCGTTCTCTTCTTCCTATGTAATTTCTTCCACATTTTAGCTTCTCCAAGTAACCTTAACGTAATAAATGTCATGGTTGTGAAGACGTTGTGCCTTCTGGCTAGTGATCTCAAAAGGTACTACTTCGAACGTCAAATCTTCAGTCAAATCTGGTGGATCCATTGTTAACACGTGTGTTGGATCTCTGATGTACTTCTTCAATTGTGAGACATAGAATACATTATGTACATTAGACATGGATGGGGGTAGTACTAACTGATACGCCACCTTCCCACGTTTAGCTAGAATCTCATATGGTCCAATATATCTGGGACACAGTTTTCCCTTCAGTTCGAACCATTTTTAACCATGCATAGGAGATATTTTCAGAAATACCTTATCACCTATGGTGAATTTGAGATCTCTGCGTCGATTATCTACATATTGCTTCTGATGATTCTGAGTTGTTCAGCCTCTTTCCTTGATAATGTCGACCACTCGACAAGTCTCCTCAACAAACATTGGTCCAACAATACTCCGTTCTCCAACTTCGTTCCAAAATAAAGGAGTTCGACATTTTATTCGGTGACATCTCCATCTTTATAGTAAAAAAAGGGGAAGTGCAACTGATTAGTTCACCCCAGAGTCCAATAAAACCCGAGTATGAGTTTTAGAGACAAAAAGTAAACTTATGCAATTGTTTACATTAAATGTTATGACATGACATGTTGAGTCCACAGTTTACTAAGAACCAACGTATACCTGTAACTACTGTGGGAAAGCTCTTAGTGCACTCTGATGTCCTGGAAATTACCTTACTTGACAGCCGTGCTGGTACTGGCTTGTTTGGGGTAGTGCAACGTCTAGTAAAATGGCCCGGATTACCACAATTATAATAGAGCCTATGGGGTACAGACTGGACCATAAAGAAAGTAACCCTCAGTAGAGTTACTCCAGATGCTGGAGCAACAGGCCGAGCCTGAATAGGTGTTGGGCTGCTAACTGCTGACCTGATTGGTTATGGAGCGGAGTACTATAAAATGAAGGGCCTAATAGTAGGGCAGCTATAGAATGGGCTGGAATCACTCTTCCAGCTCTAGTAATTTTACTTATACCCATCCTCCACTGACTTTGTCGCTTGAACTGCATCACTATAGTCGGTGAGCTTCATGGAACCCACTATCACCTTCAGGTCCCCTCTCAGCCCTTGTAGAAACCTTCTCAACTTTGGTTCTCTATCCCTCATGGAGGTAAGCGAGAAGTAGAATAATTCTTCAAACTTTTGTTGATAATTCTCAATGGTTAGGGCGCCTTGGGTATGGTTGAGATACTCCACTTCCTTTCTATCCCAAAAACTCTAAGGAAAAAAATTCTTAAAGAAGGTTTCCTTGAATATCTGGTTTAGTAAAGTTTGCAATGTGCTATGGTAAGGACAGGCTACAACCACACCTTCATACATAAGAGTGTGAGCACACCCAAGAGTAAGGCTACAACTAATACCACCGTCATCCCGTAACACTCACTACAAGATAGAGATAGAACTAGAGCCTAACTGTAAGGCTACAGCCAACACCACTAGCACCCCCCTGATACTCTACCTTGTACCAATATGTGCACCCCAACTGGTAAAGACTTGTAGACTGGGGATCTATTACTAACCAATCTTACATGAAAACACAAGTGTATCCATGGCCCTACCGTAATGTCTCTCACTACGAGATGGAAATAGAGCTAGAGCCTAACCAACACCGCTAGAACCCCCCTGATACTCTACCTAGTACCAAGTACGCTAAGGTAAATGGTGACACAAAGCAGTGTCAAAGCGATGAAGGGTCCAAGGCTCTAATCTCTTCCCACCCAACTCACCAACTAAACAACCACATGCTCAAACTCAATCTCACAACAATTGAAAAAATAATGCATGAATGACAATAACAAATAGTAGATGACATGTTAAATGCACAGTACAGCAAACAACATGCAAGGTTCATTGATTAATTAACCAATTAGTTTGGGGTTCCGTCCCTCACCTGTTGAGTGATTCTAAATGCTTTCTAAGCTTTAGAGACTAGCCATACTCACTCATGAGTCCTAAATAAACAAATAGGATTAAATTAGGTTTAATTATGTAATTTTATGTTCTCTGGTCTCACTATCCGGATTGGAATAGGTCCCACCAGACAAGTCTTAGAGATTCTATAAGTATGTCCAGTGGCATATCTAGTATCACAATAGTCACATTGGACATCCCCTCTAGTCAACTCCCATAGGCTTCCCAAATATGATCGGAGGCATCGCCGGTGAAACACTGTGTACCACCAGTCATGTCACACCCCAATTTTGGACTAACCAATCGTGTGATGAATCATCATAAAAACCAACGGTTCAACCCAGAATCTCATATAGGCTATGCCAACCATGTTAAACCAAATCACATTCCACAGTAATAATCAGAGTAAATAAATAAATAGCGAAAGTCTTATTAATAATAAACTGAGAGTCTACAGTAATAATTAAATATTTAACAAGTTATCTTCAAGTAACCAAAACAAAATTAATACTGATTACAAGTAGCACAATACGAAAGTTAACCACTAAGCCTAAACATAGTTGAAACACTAGCTTGACGAGTCATATTCGCCTCCACAGCTTATAATCCATAGCTGTTGCATGTCCACACGTTGGCGTATTCATGTAATCTTCAACCGTGACACCAGCAACATCAGAAACTAAAAAAGAATTACGCATACGAGGGTCATCTCTCCAACTTGAGCTCAGTGAGTAAACAAAACATTACAATAAACACATGCATGCATTCAATTCATATCTTTGGTCTGGTTTATAAGTTTGCAATGTGCTATAGAAAGGTTTGGTGGCCCTCGCACCTCTATACACGAGTATGTGAATCCGCCCAATAGATCAAACACCATTGCCGTCCCACATGCACCCACCATGGAATAGAGATAGAGCTAAAGTGTTCGGATCAAACACCTCCAACACTTCCCCTGATGCCCTACCCATACCAACACATAAGCCCCTATTGGCGAGGTCTTACAAACTGGGCTCGCAACTAACCAATCCTAATTCCAAACAGTGTATCCAAGGCCTCACCCCAGCATCCCTCAATACGTCCATAGAGATAGAGCTAAGGCCCCCCGGCAGAGTTAGAGACCATACAGTCCAAGACCACCTCCCCTGATGCCCTACGACGTAATAGTTCTGCTAAGCTAATGGCGACACGACGATGTTAGTGGGCAAGACTTGAGTAGAGATAGAGCTAGAGTCTGGTGACAAGGTCAAAGACCACCATGCCACGTCCTCCCCCTGATGCTCCACTCACATCCAACACACCAACCACACACATACATTCACATGCCTATTCCTAGCATCATCATCATCATCATGTTATAAATAAATAGAATTAAATATGCATGAACAGTAATAGGAGGAATATTGGATGACATGTGAGATGCACATTACAAGCATAGAAGCATAGAATCAATCATGGCATTGGACTCAATTAGACCTCTAGAAGCTAATAAATTTATGGATTTTAAGTTAGAGTTCATATTCATTAATTACAGTGTTTAAATGTCCCACCTGGAATCAATTAGACCTCTAGAAGCTGAGTGGTCGCAGGTGTGGCTGCATATATGGTCTCAGTTTCTACGACCACACCCTCCTTGGAACCTTTCTGAGGGCGTGTGGTCGAACATATGTGCCTCGTGTGGTCGATCAAACTGCGACCCCACGAGTGTTGGTCGACTTTTCACTCTTAATCCAATACTTTCATGTTTTGATTCCTTGGCCTATCATTATGATCATTCCTAAGATTATTCTATGGCTTAAAATTCATAATTTTACATAATTCTTTACTTTAATCCATTATCCAAGGATCCCTTAGAGTTTTGTCCATGGTCTTAGGATTTAGTTCTTACTTTGAATCACTATCTCCTCCATGACCTATTCTAGGCATTCAACTGATGTAGGGGATGTTTTCATACCTTAAACTTGTTGAAGAATCAAAGCTCTCTCTGAAATTCCTTCTCTTAGTCTTCCTCTTCAATTCTCCTTCTCTTCCTCCTCCTCTCTTTCTCTCTCTTTTAGTTTGAGTTCTAAAAGAATGAAAGAGGCTAAGGGACGTCCTATATATAGAGGAAAACCCTCTATATAGAGTCCTACTTTGATTAGGAAAGAACCCCCTTCAGATTAGGAAGGTTTTCTAATCACAGAGTCGTTATAACATCGTGTGGTCGCACGTGGGGTCACAGAACCCATCGACTACACGTCCAAAAACTGTAACCACACGTCCCTGACTCTAGTGGTCTCATTATTCTAAAGTGTGGTCAACCCCACCTATTTAGGTATGCGACCATACGCTCCTAATTAGATATTTTTGGGTTCAATTTCATACCTAGCCTTGTGGTTTCTTCACGCACTTTGTCCACTTGTTCCAAACATGATAAGAAGACCTGATACAAGGTGGTAAGACCGGATTAGTACGATACGGGTCTTACAACTCCCTCCTCCTCTTATATAAATTAAATCTTTGAAATTTATACATACCTTCTGAGTCGAAAAGGTGAGGATATTGCTTTCGCATAGCATTCCCTTCTTCCCATGTGATCTCTTCCACCTCTTGGCTCCTCCTAGTAACTTTAACATAGTAAATGTCACGGTTGCATAGACGTTAAACCTTTCAGCTTGTAATTTCGATTGGTACTACTTCTAATGTCAAATCATCAGTTAGACCCGGTGGATCTGCTATTAGGATGTGTGGTAGATCTCAGATGTACTTCTTCAGTAATGAGATATGAAATACATCATGCACACTTGACATGGATAGGGGTAGTGCTAACTGATACGCCACCTTCCCACGTTTAGCTAGAATCTCAAATGGCCCGACATACCTCGGACTTAGCTTTCCTTTCTATCCGAACCATTTTAAGCCTCGCATAGGTGATATTTTCAGGAATACCTTATCACCTACGACGAACTCAAGGTCTCAACATCGATTATCTGCATATTGTTTCTGATGATTCTAAGTTGTTCTAACTCTTTCCCTGATTATGTCGACTACTTTGCATGTTTCTTCCACAAATTCAGGGCCCATAATTCTTCGCTCTCTGACTTCGTTCCAAAACAAAGGAGTTCAACACCTCTTACCATACAGTGCTTCATAGGGTGACATCTGTATAGTAGCCTAATAGCTGTTGTTATAGGTGAACTCGATCAATGGTAGCTTCTCATCCCATGATCCTTTGAAATCAATAACACAAGCTCGGAGCATGTCTTCTAGAATCTGAATAGTATGCTCCAACTGTCCATCTGTCTGAGGGTGAAATGTCGTGCTAAACTTCAATGTAGCTCCCATAGCCTTCTACAATCCTTTCCAGAACCTTGAGGTAAAGCATGGGTCTCTGTCGGACACGATGCTTTTAGGTACCCCATGTAATCTGATATTATTAAACACGTATATCTTAGCTAACTTCTCTAAGGTACACTGAGGTCGCATAGCTATGAAATGAGTTATCTTAGTCAAATGATCCATAATCACCCAGACTGCATCAACTATTCAAGGAGTCAATGGTAACCTGATGATGAAGTCCATAGTGATGCATTCCCATTTCCATGCCGATTCTAGCAGTGGCTGCAGCAATCCTGTAGGTCTTTGCCTTTCAGCCTTTACCCGCTGACAATTCAAGCATTGAGACATAATTTAGCTACATCTGCATTCATTCCTCTCCATCAATAGAGTTTCTTTAAATCATGGTACATCTTCGTGCTTCCAAGGTGTACCGAATATGTAGTGGTGTGGGCTTCCTTCATAAGTTTTTTCCTAATATCCAAGTCTTCACTTTTAGGAACACATACTCTCCCTTTATATCTTAACACATTTTCAAGGTCCAAGGTGAAGTCAGGGTTGGTCCTACCTTTTTCAAGGTCTTCTTGCACTGTTCTCAGATAGGGGTCTGATTTAATAGTTGCTTTCACTTCGTCTAATGGATCAGGTACAATCTTCAATGTAGCAAACATGTTTGAGAATAGATGAATAAACCCTTGGTTAGTTGATTCATCTGGAATATCAATCACGAACTTCTCTTTACCGTAACTAAATACTCTTCCTGTGACATACACTACAACATTTGTATTAGCTTCTTCTTGGGATTTTGTCATAGCTTTCCTGCTTAATACGTCAGCAACTACATTAGTTTTTCCTGGATGATACTAGGTATCACAATCATAATCCTTCAGTAATTCCAACCATCTTCTCTGTCTCATGTTCAACTCCTTCTGATTAAAAAGATGAGTGAGACTCTTATGATCTGATTTAATCTTAAATTTCTCTCCATATAAATAATATTTTCATATCTTGACAGGATGTAACACCGTTTCTAACTCCAAGTCATGAGTCGGGTAACTTTCCTCATGCTCCTTTAGTTGTCTTGAATCATATGCAATCACGGGTTCACCTTGCATTAACTCGCATCCTAAACCCAATTCGAAAGCATCAAAAGGGTAAAAGGTTTCCCTGGTGCTGGAACGATCAAGATGGGAGCTGATATCAACCTTGCTTTTGGAGTTTGGAAACATTCTTCACACTTGTAAGTCCAAATAAACTCCTCTCCCTTCCTGGTTAGCTTGGTAAGAGGTATTGCAATCCTAGAGTAGTCCTCTATGAATCGTCTATAATAACCAGCTAAACCCAAGAAACTTCTGATCTCTATAATGTTCTTTAAGTGTTTCCCACCATACGATTACTTCCATCTTAATAGGGATCACCTTTAATACTTTTGATGATACTATGTGACCCAAGAAGATCACTTAGTTTAACCAAATCTTACACTTCTTGGACATAGCATAAAGCTTCTCCTTTCTCAACTGTTGTGAGGCTGCTCTAAAATTCATTATAGGACTTTCTTCATCTTTAGAATAAACCAATATATAGTCTACAAAAACTATGATTGACGTGTCCTATAAATCGTAAAATACCCGGTTCATAAGTTCTATAAAAGACGTAAGGGCATTGGTTAATCCAATAACATAACCAGGGACTCATAATGCTCATTCTCGATTTTAAAAACAATCTTCGAAATATCACTATCTAAATTCTTCAGCTGATGATATCTTGACCAAAGATCAATCTTAGAAAATACCTTTGCTCCTTGCAACTGTTTAAATAAGTCATCGATCTGAGGTAGTAGATATCGATTCTTGATCGTGAGCTTGTTCAATTCTCGATAGTCTATACACAGACAAACAATACCATCCTTCTTCTTTATGGGCCATAGTAGTGCTTCCCAGGTGGTATACTGGACTGGATTAAACCTTAGTCTAATAACTCTTGTAGTTGAGTCTTCAGTTCCTTCAATTCTATAAGAGCTATTCTATAGGGTGCCTTAGACATAGGTGTCGTCCCTAGTAACAAGTTAATAACGAACTCGATAGTATGATCAGGTGGTAACCCTGGTAAGTCTCCTACAAACACATCAGGGAATTTATGCATCACATCAATATCTTCCTTCTATGGTGCTTTTTTAGTAACGTCCACCACAAATACCATATATCCAACTCTTTTCTTTTCAAGGCATCTCTTTGCCTTTAGTACAGAGAGGATAAGCCTTTGCTTCCTAGGCAACATGTTTCCAATAAAACTAAATTATGTGTCATCTTTGTTCTTAAATGACAACCTCTTTTATGCACAGAACAATTTTGTAAATTGTTGAGATAACCAGTCTATCCCCAAGATGACGTCGAAGTCTACCATCTCAAGTAGAACTAGGTTGCATCTTAATTCTGTCCATCTATATGATTCGAACATTGTTCATAATACTCACCTATGCAACATTTAGTCCAAAAGGGCTTGAACTAGCGAAATCTGATATAAAGGCCTTAAGAGCTTGTCTAATTCCTTCATCTCTTATGATTTTTCAAAGACTAACGCCAATAATATCATATCCCAAAAAGCTCATTAGTTTACACCTCTTTTATCATTGGTATTCTACCTGATCTCTCTATCATATACCTCGAAAAGTATCTTGTGATTGTTACTCACTTCATATCCCAAGTTTACCTATAAGCATTAGGGTATATGCTTATAATTTCATTAATTCTACCAAACTTTCTTGGTCTTTACTTAATCATTTCATTTAACATTGGGCATAACTCAGTATTACTTGTAATAATCCGAATACTATCAATGCCACCATTTTCGATTTTATACTTGCATCCACTCTTAGATATGCCTTTAGAAATTTTTTTCCTTGTCAAACTTCATATCGATATAACCATCTTTAACTCTACTTGAGTGATATCTATTTCTTTACTGGCTACTCTTGATAGTTCTCACTTTTTTGCTCATGCACTCTTTTATAGACATGACTCATATCCATCCATCTAGCAATCTCGAAATAGATCCTCCATTACTTCATCTGAGGTTCCTTGGCTATAGAATCTAATCTGGATTTAATCGTTTTACCTTCAATAATTCCTTTATTAACTAAGTATCTTTATCAAAGAAGGTCGAGAAATGTAAGAATCAGAATATTTATCCAAAAGCAATTCACTTCCTTCTTTCGAATTTAGTATGATGACAAACACTTGTTCTATCTAGTGAACTTAGATTTTAAGGATCAGGAGTAAATTTATGGTAATCCAACTGACATCCAAAGATCGTTAGGTTGCACGATGGTCATAATACATGGAAATAGAGGTTTTATAACTCTTAACCTCATGGTTTATAGGTTCTATCGGGTATATAATGTCATTGGTCAAGGCACTACAAGAGTAAATCTAGAAAAAGTTTTGGCACATCAATAAATCAAGTATAAATCGAAAAGATGTACGTTTATAATGATTAATCCTTTAACTGTTCATTCAGTTCATATCTCTATTCATGTTTTCGATCATGAAAATAGCTTAGATTGGTATAATCAAGACTAATTCTAAGGAAATAATATCTATAACTCCAATTGACAGATTGAATTGAGAAGGTATCCTGTCAAAGCAAGAGAATTTAAAATCAGGTATGTGCATCCTCTGTAATCATAAGAGTAAGTCAATGATGCACCGCATCCCATATAAACCTCTCCAGTTGTATTTCCACAATAGATTTGATCCCTTGATAAAAACATATAAGCTTAGTCTTCAGCAAACATTCATCAATCCTTGTCGGATCATTCTGCCATGATGCAGCTATCCCACACATCGATGACTGATAAGGATAACCACCTTGATACACTACTTGTTGTGTACTAAGCTTCTACACTAGGGTGTGCATTACTGGGACATAGGCACTGTGTTACGACTAACATGTACTGGGGGTACAGTGTTACTACCGACTGGTACCGTAGTTTGACCCGGAGGTATTGGTGTAGCATTGGCAACTTAGATAGTGATTTTCATGGCAACTTGCATAGTCGGTCTCATCTGTTGTTGCTCTTGCATTTTGTTAGGTCAAGTTTATTACAATCGTAGCCAAGGCACTTGGTGGTCCAGGTAGATTGGCTGCAGTGGCCTGGTTGTTCACCTCCTTTGATTTACTCTAATCTGATTATCATTATTTAGCATCTACTCAGATGAGTTTTCACTATCCGTTCTCGACCCAAATAGTGGTCGGATCAAGTTGCAACCTCTTCTTAATGCTCAGCGATGACGAATCAGTATGTAACAGATCTCACTCTGAGTCTCAACATCACCTAGTAGTATTGCTTTATCTTCTTTTATAGTTATTCTCATTTTTGGTGTATGGCCATTCTTTTCCTACCTCTGTTGGATTTAGCCCGAGATCGTTTCCTTTACTTCTACAGGGATTTAGGCGTTATTAGTCTTTTTTTTTCTTCCTCTGTCATACATCGAGTTTCACATCTTGTGAGTATCAACACGGTATTCTAATTTTCTTCTTTAAAGATGCTCCCTTCTTGCTACCGTACTATATTCTTTGTATACTTAGACAACTATTCAACTGGTAGACTGTATCATATGTTATTTGTTTATTAGGATACGTTTGGATTTTTTTTCTTCTATCTGTATATACATATGGTTCCACCTTTTATAAGTACATTATTGTCTTGTTTAAGTTCTGTCTCAACTAGCACAGGTGCTTATGGTGTGTTTGTATTAAAGCTTTTAATTTATCCTAACTCAGTTCATGGACTCTTGTGGAAGTATGCATGTTTGATGTGCAAGGCCTGAGGGCTCTGATACCAAGTTGTCACACCCCAATTTTATACTAACTAATGGTGTGATGAACCGTCATGAAAACCAATGGTTCAAACCAGGATCTCGTATAGGCTATGCCAACCATGTTAAACCAAAACACATTCCACAGTAATAATCAGAGTAAATAAATAAATAGCGGAAGTCTTATTAATAATGAACTGAGAGTCTACAACGATAATTAAATATTTAACAAGTTATCTTCAAGTAACCAAAACATAATTAATATTGACTACATGTATCGCAATAAGAAAGTTAACCACTAAGCATAAACATAGTTGAAACACTAGCTTGACGAGCCATATTCGCCTCCATAGCTTGCACATCCATAGCCGCTGCATGTCCACACGTTGGCGTATTCATATAATCTTCAATCGTAACACCTGCAACATCAAAAACTAAAAAGAATTACACGCGCGAGGGTCAGCTCTAAAACTTGAGCTCAGTGAGTAAACAAAACAATGCAACAAACATATGCATGCATTCAATTCATATCTTTGGTCTGGTTTATAAGTTTGCAATGTGCTATAGAAAGGTTTAGTGGCCCCCACACCTCTATACACGAGTATGTGAATCCGTCCAATGGATCAAACACCATTGTCGTCCCACATGCACCCACCATGGAATAGAGATAGAGCTAAAGTGTTCGGATCAAACACCGCCAACACTTCCCCTGATGCCCTACCCATACCAACACATAAGCCCCTATTGGCGAGGTCTTGTAAACTGGGCTCGCAAATAACCAATCCTAATGCCAAACAGTGTATCCAAGGCCTCACCCCAGCATCCCTCAATACGTCCATAGAGATAGAGCTAAGGCCCCTCGACAGAGTTAGAGACCACATGGTCCAAGACACCTCCCTTGATGCCCTACGACGTAATAGTTCTGCCAAGCTAATGGCGACACGACGATGTTAGTAGGAAAGACTTTAGTAGAGATAGAGCTAAAGTCTGGTGACGAGGTCAAAGACCACCATGCCACGTCCTCCCCCTGATGCTCTACTCACATCCAACACACCAACCACACACATACATTCACATGCTTATTCCTAGCATCATCATCATCATCATATTATAAATAAATGAAATTAAATATGCATGAACAGTAATAGCAATGTGAGATGCACATTACAAGCATGCAAGCATAGAATCAATCATGGCATTGGACTCAAAAAAGTAAATAGTTTATTATTTTCCAATTAGTTTAAGTCTTGTTCCTTCACCTATGATCGATGGTTGTTCATTTTCCAAACTTTGTAAATCACTTTTAGACCACTTAAAAACCTAATAAATTTATGGATTCTAAGTTAGAGTTCATATTCATTAATTACAGTGTTTAAATGTCCCATCTGGAATCAATCAGACCTCCAGAAGCTGAGTGGTCGTAGGTGTGGCTGCACCTATGGTCTCAGTTTCTGCGACCACAGGGTTTGAGGTCGATATGTGTGGTCACATATATGCGACCACACACATGCAACCACACCCTCCCTGAAACCTTCCCAAGGGCGTGTGGTCTAACATATGTGCCTCATGTGGTCGATCAAACTACGACCCCACGAGTGCTGGTCAACTTTTCACTCTTAATCCAATACTTTCATGTTTTGATTCCTTGGCCTATCATTATGATCCTTTCTATGATTGTTCTATGGCTTAAAATTTACACTTTTACATAATTCTTTACTTTAATCCATTCTCCAAGGATCCCTTAGAGTTTTGTCTATGGTCTTAGGATTTAGATCTTACTTTGAATCACTATCTCCTCCATGATCTATTCTAGGCATTCAACTGATATAGGGGATGTTTTCATACCTTAAACTTGTTGAAGAATCAGAGCTCTCTCTAAAATTCCTTCTCTTAGTCTTCCTCTTCAATTCTCCTTTTCTTCCTCCTCCTCTCTTTCTCTCTCTTTTAGTTTGAGTTTTAAAAGAATGAAAGAGGCTAAGGGACATCCTCTATATAGAGGAAAACCCTCCATAGAGTCCTACTTTGATTAGGAAAGAACCCCCTTCAAATTAGGAAGGTTTCCTAATCATGGAGTCGATTATAACATCGTGTGGTCGCACGTAGGGTTGCAGAACCCGTCGACCACACGTCCCAGACTCCAGTGGTCTCATTATTCTGAGGTGTGGTCGACCCCAACTGTTTAGGTATGCGACCACACAATCCTAATTAGATGTTTTTGGGTTCAATTTCATACCTAGCCTTGTGGTTTCTTTACGCACTTGGTCCGCTTGGTCCAACCATGATAGGAAGACCTAATACAAGGTGGTAAGACCGGGTTAGTACGATACGGGTCTTACAAGTCAATTCACCGATGTTACTCTATGTGCCACTGGTGAACACACTAGACATTGTCTTGGTTGTCTCTCGGTCTATCTTTTCTTCAAAGTCGATCCCTCAACTCATTATAGGGTTCATCCAACACCGTTCTATGGCCATAGGTACATTAGGGTTAGGTCCTAGTTTAATATAACATTATTTATACTAGGTCTTAATAAACCATCTAAACAACACATCAACGTATTGGGATCAATCAATAATCATTAATGGTTGTGATTCCAATCTCATGTACACCCTAACCTTTCTACAGTGATTAGAAACTTACCATTGGTTTCGTGATGACGTAGATTGGAAACCGATGGTGAATTCTTGCTTCAAAGATGATTTTCCCCTTTACAGCCTTTTTCTTCTCTACATCTTTTCTCTCAAATCTCTCTCTCAAACTCTAAGGTTTCAAAAGAGAAAATAAGGAGATCTAACTGAGGGAGAAGGCCCTTATATAGAGAAGAGTTTCCTTCAAGGAGACTCTCCTACGTATAGAAGGTTTCCATGCAAAGTTTTGAAAAGTGGGTTCCACAATCAATTCATATACACATATAAATTAGTTTGTCTGGTGGCAATGTATTGTGGTAGAACCCGATGATTGAACAAACTCAACCAGTCAGATTGGATAAGTATAATTAGAATAATTTTTGTACCTTAATGTATGGCTTCGTCATCCGGATGTCTCGTCTGACCCAGTTATGATGGGAAGACCTGTCATGACATGATAACTCATGTTAGACCAGGTTTGTGAAGTATAAGTCCTACACACTTAGCGGTCGACTAGATGATGAAAGCAACGACTAATGCTTGAGCTTGAGTTCCAAGCCTGAGCTCTACTTCTTATCCCACTCTCACTTTCCCACAATTTAGCAAGAGAAAAGCATGGGAGTGTCGGCTCCCTTTTATAGGACCAATGGAAAAAGAAGATGTCCTACTCGTATACAATCGGATGTAGTCAACCAGGGGATCATTCATCCGGTTATGCCTCCGATTATGCTTAAAATATCTTTAGGCTCAATTTTATGGGCCCAATTCGATAGGGATGCTTTCTAGGTTTCATGTACCCCCCCCCCTCTCACATGTTCTACTATCACTAAGTGATCCAAGAAGTTGATCCAATATTATATGACGAGTTAAACGTTGGGGTGCCAAGTGTTGGCACAGTAAGACCCAACACGATAGGGATCCGAGTTGATGAGGGTTCCGAGTGTAGGTCTTACAATACCTCCAATTTATAAGGATTTTACCCTGAAAATCAGGTCATAGTTGTAAGTTCTTATCTCATGCCTATAGATGCCTTCCATGCATCATAACTCACTAGATCAACACATATCAGCCATGGTATTTAGTAATCCAGGGAGTTCAAGGCTTACCCAATTCTCAAAAACTTCTTCAAGTCAGTGCGCGAGATCCGCGCTCATATAAAGGCATAGCATTCATAATATTTATAATAGTCATAAGCCTCATGCCCCACCACTCCGTAGGAGAGGCACGTAACAACTTCCTCAAGTCTTGGCGACGGTGCCTTTTTAATGGTTCGGGTGCATTGTCGTATAAGGTGCTTTCGACTTCCGCACTGATAACATCTCCAGGGACCCGTACTAGGTGGCATTAAGGTCTTATTAATAACAGATGGTGGTTCCACCAGAAGTTCCTCATTCCTAAAGTGAGGTACCCTTGGTACAACTCATGATGTTTCTTCTTCTAGGGTTCTCTTTACTTGTTTATCCCTTCTTTGAGCTACCAACACCTCCTCTTGAGGCCCTTGATGAGTACCTTGATTATGGCACTCGATCACCATTTTTGTAACCATACCCCTCTATTGTTCCTGGAGACCTTGGGTAAGACACCTCAATAAGTTTGACATTTCTGCCAAAACTGACACAGAGGCGGTGCCATTATGTTTAGCCCTTGCTAAGGTTTCTATTATCCTTAGCTAAAACTCACAATGCTGCTTATAGACCCTTTTTGTGGTCTCATCTATAACTGTTGGAATGTCCCAAATGTCTTGACACAAGTGGGATGAAGTCACTCTTTGGACTATTTTGTTGCCAGGACTTCTTGCTTTACGAGTTGCGGTCCTCAAGTGAGCGGGGTTAGGGAGGTGTACACGATCCATTACCTAGCATATTCCCAACTCCTTAGTAGAATTTCATTTACAAGACATTCGAGACGAGAACTTAATAATAGTAATCCATGAGGGTATCAATCCAAGTTACAACATACATTTCCAATCTCCCAAAATTTTGGCACACAATTCATTACATCCAACATCATGGATATTCTTCATAAAATCTTACTCAAGTAATTATGCCCAAATGTATTAAATTCTAATCAGTAGGACTTCTTACTACTTTAGTTCTCCCATTATTCTCCTAACATTATACCTAAGTGCATACAAGGGCATCTTAGCCACTGTACTTGTGAATTCCCTATCCTTGCCACTCCATAACCCTCATACGTATCATGCGTTTCTATTGGCTACGTATAATCCCCTTTTCTTCATAACTCTGCCCTTTGTATACCTCTCACATGCAACAACAAGGCGGATAGTAATCATATGACCATAATCAATTACCACTATTTAAGATACGTCCTCACTCAGAATCCATTTATGTCATTACATAGTTCGATAAGTTGCATGATGAGTTTGCATCAAGGAATTAAAATACTTGACGAAGGCAACATTTTAATTCCTTATGCATAATAAAATCACAAGAGTGTATTTAAAGCATTCATAAATGTTGTGCAATTCCCATGCTTAGGACAGTTAAAATGATTCATAATTGAAGGGTTACCTTGGTCGTAGGGCTCTGAATTGCTACTTTCCCCAGGATAAGTGTTTCGACTATCCGTCCTTAATTCGATGAAACTTTTTCTTGCAGATAAGCCTGCTCGGACCCTACGAATGGCTTCAAGCGGTTCTAGGCTAGGTTCCCCTCATTGCAGAGCATAGTTAGCCAAGAAGGCTTCACGGAATATGTCCCAAGTTATTACCTCATGGTGCTACAGGAGAATGGATTGAGTCATTCGCCACCATTCATATGGCGTACCCTCGAGTTGATAAGTAGCACACATGATCTCTTATGCATCCGAGCAGTGGAGATTTCCAATAGTTGCCCATGGTTTAAAAATAGTTCCTTGGGTGGAAGGAACTTACACATGATCCATAAAAGTGTTCTAGGTTCAACTCTTGGAAGCCAACCATGGTGTCATACACAGTGCTTGGGTCACCCCATGAGATGGGGAGAAAGGTGGTAGTTCCCTATTAGCCCTATTAGGTTTACTGACTGGTGGAGGCCGAAGGGTGGCTAACACATTGGAGATGACCCACTGATGTTCTTTTAGTTCACTTCTTGATGCGGGTGCCTTGGAGGTAGGCTTCACATTAAGATGCTTGAATGCTTAGCCTTGGGTAAATTTGAACACCCAAGGTTAAGGCCAATTTATCTCATTAACTTAAAGGAAACACCGACATATGCCACATAGAATTCTAAGAAGGTTGGGTAGTGATGCTAAAATTGTACAGGGCATATGCCTTAATTTGGGTGGCATGGCAGCCTCAACCATATAATACTCATGGGGTAAGGTATCAATGGGTAGCAAGCAAAAATTTTAATTGGGCTACCCCTAATTTATAAGAATAAAGCCCTATGTAAGGGCGTAAAGTAATCTGGCAAAACCCCAATCCAAACAGGCCCTTTTTATGTCAATTGAATGGGCTGCTGGGTGCTTATACATCTGGTTTACATCAATCATCTGGTTCCCAGACTGTCACAGTTTTAACATTTCCATAAGGTTTTTCGGAGGCAGTGACAGATAATCGATCATCTGATTAACCATCCGGTTAATTAACCCCAACTGTACCAGAGGATCAAAGCAGAGAAACCATCCACCTATTGTGTTCATGGCTCTGGTCAATTGGCGATAAAATCCAAAACGCCGACTCTTGGACTAACCTGAGGAACGAAATCGAAGGCGACGGTTAAGTTAGTCCTCCGGTACCACGGAGAATTCTTTTTATAAAAGGGCTCGAGGGCCCTCATTTGATCCCCACTCTAACCGTCAGACGGAGGAAACCAGATAACAAGGCTCCAACGATTACTCTAGTTAATATCCTATTCATTTCTCCAGCTATTTGGTAATTTTCCCCCTTTATTCGACATTACAAGTATTTCTTCCCCCTCTTCTCTTCATTTTAACTTCTTGTATTCTAGTTAGTTGCATTTTTTCTTTGGGTCTTCATGCTCACTCTCCAAAATGGGAGAGGCCCTTACGACTCTCACTCCTTCATTCGACTATGGCAACTCCCACTAATTTCCATCACCCATGAGTACCCTTCTAATGAGAGTTAGAATCAGCCCACCCAACTAGTTGTGTTAGGGCTTTAATACCTACCGAAAATGGGCAACTAACCCCCTCTCTAATTTTGGTGTGGCTTTCAGCCTAATCGAGGAAAGGCACTGCAACCTTGTCACCAATAGGTTATGGAATTCTTTGTGTCCCCTTGATAGTTGGAGTTTCTTTCATGTAGATAATAAATTGAAAGGCCTAATGGTAATGCTTAACTAATTCTTACATCCTTCTCGGTTAAATGGTGCATATTAATCCCTGCCAGCCCACATTATTCGGCTTGGTGCACCCAAACAATTTGTCCAATACAACTTCATTGTCTAAAAGTTTAGCCACACTGTTGGATAAAAGGAATGCTCATCTAGTTGAGTTTTCTCCCCTTTTGGTTTGACCCCACACCTGTGGAACATTTGTAACAACTTTATGGGTGTTCGCTCACAGCCCTCTTTATGTAATGCTTGGGTCACAATCAATTGGCTAGGTGCACGCAGTAACAGAATCTTAGACCCACTATTTAAAATGTCAAACATTGGACATGCTTGGGCTTGCTCAATTGGGCTTGACTTAGAGTTGGCCAATGATGGTAACACCATGCACTTGACTTGGACAGAAGTAGCCCATATTGGTGTGGCACTACGTCGACTAGAATAGTTATTATACCTTACCCCTTCAATTCACACTCCCCTTTCACATCATATTGGCTAGTGCACAGCCACATGAAGTCAGTTATTCCCCTAGGCATTCACATTAGGCATCTTGAGGCTTGTCCAATTGGCTAGGTGTATGCACTGACATAATCCTAAACCCAGCCCATTATAATGCCAACTATGGGCACACTTGGGCTCATCAGTGTCATTACTTTGGCCCATTAGGATACTGATCCATTTGATTCTCTATAACCCCTAATTTATAAAAATGGGCCTATGTGGTTTAAAGACTCCTTGCATTAGTCATTCGAATCCCCATGCATCCATCATGTTCATCAATGATTAAACTGTTAATTATTTTATCATGCTAGTCTAACGCATAATCCCTTTAGTTTGACAACCTTTACTAACTCAAGGTGATTCCTTTTTCTCCTTTCAGGTGATATGGGTCCCTGGAAAGCTGTTGAGCCGGCTGCATAGGGCTTTGATGAGCTCTGGTTTGTCTGTTTTCCCACTAGTTGGAACTAGAAAAAATTTAGGGAGACCAAAGTAGAGGCTGGCCGGTATATACACTTTAGCGAGTTGTCCTGCTTTGGTCTTCAGGAAGCCTTTGACCACTTTGGCTAGACATCAGCTATGCGCATCAAGGATAACACCTATCCTAACTTGGTGCGCCATTTCTTCTGCAACCTAGGCCAGCAGACAGGAGAGCTGATCCTGACCAGTAGGGTCAAGGGAGTTGACATCACCTTGACAGTTGCCACATTGGCAACCATATTGGAGGTTTCATCAGAGGGGGAGCATATCTACAAAGCTCCCAGAGAGTCTTTGGGCATCACTGAGGGTGTTTACCCACAAATGAGGCATGGGCTTACCCAACTAGAGCTCATAGGGAGAGAGCATGAGGAGAATGAGTCAGCCTTCAAGCCTACCCCGAGATTACTCAGTAGGATCATTTAGCATAATGGCATACCCCAATCTAATCATTGAGAGGAGCTGAACCAGTTTTGTGTACTTCTGACAAACCGTCTGGTACAGAGGAGACCCGTATGTCTCCCTTTTCTTATTCTTCACACCATCCTACATACCTTCTACCATTTAACCCAAAAGGATCATTTCCCTTATGGACAGCTCCTTACTCACATATTTGTACACTTTGGGGTGAGCCTGGAGGGAGAGATCATCGAGAATGGGAAGGAGTCGTTTGAGTTCAATTAGGACACCATCGCTCGGATGCATCTCAATAATGTAGTCATGGAGGATCCCATTCTTGAGGCACGTAACAGGCCACCTAGAGCAGCACAACCTTCTAGACGGGCGGTAGCAGCAGCTAGAGTCGACAAGGGCACCAGTCATGGCTTCAGGAGAGTGAACACAGTACCACAATCATCCTCTAGTAACGAGGAGGAGGATGGGTTTGATGACAGTGATGACAGCAGTAAGGAGGAGAGTGAGGATAGTGAGGATGGTGAGGGTAGTGACCACATGAATGTGGACATAGCTGCCTGCACCAGAGAGGTACCACCAACTATCAGCTCTAGAGAAATACCCCTAGTTGTACGTACTACAAGGCCACCTGAAGTTGCTCAGACATCGAGACCGTCTATTGACCTGAGTCAGTTGTTAGAGGTACTCTGGCTCATACAGGGAGAGCTGGACAAGCTTATTGACGGTCAGACTAGATTGGAGAGATGGGTAGAGGCTATAAAGACAGAGCTAAGGAAGGCAAAGACTCAGGCTAGGTCTATGGGGACTCAGTTGGGCGAGGTGGAGGCCCATGTGGGCTATATTCATGATGCCATGGTCACAACCGGCCACTTGCATCACTATGTACGATGTAGGCCCATTCTCACTCCAGTTCCTTCGAGTATCCCCCATCAATCACCCAATAGGACATGCCCTCATCTTCTACCCCACAGGATGTACCTTCAGCATCTATACCTCCCAGCAAATCCCAGTTACCTAATATACAGGATGCACCTTTATCTTCTGTGCCACCTATTGGACCTCAACATTCTGCCTCGCCGAGTGGGCCTCAGCAGACAGGAACTTGATCCTACCTTTTACTTTTGTTCATCACATGTATATAGGGTAATTGTCTGAGGTGTGGACTTTACTCTGCTTTTGATTTATATGCATCATATTTCTTTTTGCCTTATACATGTACTTTTCTTTTCTTTTTATGGTGATCGGATACTTGTATTTGGGATAACGATCTAGGTTATGGGTTGTATCCCAATTTTTGTACTAAAAAATCGGATATATATATATATATATATATATCTTTGTTCTTAGTTCATATTGTGCATTATGTTCTTTTTAATTTTCTGTAATGTGATCTAGCCTAACTTATTGTTCTTCCTACTTACTACTTGTTGGTTCATAATAGCTTTTAATTATCCTAGGCATCTATTCCTACACATGAAAACACACATGTAGGGGAAGTCTATAGATAGAGTCAGAGTGGTTGTGCTCTGATACCTGTTTTGTCACAGTCCATTCTGGAGAATCAGACGTGATATCCGAGTCATCCACGAGACAACCCAAATCTTTCAACGATCAATACCCAAAGTGAACTACCAAACAAATCCCACAGTCTACACACACAATATCCACAATAATCAACAACATATAATAATAATTGTAGTGGAATCATAAAAGTGGCAACATAATCATACTAGAGTACATATGCTACTAATATTATCAATACATAATTAATCTGTTAGGTCTTATAAACTGTTCCACAATATCTTTCATAGTACATACAACCCATACTAAATAACTAGAGTAAATCTGAGCATATCCCTGTAGATAGACCAAACCATCATCTATCTACAGGCAACAAAATCATAGAGGCAAGGCGTTAACTCAGGTCCCATGATGCAATCCTACAGGTACAGCCCTTGACATGATCTCTCAACGGACCTCCACCAAGAGAAGTACCATCAGCATCATTAGGATCCATATCTGCAGTAGCAGTAGAGGTACTTGCAATCAAAGCAAAAAGAAATTCGATATCGAGGGATGAGATCAGATCCCAACTCAGTGAAAAGCTAGGTATCAATGCAACCCTAATCAATAATTTAATGATGCAGTACAGGAGCAAATAAACAAGCAATTGTGAGTGGCATTTAAGTGTGTATGTAAATCATAGTCGACCTGTACCCTAGCGAGGATTTGCCCCGTACCCCACCACCTGAACGAGTGCCCCATACCCCATTGCCTGAGCAATTGTCCCATACCCCACCACCTGAGCATATACCTATACCCCATCACCTGAGTACTCTGTACCTCACTGCCTAGATTATATTCTCCTCGCTGAAGCACAAGTCATTTGACCAAGTTGATACATGATGACGATAACATAATAATAAAAGGACTGTAACCCAGTAGAGATCCCCGTTCCCCTCCCATGGACTGATCGTGCCCCCACTAAGGTGCAACTGGGCATATGGCCGTGTGTTGTACTCCCATATGCCACACGATCATATATCCTACAACACAATCACATCCATATCAACAATCACCCAACATGGCATTGTATGCAATAGTAAAACTATACTCTAGCAGAAATCCCTGGTTCTACTCCCATGGACCTCGTGCCCCTACTAGAGTATATCATGTCAACATGGCCCGTATATTGTGCTCCCACATGCCACATGTCCATCATACATGATTTCAACAGGACTGCACCCCAAAAGGGATCCCCAACTCCCCACTCCCATGATTCGTCATGTCCCCACTAAGGTTCAGCCAATCCCAACATGAATTCATGAAGTCGCCTGTTACATGAACCACCATACATGAGTTGCACCCCAACAGAGAACCTCGGATCCCCACTCCCATGGATCACTGTGTCTCTATTAAGGTACCTGCACACCAACATGGTACATATGCCTATGCTCCAATACGCCATACACACCATCATACATGGTCATGCACACATAATGATATGAATGACTACACCCTACAAAGAACCTTGGATCCCCACTCCCATGGATCACCGTGCCTCTACTAGGGTGCCAACAACCAACAACATGGCCCGTGTATTGTGCTCCTACAAGCCACACATCCATCATAAAACAACCAAGATATATAGTTATTGTTATAATGCAATGCATGAATAGTTATATACAATTTATTGGATGATATGTTATAAAAAGAAAACAACAATCAACATATAACAATACACATGCTCAAACTCTACGGGACCCAACCCCTCACCTGTAGACACCAAAGGTGCTGAAGAACCTTGAAGCCGGCGGAAGGCTTCGTCTACTACCCGTGGTATTTTACCTAATTAGTTAGATAGGTTTTATTAGGTTGGTAAACATCTTTTAAATCAGCATAGACAAGTCCTAGAGTCCATCCACGGGTCCCAAGATAAGCTAGGAACTGAACGGTAGGTCTTTCTAATCATTCCTAGGCTTATAAGTCAAACAAACTCAACCAGAGGATGTAACCGGTTGGTCGTTCCTCCGGTGCAATAGGCTAGTTAACACTTAGTCATTTCTTAAGTACACTGAACCGGAGGATAAATCGGATGGTCAGGCATCCGGTAGACCATTCAGTCCATATCCACTGTCTTATAGTGTGGTTCTAGTAGGTCATTCGGAGGCTAAGCCGGGTGGTCGACCATCCGGCAATGCCTCCGCTTGTCATTAAGCCTAGTAGAGGCATGGCCAAACGAAACCATGCACTTTACCGATGGAACTTACCTAGAGCGTCATACTCCTGGTTAGGTGGCTCCGGTTAGGGTCCTCAGGATATTACTTGGTCTGATAAGCCAAGGCAATTGCCCTGGCGGAGGACTGGTTTTGAATCAATCGGAGTTAGGGCCACTACCAGTCTTCTGGTTCGTCCTCTGATTCAGACCCAGAAGCCAGGTTCAAACCAGAGAAAGTTTCCTTCTTTGGGGAATGTTTTTCACCATGGTTTCCTTCATTCTAAGTGGTAGGAAACACTCATCTATCATTAGTGAAACACACATCTATCATTAGTGAACACAATGGGAGTCATTTAGACTCCATTATCATCTTCATTCATGGAGGGGACGATAATCTAGGTTTCCTAGGTTTTATTTGGTCTCTAATAATGGTGGAGTTCCACCATGGTCTCTAGCATACATTCCTACAAGAATGGAAGAGGAATGAGTGAAGAACACTTACCTCAAGGAGAACCGGTGCTTGAGCTTGAGCTCCACTTCTTCTCCTACTCTCACTCTCCCACGGGTTAGCAAGAGAGAAACAAAGGAGTGTAGGCTCCCTTTTATAGGACCCGCGGAAAGGGAAAGGGTCCTACTCGTTTTATGCCTCTGGTTGTGCTTAAAATATATTTAGGCTCAGTTTTATGGGCCCAATTCAGTGGGGATGCTTCCTTGGTTTCATATACTCTCCTCTTACATGTTCTACTATCACTAAGTGATCCAAGAAGTTGACCCAACATCATATGGCAGTTCAAACGTCAGGGTACCAAGTGTTGGCACAGTAAGACCCAACACAGTAGGGATCCGAGTTAGTGAGGATTCTGGGTGTGAGTCTTACAAGTCTTAAGCTCAAGTTTGCAATAAGTAATCAGTCTCTACACTCACTCAAGAGATCAAAGCTTCAGTACAAGCTTCTTGTTTGTGATCTCTTCAAAGCTCAAACTCAAAACTAAAAGTTCACCAACATACTTCTCTTTACCTCCAAATAAAAAGAGAAGTCCTCAAATTCTGCAACCTCATCTTCATATATTTAATCCATTTTTATTGCACAATCGCAAGTAGTGTCGCAATCCTTGCCTATGTAGCTTTACGTTCGTCTTATATTGTTTTAATTGGTTTAACCGTACTCGGCTAATACAAGGATCCTCTTATCTACCACGTACTTGGGTTGTGGAGGATACTCTCACCCATCTCTAGTGTGTACTTTACTTTCCCATATCATTAACAAATAGATTATTGCACTGTTGATACTACTGTTGAATGAATGGTCCAAGATACCTATGCACCATTATATTGTTTTTATTTTATTTAATTTTTTTCCTACTGTGCACCACATTTGGGTTTTAAGACAAGTAATAAGCAGCCCACCTTCCCACCTTCCCACCTTCCCACCTCCTGTTTCTACTTTGTATATTACCTCTTAATAATGTAATCTAGAAATGGTATTACATATTCCCAGCAGGGGCATTTTTAAGAAAATAAAAGGAAGACAGGAAGACCGTGTAACAATTCGTCGGCCATAGTATCATGCCATGGTTGAGAACAGCTAAAAAACAAACAGCAACTAGTAAGGAAAAAGTAGTACGCAATTTCAATGCCCATTTACAGATGAATGTAGTCAATTGTAACGCAGGTTGACAATAAAATTTGTACCTGCGTTTCTTGTAAAGAAAAGGAACAAGAAAAAAAAAAAAAAAAAAAAAAAAAAGGAGTAAGAGCTCTCAGGAGCAAATTAAAAGATTCCGGGAAAATCTGTAGTATCTGGTTATTGCTATTGGAAGTTATATGTGACTTCTCTAAAAGCAAAAGCCTAAATGGAATTTATTGGTGGCTTCTGTAGGTTTTCCTTTGGGTAAACCAGGCGTCTATTGTGGATCCCATATCCCTGGTAACGGTAGATGATGCTGTAGAGGCAATGTCTCAAAGATGACACATCAAACATCTCAATGAACTTCATATCCGATACCCTAGCTTTGACACTAGCAAATCGCTGGTACTCTTCAAATACAGAAGACAAGCACCAATTCTGCAGTTTCCTCAAGCAACCCACGAGGGAACCTGTCCGATGCTGCAGCAAATGCACAGCAAATATTATAATGAGATCCTACATATTGCATTTAAAATCCAGATGCACACAGTCAACACTTCAGCCTTTGGATAGGTCCACAAAAATGTAATATTCCAATCCAACGGCTGGAGTGTTAGTTAACCTTGTTCATACATAACCTAACCATGTATGAAACCTTTCCCCATAAAATTTTACAAAATCTTGACACCAAGTTCACAATGCCAATTGTGAAGCAAAGTTAATGGGAGCACTAAATGTAGCAGGCAACTATTTGAGTGGTTCATAACTTAAGAATTGATGTAATCAGGATATCTAAAACACCAGATGGCAGGTCATGGAAAATGGAGTTACAGATGAACCAGAGATCTTCCCGGACCCTGATTCTTTTCATATAAATGCTCAGTACGGTAAATGGGATATGTGGTTCCACCATATTCCTTGGGGAAGGAGGAGTTCCCCCACAAGACTAACCATCAAATTAGAGGCTGTTTTGAGCGTTCTTCTCATTTCCATTTTTGTAACCATGGTTATATATGCACTCTGCCATAGACCATGAATTTTTAACAAACTCATGCACAACCCAGGAAAAACTAATTTGCAAGTCAGGTCGTGAGTTACTACCAAGTCTCCATACCCAGTGATACATGATTTAGTTTAAGTAATAGTTGGATTGTCAAGCATGTGCCATACCTTTCCACGTTTGCAATGGATCAGAACTGGATGATTTCGGACATCTGAAAAATAAGCAAAAAGAGAAAGTGTTTTAACAAATGCCGCATCATTAAATTAGCTAAATCAAAGTTGGTGATTGGAAATTTTGTTTATTATCAGTACCAATTAGGACCCTCAGGGCTTCCGAGATGGCATCCTTGGGAATAGTCACAAAAGGCTCCTGCAGATGCAAATAATTGCAAACGAAGATATGATCATTGCCCAAGAAAAGGGACTGGATATGCAAGATTCAATCAAATATTACTGCAAAATCTATAAGATGAAATGCTGAAAGAAAAGATGTATGTCTTCGTAACCGTAAACAAAGAACTTATGGTCTTCCAGTTGTCGAATCATTTTAATTTGTACCTCTAATCTATGGATAGAATGTCATTGCAATTCAGGTCAGTCTCTTGCGGTGCCATATAAGAAGTTATTGAATTTTTGAATTCTATAGTACTTTTTAGTCTTTGCTCATCAATATGCACCCTGAATACAATCTTTCTATTTAGTTCCAAGATCCCCTACATTTGATCAGAATTTCTGTTCAAGTATTTATAGCCTTCCAGTCTTGTGAATGCCCAAGCTTATCAATGATAACCTCGAATTCGGTATAAGCCACAACCATATCATCACTCTGCATGCCACATCATCAAGTGATTGGCCCATTTCACATGCTCCCTACCTATCAGAGAATACTTCATCTAAGGTCCAACATAACACCCACTAGAACAAAATATGAAATTCAATCTGGTGTCGAATGGATTTGCCTATTTGAATTTTGGAAGGCATGATTAAACTAGAGCAAGACTAATAGAGTTTTCCTTTCCTTTTTCGTGTCAGACTCTGCATAATAACATCTTGAAACACAAGCAACAAGCTATTTCTGCTGCAAGCCACTAGACACTTTTCAAAACGCAACTTACAAAAACGTATCAGAATTTTTTTTATTACATCCTGGAACTACTTAAAACTAACACTATATATCTACCCAAAAAAGAACAGTAAAATTCTAACACTGGATGAATTTGTGAACTAACCATCATGTCATCCTGGTGAATTCTTGATGGCAGCAGGCGAGCAAGATCCTGTGCAACACAATTAGTTCAGCAAATGTCTATTGGTTGATAGGTGAAAATCACCAAAACACCCTAAAATATTTCCTTCCACATACAAGTCTAGCTACGTACAACAATAATTGATCTAATTTATTTGCCTGGTCTAGCTTTCAATTGCTCCCAAAACATAAACTTTGTACTAACTAAGACAATGAAATGGCATCATTTGCTAAATAATTACTTAAAACCAGTATATAGGTATTATTGCCAGAACCATTAATTTTTTCCTTACAAAAAAAATGTTAGAAATTAAACAGAAATTATGATGCTTTATCTGACAGGAGCAGTAGTTTATATCACATGTTCAAGGGCTATGCAGAACTCTCACAATGCTAACATGGATGGGGTATGTCAAGTATACAAATGAAAAGCTTACTCAATAAAATAAGCACGCAGCATTCAAAAAAATAAAATAAAAAACAAAAAGAGAAGAGGAACATTAAACAACTTCATCAAGACTCTACCGATAGATAATCTGTCAAAAATAAACTATGTTTTAAGTTTTGAGATAAATACATTACATTCAGCCGTTGTGAAAATTTGTTTCTACCCTCGAACATAATTTTTAAATTCAATGGATTGAAACAATTGAGTCATATCCTAAATGGAGAGATGATTTACCCATTAATTTTTCACATATGAGTTGTTACTTAATTAAACTATCTAGTTTTTTAAAAAAAAAATATCTGGAAAACACATATTAGATAACCTCATCAAATTAAAGCAAGTAGGAGTACAACGTAAGCTTACTAAGCTTTGCAGCAAAGATTGATGGTCAATTGCAACAAAGAATCTGCAATACTAAAATGGAAAATCAACTAAAATCATACAATAAAAACAAAGACTCATTCAGCCCTCTTAAAGCAGTGCGACAAAAGCCACCTAAATTAGGATTCCATATTCTGAAGCAAAAGTTAAAAATGCCCAAATGGATTAGTCACATTCTTGTGAGTTTGATTCGTAATTGGTATAATTATATTTCCCATTTTAGTTCCTTATTCTAGATACGCAAATACAATCTCTTGATCTAAAAATTTTAGTTATTATACAACTAGATCGTCCATGTACTTTCTTTGCTCCTCCTTCGAATGAAAAGGTTGTAGACTTAAAGAAAATTTACCCCAGAAAATCTTTCAGCGTAGAAGTAAGATTAACAGAAAATGAACAATCAATGAGGAAATTCAATCCCCGAAAAGAAAGACTAACATCTGAAATAATGTTCCTCAGAAAATACAATCCGCAAAACAAGAAAGAAAAATATAAAAAGCAAGAAGAGAGAAAATTACCTTGCTTCCGTCAATCCCAAACTGGAAAAGCTTGATATTATGACTTCTTAGAAATTCAGAGTTAACTTCCGGGTACGGTTCAGGACACAAATATCTGCTCATTATTTCAATTCACCAAAAAAAGAAAATCAAATTATTTCCGAATTAGTACCTCAAACAAAACCCACAAAAAGAAACAGGGCCAAGAACAATGACGAATCCTTCTAAAGTTATAAACGTCAAGAGCACCTGAATCTCAACCAAGGACTATAGAATTACATGATTGTTCGAAGATTTAGGGTTTCGAGGAAACCAAAGTTAGACTGGTTTGGGAAACCAGATCTATAGATTCCTCTCTCAACCATAGAGAAATTCGAGGGAGGAACCAAGAGACCCTCCTCTTCCTCCACCTGTATGTCCACTGTTTCTTCCGCCTCGTCCGCTTCGTTCTCCATCACCATCCCCCCTCCTACTTCAAGTTCTTTCGACGACGACAACAGCACCATTGTCCCTTTCTTTTCTCTCTCTCTCTCTCTCCAGCTTCTGTGTGTTTCTTCTTCTTCTTCTAAACTTAAAGCAGAACGAAATTACCACAATACAAGAAATCGATTGTGAGCAAGAGACTGGGGTTTATCAAGCACGACATGTGGCGTACGGACTCTGATTCTCTTATAAAATTTCTTTTTTCCTCCTATTATTTTGAATGAATATTTAATTGAATATGGATAAAACTGAAAATCAAAATTAACAAACAGAGGATCCCAATCTTACTAGGGCTCTGAGAAAAAGACGTTTAAAATTCTGGTACTTTGGATGAGGATGATTCGGATTCAGAGAGAGAGAGAGAGACATTTTCAAAAAAAATAAAAAAATAAAAAAAAATAAACCGAAGTCCAAGGTTGCGCTGGAATGTTCGTCCTCGAAGCCAAGCAAGATCGAACTCCCTCCATCTCTACAGTTTCCACACTCTGGTTATTTTGTCTTTTCTTATCCAATAAGATTATGCCACCTGGAATTTGGCTTGGTCTTTTGTTTACGTGTAGGGAAGTTAGGTGACAGCAAAATTCGCCTCCGTTTTCGTAGCAAATTACTGGATATTGTTACGGCTGACGTTCGTTTCCCATTAAGTGTTTGCCACGTAATCTATGTATCCTTTTGGTAACTGATTTTGCTACGTGTCGATATGCAACTTTCCATGCACAGTTAGGTTTTATTCAAAAGTGGGACCCACTACTTCCAACAACTTTTGGTAACCGTGCATGTTCTGTTACGCTTTCTACGAAAGCGGGAGAGAGATAGATCAGACGGGTAATCCATCTCTCAGGATTGGATTCTGATTGAACGGTGTAAGATCATTCAATGATGTGATCTACATCCCACACATATACTCTATCTAGTACACGTGCTGTTGCGTCGTACTTTGGATTCAGTAAATCTAGTCATTGGCTGACCATTGACTCCCCCTTCCTTTAGATGCGTTCCACCCGATCTAACTTTACACGTCGACGGTGACATCACAGCAGATTCAAAACCCCTTTCTTCCGGCCCTTTTTCTAGGGACAGTTACAGATTCCGTGAGTCCCACTTGCATTTGCACGGTCCCGTCCAAAAAAAAAGAATAGCCAATGAGAAGGAACTACGTCACTATGTGTTGGTGTGTCGGGATTCGGGGATCGAGGATGCAACTAAGAAGGGTGATCTCGTAATAAAAACAATGTTGCTAAACTAAATTTACTAAAGTACCCTTTGTTGTTTTGAAATACGCATCTGTTTCTAACCACAAAAGGTGATTCAAAATTCAAACCGCATCAGAAAGCAAAGAGTGCACGTTAACAAAAGTGCACGCGGCTTCTCGAGAAGGTAATTAGGGATTGATTATATTAATTTGGATTTTTTTCTACAGTTTATACCTTGTATGTCACGTATTTGAACGTGTATTTGAACGTGTCGCTTGTCAAATTTTGGAGGTTTGGGACCAAGTCGAATTTGTGACCTATTATCACGTATTAGGAAAAGGGCAAACGTGTGACGATAATCTCTTTTTTTTTATTTTTATCAGGTATTAGGGAGGTGGTATTGAAAATTTGTATTTATTATTATTATTATTAATATCTTAATAAAATAAATTATTTATTATTATTATTATTATTTTGTCAAAGTGAATTATATTGCTATTGTGAAATCGGCCTAGAGACGGGCCGAGAAAAGAGAGTTTGTACAATTAATAAACGTGGTGAAAGTAACTACCAAACTTACGGAATCACAAAAGCTGACACAATAAGTTTTTTTTTTTTTTTTTCCAAAGTCGCAACGTGTATTCTTGTCCATGAAACCACAGCACATGCCAACACATCAAAGGTTAAACGGAAGGTTATCCCCATAATCTCGGAGATAACTATGGATCGGCATCAATAAGGGAAGGTTTTTTTTATGAAGCCATGTGTCAGTTAACAAGATACCTTCGTACTTGACTATTGGAAGCATTAGGGGAAGTCCACCACAAGATCACCATTTGATGGTCTAGAAGATCTCTTAACCATGTCCAAACCCCTATTCTTAAGGGTTTGGATCATGGGAATCATGGCCTTCCATATCTAAACCGTCATGATAGCTTGTGGTAAATACTATAAGATTAGAGGGGTGCCCAAAATCATTGGAAACCACTCTAATCATGCCGAAAATCTATGCAACTCCATGCCTCTATATATCAAGGTGATTCGTCATCAATGGTTTTAAAGCTAAGAAGCTCAATCGAGAGATCATGGGCTTTCACCTTATTGATCTTGTCTACTAATGTCAATGAATGGTAAAGATCTAGAATCGTCACCTAGACTAAGTTCTATGACCTCAAATGTAGTCTCGTCATATGATAAGACTTCTATTGACTCATTATCCAATATATCGACTTTGGTCTCATCAGAGATTGGGATAAGCGTTTAAAATACAATTTGAGAAGGTGTTAAGCACCCAAAACTATCCGATCCAAAAATCAACCTCTATTCAATACTCTATTGTTCAAATAGTGCTTAGTCAATGTATAACTAGAGCTTATGTGGGGGATCCTATGCCAAATGTCTACGTTTTCCTAGCCTAGGTTAAGCCAAACATGCTCTTGAAAAAAAAAAAAAAAATAGTGTACAGTGAACCGAACCAAATGATAGTCTCGATGATGGACTGAATCTGAGATGTCTATCTCAAACTACCAACGTATTCCAGTGGCATCCTAGAAATTAAGTCCGAAACATAATTCGAAAATGATTCATTAAAACTTATGTATGTGATTTATGCTTGAGCTTTGTTATGTTTGAGATTCAAGTTGAAGCTTATACTTAATGAATGGAGGAGATTGAATCTAGATAGTCCATGTAGATTGTGGTACCATATTTGAGAATTTTCATAAATTGCTTACATATTCTAGGATTTGCCATAGAAATCAAATACAACGTATGTCACACCTCAATTCTAGTCTAACCAAAATAGCGTGATAAACCGCCAATAAATCAACGGTTCAACCAGGATCTAGTATAGGTCGTACCCATCATATCAAATCACACACACATTCCACGGAAATAATCAGAGATAATAAACAAATAAACGAAAGTTTTACAGATAATGAACTGAGGGTTTAACAATGATAATAAATAATTAATCCGATTATCTTTAAAACTCAAAACATAAAAATAATTAATCCATTACATGTTCTAGTAGTCAAACATAGCTAAACTAATCATAAACACAGTGGTTGTACTCGCATGAAGAATCATGCATCTCCTCTGTTAATTTCCCGTCCATCGCCGCTATATGTCCATACATCGGTGAATTTATATAATCTTCAACAGTAGGTCATGCATCATCAACTAAAAATATTCGACGTCGAAAGGGTGAGCACACATCATGACTCAATGAGCAAACAAAACAATGCAACAAACATATGCATGCATTCAATTCATATCTTTGGTCTGATTTTTTTAAGTTTGCAATATTCTATAGAAAGGTTTGATGGCCCCCGCACCTCTATACACGAGTGTGTGAATCCACTAAATGGATCAAATACCATTATTGCTTACATGCACCCACCATGGAATAGAGATAGAGCTAAAGTGTCTGGATCAAACACCGCCAACACTTCCCCTGATGCCCTAGCCATACCAACACGTAAGCCCCCCTGTTGGCGAGGGCTTGCAAACTGGGCTCACATCTAACCAATCCTAATGCCAAACCGTGTATCCAAGGCCTCATCCCAGCATCCCTCAATGCATCCATGGAGATAGAGCTAAGGCCCCCAGCAGAGTCAGAGACCACACGGTCCAAGACCACCTCCTCTGATGCCCTATGACGTAATAGTTCTGTTAAGGTAATGGCAATACGATGATGTTAGTGGGTAAGATTTGAGCAAAGATAGAGTTAGAGTCTGGTGATGAGGTCAAATACCACCATGCCACGTCCTCCCCCTAATGCTTCACTTGCATCCAACACACCAACCACACACATACATTCACATGCATATTCCTAGTATCATCATCATCATCATCATCATCATGTTATAAATAAATAAAATTAAATATACATAAACAGTAATAGCAGAAATATTGGATGACATGTAAGATGTACATTACAAGCATACAAGCATAGAATCAATCATGGCATTGGACTCAATAAAAATAAACAGTTTGTTATATCCAATTAGTTTAAGTCTTGTTCCCTCACCTGTTAGCAATCCTCGATCTCCTTTTAAGCCTTGCAATTCTCTTTCAATCAATTTAACAACCTAAAAGTTATATGAATTTAAGTTAGGGTTCATATATAACATGTTACAATAGTCGAAAATTAAAACAGAGCACTGATAGGTGTCTGATTGGTCCTATGGTCTCATACTGTGTCGACCTTACTGCCTATGGTCAATACCCTACAGTCGCATATGGTGCGACTGTAGCTGCGACCATATGATTCTTGAATCATTTTGAATGCCTATGGTCAATTCTCTAGTCATGCTGGTCATGCTATGGTCGACCGTAGCTGTAACCTTGAGATTTCTGGTCACAGACTACATGTAATTCGAGTTCTTCCTAGGTCAAATCCTCTGCTCTTCAATTGGGTTTATCCTAAGGTCATCCTATGGCCATCATTAGTAGTTTCTTATCAACCCTAATCATCAAACTCATCCCTCATGGTTATCCTTGGGATTTTCTCAAGGCATCACATAGATCATAATAGGTTGATATCTTCTATTCTCTATAGAAGTCTTATTCTTTAGAGTCTACATCTCCAGAGATTAGATTCATACATTTGCCTGTGGTGGAGAGCCAATCTCTTCTCAGTAAATTCCTCTCCTTATCCTTTTCTTCTTCTCCTTCTCTTCCTTCTCTTTCTCTAGGGTTTACTAATGTTTTAAAAAAGTGAAAAAAGCTGAGGGACGTCCTTTATATAGAGGAAAACTCTCCATATAGAGTCATATTTCAATTAGGAAAGAAATCCCTTAGTTTAGGAAAGTTTCCAAAACTCAGAGTTTGATCTAGGGTCTCACGGTCGATGGCTACGGTCGCAGAACCCGTCGATCGTAGGGTCGAAATCATCAACCGTAGGGTCATTGATCAGTGACCATTGTTTCTTTCCATATGGTCGACCGTACCTACCCAGGTATGCGACCATATGTATACAGTTTTGGGTGTTGAGTCGATTTTTATACCTTGTTTGTGATACATCTTCACACGCTCGGTCCACTTGGTCCAGCAATGATGGAAAGACCTGGCACGACATAGTTAAACTGGGTTAGTAGAGTGCGGGTCTTACAACTCCCCCCTCTTATATAAATTTCATCCTCGAAATTTGCACATTCCTTCCTAGTCAAATAGGTGAGGATATTGCTTTCGCATAGCATTCTCTTCTTCCCATGTAATTTCTTCCACATTTTAGCTTCTCCAAGTAACTTTAACATAGTAAATGTCGTAGTTGCGAAGAAGTAGAACCTTCCGGCTAGTAATTTCAAAAGGTACCACTTCAAACGTCAAATCTTCAATCAAATCCAGTGGATCCACTGTTAACACGTGTGTTGGATATCTAACGTACTTCTTCAGTTGTGAGACATGGAATACATTATGTACACTTGACATTGATGGTGATAGTGCTAACTGATATGCTACCTTTTTACATCTTGCTAGAACTTCATAAGGTCTAATATATCTGGGACACAGTTTTCCCTTCTGTCCAAACATTTTTAAACCACGTATAGGAGATATTTTCAGAAGTACCTTATCACCTATGGTAAATTCAAGATCTTTGTGTCGATTGTCCGCATATTGCTTCTGACAGTTCTGAGCTGTTCGGACCCTTTCCTTGATAATGTCGACCACTCGACAAGTCTCCTCAACAAACTCTGGTCCAATAGTACTCCCTTCTCCAACTTCATTCCAAAATAAAGGAGTTCGACACTTTCTACCATACAATGCTTCATAAGGTGACATATGTATTGTCGCTTGATAGCTATTGTTATAAGCGAACTCAATCAATGGTAATTTCTCATCCCATGATCCTTTGAAATCAATTACGCAAGCTCAGAGCATATCTTCTAAAATTTAAATGGTACTTTCTAACTGTCCATCGGTTTGAGGATGGAATGCAGTGCTAAACTTCAACGTTGTACCCATAGCTTTCTGTAATCCTTCTCAAAACTTTGAAGTAAACCGTGGGTCTCTGTCAGACACAATGTTTTCAGGTACACCATACAATCTGATAATATTATCCACATACAGCTTAGCTAACCTCTCTAGGGTATACTGAGGTTGTATAGCTATGAAACGAGCTATCTTAGTCAAATAATCTATGATCACCCAGACTGTGTCAACTACTCTGGGAGTCAATGATAACCCGGTGACAAAATCCATAGTGATGCAATCCCATTTTCATGCCGGTTCTGGCAGTGACTACAACAATCTTGCAGGTCTTTGCCTTTCAACCTTTACCTGCTAACAATTCAAGCATTGAGACACAAATTTAGCTACATCTTCTTTCATTCCTCTCCACTAATATAGTTTCTTCAGATCAAGATACATCTTTGTACTTCCAGGATGTACCGAATAAGCGGTGGTGTGGGCTTCCTTCATTAGTCTATGTCTAATATCCAAGTCTTCGTTTTCAAGAACACATACTCTCCCTTTGTATCTTATTACTTTCTCAAAATCCAAGGTGAAGTCAGGGTTAGTCCTACATTTTTCAAGGTCTTCTTGCACCGTTCTCAGATAAGGGTCTGATTGAATAGCTGTCTTCACCTCATCTGGCAAATCAGGTACAATCTTCAATGTAGCAAACATGATTGAGAATAGATGAATAAACTCTTGGTCAGTTGATTCATTCAAAATATCAATCACAAACTGCTCATTATCGTAACTAAATACTCTTCTTGTGACACACAACATTTGTACTAGCTTCTTCTTGGGATTTTGTCATAGCTTTCCTGCTTAGTGCGTCAGCAACTACATTAGCTTTTCCTAGATGATACTGGATAATGAAATCATAATCCTTCAATAATTATAGCCATCTTCTCTTTCTCATGTTCAACTCCTTCTGATTAAAAAGATGAGTAAGACTCTTATGATCTGATTTAATCTGAAATTTCTCTCCATACAATGTCTCCATATCTTAACAACATGTACTACTGTTGCTAGCTCCAAGTCATGAGTAGGGTAGTTCTTTTCATGTGTCTTCAGTTGTCTTGAAGTATATGCAATTACGTGTTCTCTTTGCATAAGCACACATCCCAAACCTAATCCAGATGCATCGGTGACAAGGTAAATGGTTGTCCTGGAATCGAAATAGTCAAGATGGGAGCTGATATCAATCTAGCCTTCAATGTTTGGAAACACTCTTCACATTTATCTGTCTAAACAAAATTTTCTCCTTTCTTTGTCAGATTGGTGAGAGGTACGGTGATTCTAGAGTAATCTTCCATGAATCGTCGATAGTAACCAGCTAAACCTAAGAAACTTCTGATTTCGACAACATTCTTAGGTGCTTCCCATTTCACAATGGCTTCAATCTTGCTGGGATCCTCTTTGATTCCTTCAGTGGATACAACATGGCCTAAGAAGGCGACTTCATTCAGCCAAAATTTACACTTTGTAAATTTAGTGTAAAGCTTTTCTTTTCTTAGTCGCTGCAGAGCGGCTTTTAGATTTGTGATATTAGTTTCTTTATCCTTGGAGTAGACTAGTATGTCGTCAATGAATACGATGACTGACGTATCCAACATATCGTGGAATACCTGATTCATAAGTTCCATAAAAGTTACGGGTGCATTAGTCAATCCGAAATACGTGACTAAAAATTCATAATGACCATATCTGGTTCTGAATGCTGTCTTCAGAATATCACCTTCCTTAATCTTCAATTGATGGTATCCTGACCGAAGATCAATTTTGGAGAACACTTTGGCACCTTGCAACTAATCGAACAAGTCATCGATCCGAGACAACGGGTATCGATTCTTGATTGTAAGCTTATTCAATTCTTGATAATCTATACAGTCGAATGCTACCGTCCTTCTTTTTCATGAAAAATAATGGGACTTCCCATGGTGATATACTGAGTCTAATATAATCCTTGTCCAGTAATTCTTATAACTGTACCTTCAGTTCCTTCAATTCAGTAGGAGCCATTCAATAGGGTGCTTTAGATACTGGTGCGGCTCCGGGTAAAAGGTCTATAACGAACTCTGTCACTCGATCAGGTAGCAATCCTGGTAATTCCTTAGAAAATGCATTCAAAAATTCACGCACAACTTCAATATCCTCCATTCGTGGTGCTTCCTTGGTGTGATCGACCACGGACACTAGGTACCCAACTCCTCCTTTCTCGAGGTATCTTCTAGTTTTTAATGCTGAAAGAATGAGTTTTCGTTTACGGGTAAGTTTGGTTCCCATAAAACTAAACTCTGCTCCTTCCGTGTCTTTAAATGATATCTTCTTCTCAGCATAAATCAAACTCACAGAATGCTGGGATAACCAGTCCATCCCTAGGATGACATCAAAGTCTGTCATCTCGAGTTAGATTAAGGTTGCATCCATAGTCTTCTCACCGATAATAATTGGACATGGTCCATAACCTTTGTCTAGTTCCACTTTTAATCCCATAGGTGAGTGTACAAGCAGTTTGTAGTCTAAAGATCTGAGGGGTAGATTTAACTTCTTTCCAAACGACACAGATATAAAAGAATGAGTAGCCCCAGAGTCAAAGAGTACTTTGGTGGGTATGCCATTAATAGGTACGATACAGTGACCACATCAGGTGATGCGACAACATCCTCAGAAGTAACTGCAGAAACTTTTCCTTGCTGTAGCTGCTTCCTTGGCTTAGGACACTCTCTTGAATAATGTCCTACTTGATCACAATTGAAGCATTTGACTCCAGAATTACTTTGCTTCCGTTGAGTTTGGGCTGTCGGAGTAGTCTTGGCTGCATTGAAACCTTGAGTACGGAAGGGTTTGAATGTTCTTGAGTTCCCTCCGTTGTATGAGTTTCCATTGGGCCTCTTTATACCTCTGTTCTGAGAAAAATAACTTTCCCTCTGGCTCAATTCTAGTACTTGAGCAATTTGTACAGCTTCATTATAAATCTTCTTTTCCAGTCCCAATACATGCTCACGGATACTTCCCCTAAGTCCCATGACAAACCTTTGGGTTTTGGTATTTTCCTCCTACATGCTAGAGGTATCACAGAAGAACAGTTCTTCATAACGCTGTTGATATGCGTCTACAATCATCTATCCTTGGTATAGACTCAATAACTCCTTTTCCATTTGATCTCTGAAACTCCTGGGAAAATACTTCTCGAAGAAACCTTCTTTATAAATAACCCTTGTCAGTTGGGCGTGCTTTGTTAATAGATAACTTTTAGTTGATTTCCACTAGTGGTGTGCATTACCTTTCAACATAAATGTGGCACATAATACCTTCTCTTCTTCATTTATAGTCATCATCATAAAGTTTCTTTCCATCACATCGATCCAGTGAGTTAGCCACAACGGATCTGATGGCTTGGCTGTGAATTCTTTAAGCTTCAACTTCAGGAAATGCTCAATCAATCGAGAGTGATCAAGTTGATACTGTGCATATGCCTCATACATAGGCGGTTGGTACTGATAATTACCTTGGTTATACCCTCCTTGTGGTGCTTCAGGGTTTTACACTTGGCCTTGTACTGTTGGTGTTTGCGGTGCTTGGGATACAGTGTTGCTACCACCATGTACCGTACCAGCTTGTCCTGCAGGTAGAGATGTTGTGTTTGCAACTGGGAAAGCAATTCCCATAGCAGCTTGCATGTTGGCTTACATTTGTTGTATATGCTACATTTGTTGTGTCAAATTCATCACCACAGTAGCCGAATCCGTAGGTGGTGCAGGTAAGTTGGTTGGGTTGGTTTGGGTGTGAACATTCTGAGGTGCAGCATTCTGAGCACCAATATTTTTGTCCTGCCCTTGCTGACCTTCATTGTCGTTGGTCTCCATAGGTGGTGGAAAGAGGTTTGCATTCTGTCTCCTTCTACTTACTATACACCCAACCATTTAAACTCTTAGTTGGTGTGTTATTGGCAAAGCTACACATGTGAGACAAAATAGAGTGGTGGTATCGGGTTAGTATCATGATGGAAGGCGAGAGAAGAAACAAAATCAACAGGCAAAAGTTTGAACAGAATCAAAATAGACAACAGTTAGTCATACAATCGATGGCCTACGGTCGCATGTTGTGCGACCATATGTGCGACCTTCAAAATCCTACCAACTTACGACCCTATGGTCGATCATACAGTCGATCATACGGTCGATGGTTTTGGTCGAATTATGCGACCGTATGGTCAAAAATCAGTTTTAAAAATCTCTTTTCGAGATTTCCCTCTTATTTTTTCCCTCCTTCCTACGGTCTCAACTCAACTCACCACCAGTGAGTTGCTACAGTATCAACCATATGAACTTGATGATTTTTCCATCAATCTACGACCTACATTCCGTTCCTCCAGGTATGTTCCCTACTCTTTCTCCTTTTTAAGCTTCCATACTTATGTTTTTGTCATTTGTGGGGTTTTCTTCTAATTAATATTTTTTGAACCGTAAAAATTTAATTTTTATTGTGGGTTATTTCTATTGGCCATCCAATGGATGAAAGCCCTCAAGAAAATTTGAGTTTCATCGGTTGGTTTGGTAAAATTTTCAAAATTTCCAATTTTTTACCTAGATTTTGGGGTTTTTCCCAATTGTCAAAATTTCATCTACGTAGTTGAAATTTTCCATTGTATGAACCTTGCAGGATGGTTTGGGACCTATGTAAGTCCTCCTGCCTAAATGTTTGGGTGAAAAGTGAGGTTTTTTTCCCATTTTACGTCGTTATGCTGCCCAAATTTTAAAATTTTCTAACTTGTTTTTCTTATTTTCTTCTTTTGCAGTTATCATGGTTCGCATTAAGGTTCCTTGAGTTCATGACCCTCGTCACTTCAAGTCTGTGGAAGCAAAAACACAATACCTTTGGTTTAATCGAAAGAAGGTGGAAGGGGGTAGATGTGTTAACTTAGCTCATTTAGTACTGTTTGATGTGGAAAGGGTGTTTGGAGATATGGGGTGACTGCCAGTGATCCTGTACGAAGCTTGTACTCACCCAGATTTAGTAAAGCAGTTCTACTATCACCTTCAGGTGGAGGGTGACCTAGAGGATGTTGATAGGGGCAGAGAGCTTCGGATCACCAGCTGGGTGAAAGGGGTTCCTATCTCTTTCAACTGTCAGGAGTTGGCTGATCTCCTGGGCATTTCCAACAATGGTCAATTGGTTTACTGTACGCCAAGGGAGCCATAGTTTCTATCTACACAAGTGTGTGTAGAGATAGATAACCAAATTCTTCGGGATAACTGCTAGGAGATGAAAGCAGTCAACTTGCGTCTAGAACCATGGGTCTACTATAAGACTATCCAGCATAATCTTATTCCCCAGGATGGACACTACGCGATGGTCTCACAGCTAACCCAGTACCTGCTATACTATATCTATACTAGGCAGCCTGTCTATCTCCCATATATTATCCTTCAGACTATGCACAGAGTTACGTTGCCTGACTCGAGAGGTAACTTGCCCTATGGGCGGCTGATCTCCACCTTGCTCGCTCGTCAACAGGTGGACCTAGTGGATGAGAAGAACTTTGAGGACACCTTCTCAACTGACATTGATTGGGAGGCCATCAGCAGGATGGGCATGAGAGAGATACAGGTCAGTGATAACGAGAGGAATGCTGTGAGACGTCCTCTCACTCGAGTAGCAGCAGCAGATGCAGAGGCGGCAGTAGCAACAGCAGCAAAGGCACATGAGAGTGATGATGAGGAGGATGATGATAAGATGTACATGGATGTGGATGCCATACCCCCTCTATACCATAGCATTCTACTGGAGCTGGCCCTTCTCAAGCTTCTCATTCAACTGGCCCTTCACGTCCACCACCAGATGACATGATGGGGCTACTATGTGAGATTCGAGAGGCTCAGCGAGTGACTGATTGGAGAGTAAGAGAGCTTCTAGATGCCCAGTGCTCTACAGACCAGTGAGTAGCAGATCTGATAGCTAGTCTCTGAGTGACTTAGACTCAGGTGGCCTGGCTCACGAGAGTGTATGCTGAAGACTATGATAGAGACAGTGAGGCACCTCCTCCTCCAACAACTCCAGCTCCATGATATCATTTATTTCTTTTTCCCTTTTATAATATAGAGTAATTGTACGAATTATGGACTGTACTCTGATTTGGATGTACATTTGTCTTATTCCCATTTTAGTGTATATATATATAAGACCCAGGAAGAACTCGAATTGCATGTAGTTTGTGATCAGAAATCTCAAGGTCGCAGCTACGGTCGACCATAGCATGACCAGCATGACTAGAGAATCGACCATAGGCATTCGAAAAGATTCAGGAATCATACGGTCGCAGCTACAGTCGCACCATATGCGATCGTAGGGTATCGACCGTAGGCAGTATGGTCGACACAGTATGAGACCATATGACCAATCAGACACCTATCAGTGCTCTGTTTCGATTTTTGACTACTGTAACATGTTATATATGAACCCTAACTTAAATTCATATAACTTTTATGTTGTTAAATTGATTGAAAGAGAATTGCAAGGCTTGGAAGGAGATCGAGTATTACTAACAGGTGAGGGAACAATACCTAAACTAATTGGATAATAACAAACTGTTTATTTTTATTGAGTCCAATGCCATGATTGATTCTATGCTTGTATGCTTGTAATGTACATCTCACATGTCATCCAATATTCTTGCTATTATTGTTCATGCATATTTAATTTTGTTTTTTTATAACATGATGATGATGATGATGCTAGGAATAGACTTCTATGGAGGATAAAAGATATCAACCTATTATGATCTATGTGATGCCTATAAGTACAAGTTCTTTCCTAAGGTAAATCTATCTAATTTTCTACTTCTCTTTTGGACTTAAGTTCTGTCTATGGCCACTCTCTCTAAAATGGAGTTACCTCTCTGCTATTCTTGACTGTTTACGTGGGGGATCTAACTTAAGCATCGGAGTGTACCCAGGGCTTAGTCGCCCAACTCCTTTGTCTAACTTCTATAATTATAGGTTATCTGGATAGCAGATTGGAGGCTCAATTTCCAATAGTAACTGTTTGGAGCCCACTGTGGGGTCCTAGACTAAGTTTGAAGAAAAGTGGATGAGAGAACACATCCATTATTCCATGGCTCATCGAAGAACATGCGAACAAACAACTGCACACTCGATGGAAGTAAGGAAGGACAATGACACCAGCACTACCGAGGTGGTTCCAAGTCCAGCTCCCTCGTGCACCCCTCCTGTTCCACCACCTACCCTGCCTCCACTAGCATTACAAGCGCTACCACACCAGCACCGTCGGCTCAATAGTACGCAACTCATGAACAGTTCAATGCCTTGAGCAAGTAGATCACACAGCTGGCCCAAGCATTGCATAAAGCTCACCCAGCCAATGCAGGAGTCAGAGGAGGAGCACCAAATCCTCCCCCAGCCCCCGCACCTGCCATACCACCAGCAACAGTCAACTCGGTCACCTCCCATTCAGCTTGTAGCAAGTTAGGTCTGTCGAGATCCCAACACGACCAGGCCGGCGCCACACTAGCCAAATCTCATTTTCACATCCAAAGGCCCGTCACACCAGCCTAGAGTGCCGTTGCATCCTCTACTCATATTTAACCATTAAATGGCCAAGTTTCGGTACATAAGAGGCTCAGTTCCAGGCTGAATCCACAACACGATGCGAGGTCCTTCCTCAATGTTGTTGGCCGAGAAAGGATAACGATCAACCTGGATATTCCAGCTGCCACGGCGGTCCCTCCGCCTAGGGGCCAGCCGACTGAGGTAAAAAGACAACTGAAGGAGTTGGCTACTCGTCTATAGCAGATTGAACTGAATCGTACTATCCCACAACGGTCAGCTTATGCAGCGGTCACAACCCCGTCCAAGGAGATAATGAGGGTCCCAACACCCCAGCACTTTACCATGCCCACCATTAAACCATATAATGGGACGACTGACCTAGAGCAACACCTGGACACATACGTCTCCATGATACTATTCCATGGGCTGAATGACAGTCTGGTGTGCCGAGCCTTCCCAGACACTCTTAAAGGATCAGCCCGTACTTGGTTCAATAACCTACCTCCAAGATGCATAACTTCATTCAAACAATTGTTAAAAAAGTTTCTGGTGCACTTCCAAGGTAGTCAAGTGCGCAAGAAGACGCCTTACCATCTATCCACCATGAAGCAACAGAAAAATGAGACGCTTTGAGCTTTCATCAAGTGCTTCAATGCCGAAGTGCTAGAGATCAAAGACAAACAGCCTGCAGTTGTCCAGTCAGCCTTATAGGCCGAAATCATAGACTAGAAGCTCTGTTTTTCCCAAGCCAAAAAGCCTCCGACTGACCTACCAGAGCTCTTGGCTAGGAGCGAGAAGTATGCAACGGTCGAACACTGGTTCTATCATGCTTGCTAGAATGCTGAATGTTTTTCTTTTTTAGCTTTTTTCTTCTCATGGTGTTCATGGCGTGAAAATGCAAGACTACCCACTGCAACTGTTATTGCAATCTCCTCTTTAATCCTATAGCTGTGAGCATGCTTTGGGTCTTTCTTCGCCATATGCTTCCCATGCTGAAAAATATTCAAAAGGAAAAACAACAATTTCTTAGCTCCCAAATCCATCTGGATTCTCATTGGCCAATTCTATTTATGTTTGTTTTACCTCGGCTTCATGGGAAGGCTATTTCCAGGTTTGGACCCATGACCTTTAAGTCATAATTAAACAACCTTACCATTGTGCCGAGAACCATCCTCATTAACACAGAATTATGAAAGCTTTCTATTAAGGGAGAAAAATACCCCCAATAAAAATCTTACACGTGTCATCCAAAACAAAGCATGTCAACTAGGCAAATTGATGTCACACTCTGCCTCGGACACTTGGAGGCCTAGTCCTATCCGCATACTTCACTTGATTAGATATCAAAATCCTAAGATGACTCAACCACTTCACAAGAGTCCTTCTCCCACTAAAATATGTTGCCGACTAGCACGACCAGACGACCAGTCACATGGTGACATCTGTCACTCTCATCATGGCGGACTTGGCATCCTTCGCAATAGTCTCCTACTCTTACTCGGAGTCTATGACCTGGGCATCTTACAATGTGACACCTGACAGTCCTATTAGCTTACGTCTTTCAAGAGTCCTGGTACCTCCATGCTTCATGTCTACTCCTATAAATAGATAAAACGACTCCCCAAGGTAAAGATTATTCACTCATTTCTCGCTATTCATTCTATCTCTCCTACATTCAATCTCTCTCTACGATCCCCCCCCTTTCTTAAACTTGAGATAGCTTCCTACTATCTCTTGACTATTTACATTGGGAATCTGACTTAGGCATCGGAGTGTACCCGAAGCTTAGTCGCCCAACTCCCTTGTCTAATCTTTGTGATTGTAGGTTATCTGGATCATAGATCGACGGGATAATTTCTAATTGTAACAGTTTGGAACCCACCGTGGGGCCCTAAACTAAGTGTGACAAACAATGTACGAGAGAATTTAACCATCATTCCATGGCTGATTGAAGAACACCTGCTCAACCCACAACACTCTCGGTAGAGGTAAGGGGAGATAGTAATGTCAGCACCGCCAGAGTAGCTCCAAACTTACAGTAGGCGCACACTCCTGTTGTACTACTAGCGCCACCTCACCAACACAACTAGCACCACCGGCTAATCAGTATGTAACTCGCAAGCAGTTTAAAGTCCTGAGTCAACAGATCACATAGCTAGCTCAAGTGTTGCAAGACGCTCGACCTATCAATATGGGTATCGGAGTCGGAGCTACGAATCGGCCTCCAGTCCCAGCTTCAACAACTACACCAGCCACCGCCAACTCAGCCATTGCACCCTCAATACATGGCCGACTTGCTCACGGCTAACTTGATTACAGCTAGAGCTGTAACAGGGCTGGGTTGGGTCAAGTTTTTTAAAAACCTAACCCTGACCCTAAGTACCTTAAACATAACACTAACTCAGCCCATCCTTGCCAGGGTTAGAAAATGTGCAACCCTAACCCTACCCTGGCAAGGTTGGGCCTAACCCTAGCCCTACCCTAATTGACCCTGACAGGGCCGGGTTGAACCTAATTCACCCTGATTCAGGGTCAATCAATATAACTTAAAATCTGATTTTAGGGATTTGTAGGATAGTAGCTACTAAGTTACATTCAGAAACATTTAAACTTTACAGGGACTGCAAAAGCTAATTTTAATGTATAGTTTCTTAGAGAGCAAATTATAATGGAGGCAGTTAAGCATCACAGAAATCTAACTTTATGGATTGAAGAAAAAAACAAGTTCATGGAAAATATGTATAACATCAAAGCATAATCTGCATTGTTTAAGAGCTCTAAATGCTCCATGATTTGTTTTGTTTCACATTGAATATCTCCTCTTGTATTTAATATCTCTTTGAGTTACAAAAAAATTAACAATTCCACAAAATCGAAGGGACGAGAAAAACTAAGGGATCAAGGGAGAAGATTATATGAGATTGCTCGCATGGTATTTCTAAAGGGTTTTCCTGATCTTTTTGTAGCAGCGTGGGCACCCAAGATTAACGTACAGCACTATCTTTGACACTTGCAAACAGAATCAAAAAAGTAAAGCCTTTATTTCTCTTCATCCATATTTCACTGAACTAGACAACAAAAGATCTACAGAGAGTGGGAGTCCATGCTTTTGTTTGGAAAAATATATAAGTAGATGAACAGAGGCCTCTAGAGAGACAGAGATTATGAATTGGAACACATTACAATCCAAATACTGCAAAAAGGATAACCAACAGAGAAGTAAATGAGGTACTCTGAAAGAGGGGGAGAGAGACCAAGTAAAACTTGTCCGCCATTGTTGACAGCTTTGAGTGGTGGAGGTGAGCTAGTGATTCCATTCTCTTAAGTCCCAAAATCTCCCCCTTGGCGATTCCTAATCAATCACTTTTGACTTTGAAGAAGTAAATTGGATTGGTTCTTTGAATTGAATGAAACAAAAATTAGGGGACTCCCATGGGGAGAGGGTGAGAACGAGAGGGCCATGATCTGAGAATATGACTGTGTCTCTATGAGTATTTGAGTGAGGCCGTAAGAGTGAGGCTATGAAGGTGAAAGTAAAGCGGAGCTGCGATGCTGTGGAGAAGGCTGAAGTCCTTCCATGATTAGAGATTTAGGGTTAGGTTAGTCAGTATATATATATATATATATATATATATATATATATATATATATATATATATATATATATATATATATATATCGGGTCAGGCTCAACCTAGGGGATCAATCCAACCCTGTCAGGGTTTGGGCTGGGTTCAACCCTGCTAGGGTTCAGGGCGGGTTAGGGCGGGGTTCGGGTTGCCAGGGCCAAACTTGCAGCCCTAATCACGATCAACTTGCTCATGCCTTTAGTCTTACAATCATTTGACTTACTCACGGATAGCTTGCTCATGCCTTTGGCCTTACCATCTTTTGACTTGCTCACGGTTGATTGCTCACAGCCGACTTGCTCACGCCTTACTATCTCTCGACTTACTCATGGTCGACAAGAAGTAATCCAACCAGCCAGATCAAACATAGAACGAAGCAAAAGTCTAGTAGGGAACACTAGAGAGGCACCCCTATGAAACCTTAAATTATTACACGTCGCTTACAGCACCCATGTCAGAAATCCTTGAGGTAATGGAAGGTGACAAAAACCGGGCCCGCTAAAGGCACCTGCTCAAGTATAACTTTCATTCAAATTTTTTAGTATAGTAAATCACTATATCAACAATTATAACACAAGCTATTACATTCAGCTTATCCAAGTCTACTGGATAGTAGACTTGGATAGCTCACGCCGTTCCATCCGGCCTACTCAAGTCTTCCAACCAACTTGAGCTACCTAATTCTTTCCATTCGGCCTATTTAAGTCTACCAGCAGACTTAAGATAGCTCAACCCGTTCCATCCGGCCTACTCAAGTCCTCTAGCCTACTTAAACAAGCCATGCCGTTCCATTTGACCTATCTAAGTCTACCAGTAAACTTAGCTAGCTTACGTTGTTCCATTCGGCTTATCTAAGTCCACCAATAGACTTAGGTAGCTCACACCATTCCATCCGGCCTACTCAAGTCCTCCATCCGACTTGAGAAATCTTTGTTGTTCCATTCAGTCTATCCAAGTCCACCAGTAGGCTTGGATAGCTTACGTCATTCCATTCAGCCTATCTAAGTCCACCAGCAAACTTTGGTAGCTCACGTCGTTCCATCTGACCTACTCAAGTCCTCCAGTCGACTAGAACAAGCTATGTCATTCCATTCAGCCTATTTAAGCCCACCAGCAGGCTTGGATAGCGTACGTCATTTATTTGGCCTATTTAAGTCCACCAGAAACTTAAGTAGCTCACATCTTTCCATCAAGCCTACTCAAGTCCTCCATCAGACTTGAGCAATCTATGTCATTCCATTCGACCTATCCAAGTCCATCAGTAGACTTAGATAGCTTACACTGTTTCATTCGGCATATCTAAGTCCTCCAGCAAACTTAGGTAGCTCACGCCGTTCCATCTAGCCTACTCAAGTCCTCTATCGGACTTGAACAATCTATGTCGTTCTATTCGGCCTATTTAAGTCCACCAGTAGACTTAAGTAGCTTACGCCATTTCATTAGACATACTCAAGTCCTCCAACCGACCTGAGCATCTATGCTATTCCATTTGGCTCATTCAAGTCATCCTACGACTTAAACAATCTATGACATTTCATTCGGCCTATCCATGTCTACCAGCAAGGTTAGATAGCTTACACCATAACATCCGGCCCACTCAAGTCCTCCAATCGACTTGAGCAGTTAATGCCAACCAGAGCGTGTCGAAGACAACACTTCAAGCGCACTTGGCATTGCACGAAGCTTTACCAACTACGCTTCAGTGGTACCATGGCATACATTCAATAGCACACAACAAATGAAGATAGTAAAAATATATTACAAATTATGGCCCACCACAAAGGGTCAACCAATAAAGGAGTGCCATGTCAATGGCCAATTGTGCTGATGGTCGATTATGTCATCTCAATGGTCGACTGTGCCATGTCAATGGCCAACTGTACCATGTTAATGGCCAAATGTGCCATGTTAAAGAGTTAAAATATCGGTAGAAGATGCAAGCATCGTAAATTTAAAAGAAAAAAAATACTTAGTGCTTGTGAAGAGAAGAAGATTTATGAATGGTCAATCAGAGAGTTTTTCATAGCCTCCAACTTATAAAGCTCAAACCTGTAAAGTAACACCCCCGTCTTCAAAACACACCAGATGAAGAGTTGTGGGGGGGTATTAGAACCAAATGGCCCCTTGCTACCTGACAGGCCATCAGTCAGGTACATTAAATGCGATTAACATTTTTTGCATCATGAACAACTGGATTTCTGAGCCCTGGACAGCTTCTAAGTCCACAGATCTGACATTCTATGTTCTTACCCTACCTCCCTGTTATCAGGTCTGACGTTTTGTGTCTCCTCGGTACAGCAAGGTGGCCCGACTATTCATTTCTTTCACAATTGGGGTTTAATTGCTACATTTCAAGATGTCCAATGTTAGCTATCAAGTTTCCATACCAAGTCCCCACTTTGGGATAATGGTTGAACCGACTTGGCTTCTCTAATTATGCATGTTCCCATCTTCAGGATAATGACAAAGCCGACTTGGTTTGCCTCTATCTGTACGTCCCCGCCTTTGGGATAATGACGGAGCCAACTTGGCTTGTCTCTATATGTACATCCCCGCCTTTGGAATAACGGTGGAGTTGACTTGTCTTGTCTCTCTATGCAACTCCCAATCCACAGCATCCTTAGGCGCAAGGGGTAATTGATCAGTTCGGCAAAGTCGACTTGACTTCACTCTCTATGCACCTCTGAATCTACAACATTCACAAGCATAAGGGGCAACTAATCAGTTCTGGTAGAGCCAACTTTAGTTGTCTCTCTATGCACCTCTGAATCCACAGCATCCTTAGGCGCAAGGGGCAACTGATCAGTTCGGCAAAATTGACCTGACTTCACTCTCTATGCACCTCCGAATCCACAGCATCTACAAGTGCAAGGAGCAAATAATCAGCACACAAGCCATACCTGAACCTACCTGCTCAGGTCCACAAGCAGACTTGAGCAGCACACAGGTCATACCTGAACCTGCCTACTCAAGTCCACAAGTAGACTTAAGTAACACAAAGGCCATACCTGAACCTACCTGCTTAAGTCCATAAGCAGACTTAAAGAACACGCAGGCCATACATTAATCTACCTACAGACCTGAGCAGCATGCAGACTATTGTGAGGACAAAATATTTTTAAGGAAAATTTTATTTTTACCTGCTCGGGTTTTCCCGAAAAAAATATGGATCATCAACTTTTGCCTTTAATCTTGTCTACCCATACTGATGGACAGTAATGATTTGGAGTGATCAACTAGATTAAAGTCTTGGACCTCAAATATAATCTCATTATAGGATAAGACTTCTATTAACTCATGACCCAATATATCGGCTTTAATTTATCAGAGAACGAGTAAGCCTTCAAAGTATAGTTTGGGAAGGTGTTAGGCACCCAAAGTTGCCCGATCGAAAATCAACCTCCTATATGATTCTACTTTCTTTAAACTCTATTGTTCTGACTGTTCATGGTCAATGGATGACTAAGGCTTATGGAGGATCCTATACCAACTTGCTAAGTTCTTCTAACCTAGTGTTCAGCCAAACATGTTCTCAAAATAAATAACCAAAGTAATGTACAGTTAACCAGACCGAAGATGGTTCAATGATGGACTGAATCTGAGACGTCCATCTCAAATTGCTTACATATCCCATCCTAGAAATCAAGTCGATAACGTAGTTCAAACAGATTATTTTTAAAGCTTATGGATGTGATTTATGGTTGAGCTTTATTAGATTCAATTATTTAAGTTGAGATTTATGCTTGATAATGGTTGAGATTGAATCATGATAGTCATTGGATAATGGAAAGGGATATGGATAGTGGATAATGGATAGGGATAGCCTAATAGAACTAAGATGTAGTGTCATACCTAGAGAGTCCTCCAAATTGCCTACGTATTCTAGAGGTTCTGAAAATCAGGTACAACGTAGTTCATTGTTTTTTTAGTTTTTTGATAATTGAGGTCAATTATGATCATGGATATGGGTGAGATGAATATAGATGATAGACATAAGATAAGGATAACCTAAGAAGACTAAGATGTGATATCGTACTTGGAAAGTCCTCCAAATTGCTTACGTATTCCAGAGGTCCTAGAAATCAGGTACAATGTAGTTCGGAATGGAAGGTTACGGATATAGATGATAGGAATGGATATGGAAGGTAATAGATATGGATAACCTAACGGAACATAAAATACACACTTGTAAGCATAAACCTTACCAAGTAAGGAGGTGCATACTCACAAGCACAACTTTGAAACAGATAAACCTTGCCAAATAAATAGGTAATCATGCCAAGCAAGGGGATGCGTACTGGTAAGTAAAACCTCGCCAAGCAAGGAGGTACATACTCACAAGCACAACTTTGAAATAGATAAACCTCACCAAGCAAAGAGGTAATCCTGCCAAGCAAGGGGATGCGTACTCTTAAGTAGAACCTCGCTAGGCAATGGGTACGTACTCACAAGAACAACTTTAAAACAGATAAATCTCACCAAGCAAAGAAGTAATCCCGCCAAGCAAGGGGACGCATACTAGTAAGTAGAACCTCGCCAAGCAAAGAGGTACGTAATCATAAGCATAATTTTCTAATAGATAAACCTCACCAAGCAAAGAAGTAATCCCGCCAAGCAAGGGGATAAGGTAAATGATTCTGCCAAGCAAGAGGATGGTCTCCCTAAGCAAGGAGACGAGGTAAATGATCCTACCAAGCAAGATGATGGTCCTGCCAAGCAAGGGGATGAGTAATGATCCTGCCAAGTATGTGAGACCTGCATGCCATGAACCCGGTCTAACCTTACGTTCTTGTGTCATGACCAGTCTTTCCATCATAACCGACTCAAGTGAATCAATTGTATGAAGAAACCACAAGATAAGGAAAGCAACAAGTCAAATTTAGTTGGTGTGGTTGACTGTTTAAGTTTGTATGGAAGCAACCAGTCAAAAACTAAAAACCAATAAATTTTGGTTGTGTGATCGCATTTTTGAGGGATGTGGTCAACTACACATGAGACCACACAACGTGTGGTCACATATTTGGGACTTGTGGTCGATGGATTTTGCCACCACACGATGTTGAGACTGACTCCGTGTTTAGGAAACTTTCCTAATTTGAGGGGATCTCTTTCTTAATTGAAAGATGACTCTATATGGAGGTTTTTTCTTTATATAAGGGACGTTTCTTAGCTTTTCTTATTCTTTTAGAACCCAAATTGAAACTCTAAACCTAAGAGAAAAAAGAGAGATGAAGAGAAGGAGAAGAAGCTTGGAGAAGGGTTTTTCAGAGAAGAATTCCATCTCTTTACAGCAAGCTTAAGGTATGAACCCGTCTTTGTAAAGCTAGATCAGATAGGATAGGTTCTTTTTCGTCAAGTTGATGTGTTAAATCTAATGTAACGATGTTAAATCTAATGTAACGATTTCGGTTATGGAATTTCTAAGAAAACCCATAAGAGAATAGGTTAGGTAATTGATAAGGATAAACTGTGATTTAGGGTCATAGAATGATCTTAGGATGAATCTCATTGATAAACCAAGAGGAAGAACTCATATGAAAAGTAAAAATCAACCAAACTTCATATGGTCGCAGCTATGGTTGACTACAAGGTGACAAGAGAGTCGACCACAACTATTCAAGAAGTTTTCCAGAATCGTGTGGTCGCATGATATGCAACCACAGGGGTTGACCACACAGTGTGTGGTCGCATATATTGAGACCACAAGTTCGACCATACCTGCGACCACACGATAACAGCAAGTATATTTTGAGACTAGACAAGGTTTTCGACTGCTATAAGTTGGTAAACTTGAACCTTAACTTAAATACGTTAATTGTTTAGGGTCCCAATAGATTCAAAAAGACTTCCAAAGCTTAGGAGAGGAACAAACATCAATCAAAGGTGAGGAAACAAGACCGAAACTAATTTGATAATAAGAAACTATTTTTATTTTATTATGTCCAATGTCATGACTGATTATATGCTTGCTTGTTTGTAATGTGCACTCACATGTCATCCAATATTATTTCTTTATTCTACTCATGCATATTTATTTCTGTCTATTTATAACATGATGATGTCACACCCCAATTTCACACTATTCAGAATGGTGTGATGAACCGCTAATAAACCAACGGTTCAACCAGGATCTCTAATAGGCTGTGTCCATTAAAAATAAAAGCATACACATCCACAACCATAATCAAAATAAATACACAATAGCGGAAGTCTTAATAATAAATGAACTGAGAAATCTAACTATGATAACCATAATAAAATATCAAGTTATTGTTGTATCAACTGAGACATAAATAAAATATCAATTACAATCCTTTAAATAATTCAAACAAAATCTAATCGAATCGCATGAGTTGCACTCACATGAGGGATCATGCGTATCCACTAAGTCTTTGGCTTCCATTGCAGTAACACGCCTGTACACCAGAGCACTCGTATAATCTTCGACCGTAGTACCTGCATCATCAACTAAAAATATTCGACGTCGAGAGGGTGAGCACACATCATGGCTCAGTGAGCAAACAAAACAATGCAAATAACATATGCATGCAATCAATTCATATATGTGGTCTGGTAAATAAGTTTGCAATGCGCTATAGAAAGGTTCGGTGGCCGCCTCGCCTCTATGCACAGGGTGTGGAAGCCCGCCCAAAGATTAACGTTTATTATCTTCCCCATCCACCCTACCATGGAATAGAGATAGAGCTAAAGTGCTGAGGCCCGGCCTATGACACTTTCCCTGATACTCTACCCATACAAACACGTAAGTCCCTGCTGGCGAGGGCTTACAAACTGGGCTCGCAACTAACCAATCCTAATGCCAATCATTGTATCCAAGGCCTCACCTCAGCATCCCTCAATACGTCCATAGAGATAGGGCTAAGGCCCCCCGACAGAGTCAGAGACTACACGGTCCGAGACCACCTCCCCTCATACAATACGACGTAATAGCTCTGCTAAGATAATGGTGATACGACGATGTCAGTGGACAAGACTTGAGTTAGAGATAAAGCTAGAGTGCGCCCGGCCTATGACACCCCCCCTGATACTCGCTCGCATCAAGCACACTAATCACACACATACATTCACATGCCTATTCCTATCATCATCATCATCATCATGTTATAAACAATAAATTTAAATATGCATGAACAGTAATAATAAAAATATTAGATGACATGTTAATTGCAGATGACAAGCATACACGCATAAAATCAATCATGGCATTGGACTCAAGAAATAAAAATAGTTTATTATTAACCAATTAGTTTAGGTCTTGTTCCCTCACCTTTGCTTGATTGTAGATCCTCTCTCAAGCTTTAAGAATCAATTAAATATTAATATTATATCACTAGAAGACCTAATCAAGTCGATAAAATTTAATTAGAATTAATTCTGATTTTAAAAAGCTTGCTGTTAACTGGGGGTAGCAGGATGGGTCGCAGTTAGGGTAGCAGTTTTCTGTGACCCCCTGTAGTAGGGTCGATGCCAGGGTCGGATGTTCCATCGACCCTGGGTGCGACCACCCACAGTCCGGACTTCCCGAACACTGGGGGTCGATGTTAGGGTCTGGTAGGGTCGATTGGCCATCGACCCCCCGTGCGACCCCCCGTGGGTTTAGTCAAAATTTTCATCCTACAGTCCATTCCTTCATGTTTGGGTCCTATGGCTTGCTTCTACAATCCATTACATATATGTTCTATGGCTTAAAACCATAGTTTATTCACCTACATGGTTTTACTGATCTCCCCCATGGTTTTTCATTGAAATCTAACCATGGGTTGATGATTTGGGTTTCTCCTAGATCATACCCTCTTCACTATCTATTCTAAGGTCTTAAGAATTCCATGGAGATAGTATCCATACCTGAGAATTAGGTTTGTTTCTCTGAAGCCTTCTTTTTAATCTTCTTGTCTACTTTCCTTCTCTTCTCTTTCTCTTCTCCTTCTCTTCTCTTTCTCTCAATCCAATTAGGGTTTTAAAAGGAGTGAAAGAGGCTTAGGGACGTCCTATTTATAGAGTAGAAAATCCTAAAATAAGTTCCAATGAGATTAGAAAAGAATCCCATTGAAATTTGGAAAGTTTCCAAATCACAATTTCTGTCGACAGACTGGGGATCGATGAGGGGGTCAGAGATCCCATCGACCCCTGGTTCTAAGTTTTTAAACCCCCCGTCAGAAACTCAGGGTCTGACTTTTTGTCTTGGGGGGTCCGACCCTGCCTTGCTGGGTATGCGACCCTCCCCCTTATTTTTGTGTTTTTGGGTCAGTTTAGTACCTGGGATCGTTATCTCCTTCACGCACTTGGTCCATTTGGCTCGACCATGATGGGTAGACTTGGTTCAAGGTGGGAAGACCGGGTTAATTTGATACGGGTCTTACAACTCCCCCCTACTTATAAAAATTTCGTCCACAAAATTATACATACCTTCCGAGTCGAATAGATGAGGATATTGCTTTCGCATAGCATTCTCTTCTTCCCATGTGATTTCTTCCATATCTCTACTTCTCCAGGTGACCTTAACATAATAGATATCACAGTTGCGTAGTCGTTGAACCTTTCGACTAGTGATTTCAGCTGGTGCTACTTCAAATGTCAAATCTTCAGTCAAATCAGGTAGGTCTACTATCAAAACGTGCATCGGATCCTTGACATACTTTTTCAATAAGGAAATATGAAATACATCTTGCACACTTGACATAGATGGTGGTAGTGCTAACTGGTAAGCCACTTTTCCACGCTTAGCTAGAATCTCATATGGCCCGACATATCTTGGACTTAATTTTTCTTTCTGTCCGAACCATTTCAATCCTCGCATAGGTGATACTTTTAAGAACACTTTATCACCCACGATGAATTCAAGGTCGCGGCGTCGAGTATCTACATATTTCTTCTGACGATTCTGAGTTGTCCTCACTCTTTCCTTGATAATGTCGACCACTCGACAAGTCTCTTTAATAAATTCCGATCCAACAATACTACGTTTTCCAACTTCATTCCAAAACAAAGGAGTTCGACACTTCCTGCCATACAGTGCTTCATAGGGTGACATCTGTATAGTAGCCTGATAGCTATTGTTATAAGCAAACTCAATCAGTGGTAACTTTTAATCCCATGATCCTTTAAAATCAATTACACATGCTCGAAGCATATCTTATAGAATCTGAATTGTACGTTCTGACTGTCCATGTGTCTGTGGATGGAATGCAGTACTAACTTCAATATTGTACCCATAGCCTTTTGCAATCCTTCCCAAAACTTTGAAGTAAATCGTGGAACTTTATCGAACACAATGCTTTCAGGTACACCGTGTAATCGCACAATGTTATCCACATAGAGCTTAGCTAACCTCTCTAGTGTATACTGAGGTCGTATAGGTATAAAGCGAGTTGTTTTAGTCAGGCGGTTTACAATCATCCAAACTGCGTCAACTACTCGAGGAGTCAATGGTAATCCTGTGACAAAGTCCATAGTGATGCAGTTTCATTTCCATGTTGGTTCCGATAACGGCTGTAACAGTCCTACCGGTCTTTGTCGTTCAGCCTCTACTTTCTGACAATTTAGGCATTGAGACACGAACTTAGCTACGTCTGCTTTCATTCCTCTCCACCAATATAATTTCTTTAGATCATTATACATTTTTGTACTTCCAGGATGTATCGAATAGATGGTGGTATGGGCTTCTTTCATCAATCGGTGTCTAATGTCCAAGCTTTCTGTTTCGGGTACACATATTCTTCCTTTGTACTTTAGTACCTTCTCTTCGTCCAAGGTGAACTCAAGGTTAGTCCTATCTTTTTCAATGTCCTCTTGTATTGTTCTTAGTTAAGGATCTGATTTGATAGCTGTCTTGACTTCATCAACTATGTCCGGTGTAATCTTCAATGCGACAAACATATTTAAAAACTGATGAATAAACCCTTGGTTGGCTGATCCATCTGGTGCATCTATCACAAACTGCTCATTACCGTGACTGAATACCTTCCCGATAGTACTCATTGCGGCAGTTGTGCTAACCTCTCCCTAAGATTTTATCATTGCCTTTCTACTCAACGCATCGTCTACTACATTAGCTTTTCCCAGATGATACTGGATATCACAATCATAGTCTTTCAATAATTCCAGTCATCTTCTTTGTCTCATATTCAACTCCTTCTGATTAAATAGATAAGTAAGACTTTTATGGTCTGATTTAATCTGAAACTTCTCCCCGTACAGGTAATGTCTCCATATTTTGACAGCATGTACTACTGCCGCTAGTTCCAAATCATGAGTGGGATAGTTCTTCTCATGTGTCTTCAACTGTCTTGAGGCATAAGAAATTACTTGTTCTCCTTGCATAAGTACGCATCCTAATCCCAGTCCTAACGCATCAGTGTACAAGGTAAATGGCTGTCCTGGAATTGGAATAGTTAAGATCGGAGCGGATATCAATCTAAACTTCAATGTTTGGAAACTCTTCTCACATTTATCAGTCCAAACAAACTTCTCGCCCTTCTTAGTCAAACTAGTAAGAGGTACGGTAATTCGGGAATAGTCTTCCACAAATCGTCGATAATACCTAGCTAGACCCAAGAAACTTCTAATTTCTACAACGCTCTTCGGTGCTTCCCACTTTACAATAGGCTCGATCTTGCTGGGATCCACTTTAATTCCTTCAGCGGATACAACATGGCCTAGAATAGCAACTTCCTTTAGCCAAAACTCACACTTTTAAAATTTGGCGTAGAGCTTCTCCTTTCGTAGTCGCTGCAGAGGGGCGTTTAGGTTCTTAATATGAGCTTCCTCGTCTTTGGAGTAGACCAATATATCATCAATGAATACAATAACCGACGTATCCAACATATCATGGAATACTCGATTCATAAGTTCCATAAAGGTTGCTGGTGAGTTTGTCAATCCGAAAGACATGACCAAAAATTAATAATGTCCATATCTGGTCCTGAATGCTATCTTGGGAATATCACCATCTTTAATCTTCAACTGATGGTAGCCTGACCGAAGGTCGATCTTGGAGAACACTTTGGCACCTTGCAACTGATCGAACAGGTCATCGATCCGAGGCAATGGATATCGATTCTTGATTGTCAGTTTATTCAGTTCTCGGTAGTCTATACACAATTGAACACTACCGTCCTTCTTCTTCATGAATAATACTGGTGCTCCACATGGTGATATACTAGGGCGAATGTAACCCTTGTCCAGCAGTTCTTGTAGTTGTACTTTTAATTCCTTCAGTTAAGTAGGAGCCATTCGATAAGGTGCTTTCGATACTGGTGCGGCTCCAGGTATAAGATCTATGACAAACTCTGTAGCTCGATCGAGTGGTAATCCTGGTAGTTCTTCAGGAAATACTTCTGGAAAGTCACGCACGACATCAATATCTTCCATTCGTGGTGCTTCCTTAGTAAGGTCGACCACAGATACTAGATACCCAACTGCTCCTTTCTCAAGGCACTTCTTAGCCTTTAGCGCAGAGAGTATGAGCTTTCGTTTACGGGGAAGTTTGGCTCCCGAAAAACTAAACTCTGCTCCTTCTTTGTCTTCAAATGTCAGCTTCTTTTCGGCACATAATAGATTTGCATACTGCCGAACTAACCAATCCATTCCCAAGATGACGTCAAAGTCTGCCATCTCAAGTTGGATCAAGGTTGCGTCCAAGGTCTTTTCATCAATAAGAACTGGACATGGTCCATAACCTTTTTCTAACTCCACTTCTAATCCCATAGGTGATCGTACAAGAAGTTTGTAGTTTAAGAATTTTATGGGTAAATTCAACTTCTTTCCAAATGACACAGATATAAAATAATGAGTAGCTCCTGAGTCAAAGAGTACTCTGGCGGGTATGCCATATGTGATTTATTTTAACTTAGTCTACATGCTCATACAATGTAATACAACTAACAATAATTTTAAGTCATACCTGTGACCACATCAAGCGATGTGGCAGCATCCTCAGATGTAATCGCATAAACTCGTCCTTGATGTAGCTGCTTCCTGGGCTTAGGACATTCCCTTGCCATATGTCCCACTTGGTTGCAGTTAAAGCATTTTATCCCTTCAGTAATTGGCTTTGGTTGCTGTGGAGATGCGGGGGTAGTCTTGGCTGAGCATTAAAGCCTTGAGTACGGAAGGGTTTGAATGTCTTGTTATTCCTTCCGTTATAAGAATTTTCAGCTGGCCTTTTTATACCTCTGTTTTGCATGAAATAACTCTCCTTCTGGCTTGATTCTATAACTCGAGCAATTTGTGCCGCTTCATTATAGATTTTATTTTCATGTCCCAGAACATGCTCGCGGATGCTTCCCCTAAGTCCCATGACGAACCTTCGGGTCTTTGTGTTTTCCTCTTGTATACTGGTGGGTGCAAAGAAGAACAGCTCTTCATAACGCTGTTGATATGCATCCATGGTCATCTGCCCCTGATATAAACTCAGGAATCTCTTTCCATAGAATCTCTAAAACTTCTAGGAAAGTACTTCTCAAAGAATGCCTCCTTATAAATATCCCAAGTCAGTTGGGCGTACTTGGTTAATAAATATGTCCTGGTAGACCTCCACCAATGGTGTGCATCTCCTTTCAGCATAAAGGTGGCACACAACACTTTTTCTTCTACATTTAATGTCATCATCATAAAATTTCTTTCCATTTCGTCAACCCAGTGTGCCGACCATAAAGGATCTGCTGGCTTGCCATTAAATTCTTTGGGCTTCAGTTTCAAAAAATGCTCCACCAGTCTGGAGTGGTCTAGTTGTTGCAGGACATATGCCCCATACATAGGTGGTTGGTATTGATATCCACCATGAGCTACCTCAGGATTTTGTACTTGAGCCTGCATGATGGGAGTCTAAGGTGCGTGGGGTACTGTGTTACTTTCCCCTGGAGCTGTGTTTGCCTATCCTGCTGGCATTGGAGGTGTCTGTGCAGCTGGAAGAGTTATGCCTATGGCAGCTTGTATAGTAGCTTATGCATGTTGCATTTGCTGCAACTGTTGGGTCAAGTTCATTACGACTGTGGCCAAGTCTGTAGGTGGAGCTGGTAGATTTGTAGGATTTTTCTGCCCATTCATGACGAACGGTGCCATGTTCATATTCCCCTGTGCTTCCGGGTGTGTCTGGCTATTTTCCCCCCTGGTGGTGGTGGTGGGATAGAGTTACGGCTCTGTCTGGTTACTCTGCGTCCAGTCATTAACTAATTTGATAGTGGGATTGCCTGTAAATCATTGAACACGTGAGACAATCATTAAATACTTTATTCCCATATTTTAAAACCACTAACAAATGCAAATTTCAAAATTTTCAGATCATTATGTCGAAAATGCTGTATTTTCACTGTAGGGTCGATGGTGGGGGTCGATGGGTGTCCGACCCTCAGTATGCGACCCTGAGAAATCACCAATTCTTCCCGAGAGCCGGGGGTCGATGGGGGGGGGGGGGGGGGTCGGAGGATATCCGACCCAGGGTGCGACCCCTGGTTCTCTGTCAGATTTCGAGAGCCAAGGGTTGATGCAGGGGTCGATGGGTGGGTCGATGGTTTTAGTCGAATTTTCCGACCCCCGGACTAAAAATCAGATTTTTAAGTTTCGATTCAAAGTCCATTTCCCATTCTTTCTTCTCCGCTTCGACTCGTCTCGTCCCTCTGAGTTGCTACAGTGACAACTACGCTCCGTTGGTGGTTTGCACTTCTTGTTTTGTCGTCTACACCTCCGCTATAGGTAAATCTCCTACGTTTTCATGTTTTTAGGTTTTCATACCTAGGTTTTTGCTCGTATATCTCATTTTTTTCAAATTAAATTTTTTCCAATCGTAAAAATTTGATTTTTATTAGGGGCTTTTGTTGTTGGTGACTCGAGGAATGAAAGCCCTCAAAAATATTAGAGTTTCATCGGTTGGTTATCGAGAAACTCGAAATTTACTCTTTTTGCCCTAATTTTGTCGAGATTTCAAATTTCTTGAAATTTCTTCCAATTCAATCTCATTAGCTAAAATTTCCAACTGTATGAGTCTTACAGGATAGTTTAGGATCTATGTAAGTCCTCTTGCCCACGTGTATGGGTGAAAAGTGAGGCTTTTGACCAATTTACGTGGTTATAATGTCAAAATTTTTGGATTTTTCATCTTTACTAACTCAATATCTGCTTCTCTTTGTTATTTGCAGATACTATGGCTCGTACCAAGGTACCTAGTGTTTGCAACCGTCTTCGCTTCTGTTCCCATAAAGCTGAGACGATGTATGCCCGCTACGCTCGTAAGAAAGTAGAGGGAGGCCGCAAAGTGGACTTGGCTACCTTGGCCTTGTTCAATGTGGAGGGGGCCTTTGGCGATATGGGATGGCTCCCTGTCATCACCTATGACGCATGTACCTGTCCTGACTTGGTATGCCAGTTCTATTGTAATCTCCAAGTGGTGGGGGATTACAACGATGTTGAGAGAGGTGGTGAGCTTCGGATCACTAGCTATGTCAAGGGAGTTGATATTTCTTTCGACTATCGACAGCTAGCGGACTTGCTGGTATCTCCTATGGCGGCTCCTTCGTATTATGTGCCCTAGGAGAGCCCCAGTTCTTTTCATTACAGATGAGGGCTGAGATAGACCGTCAACTCATCAAACCTGATCGCTGGGAGATGAAAGCGAGTTATCTATGTTCAGATCCACGGGTGTACTGCAAGATCATTCAGCATAACCTAATACCGCAGAGTGGACACTATGAGAGGGTCTCCCAATTGACCCAGTATCTGCTGTACTGCATATGCACTAGGCAGCCCGTCTACCTTCCTTATATCATCATGCGGACGATGATCAGTGCCACATTGCCCAGTCACACTGGAAACCTTCCTTATGGACGCATGATCACTACATTTCTTACCCGCCTGGGGGTTGATTTGTTGGATGAGAAGATTCAGGAGAAATCCTTCTCATCGCCTCTGGATTGGGAGGCCATCTACAAGATGGGCATGCGGGATGCCCAGGTCAGCGATGAGGAGAGGAACGCGATGGTGCATCCTCGCACTCGAGTGGAGATGGCTGACGCTGAGGCAGCAGCAGTCGCTGGAGCAGGGGTTCATGGGGATGATGACGATCGGCTATACATGGATGTAGATGCCATACCTCCTCCATCACCTACTCATACTACAGGAGCTGGTCTGTCTTCTTCAGCTGGTCCTTCACATGCAGCTGGTCCTTCGTATGCTCCTTCTGATGACATGATGGGGATATTGCACGAGATATGAGAGGCTCAGTGCATGTCTGACTTGAGGATGGGAGAGCTTCTAGAGGCTCAGCGCTAGTCCGATCAGTGGGTGGGAGAGCTTCTGGATGCTCAGCGCATATCGGATCAATGGGTGGGAGAGCTTAGGGATGCTCAGCGTGTGACTGACCAGCGGTGGCTGATCTCACAGCTAGTCTCCAGACAACCTAGACTCAGATAGCCTGGTTGACTAGAGTCTACGCTGAGGACTATGATAAAGACCGTAAGGCACCGCCTCCCCCATCACCTCCAGCTTCTTGATGTATTTTTTTATCTTTCTTTTGTACTTCAGAGTAACTGTCCGGGCTGTGGACTGTACTCTGCTTTAATCATATATATATATAAATGTTTGTTCTTCCTTTGGTTGTATATAAATTTGTTTCTCATTTAATAGATGCATTATTTTCTTTCAGTTTTGTCTCAAACAACACAGATGCTTACGGTGGGTTTTTATTACCTCCTTTAAATTTTTTTATCCTATCTCAGTTCACAAACTTTTGTGGAAGTATACTGGTTTCCCATACAGGGTCTGAGATGCTCTGATACCAAATTGTCACACCCCAATTCTACGCTATTCAAAATGGTGTGATGAACCGCTAATAAACCAACGGTTCAACCAGGATCTCTAATAGGCTGTGTCCATTAAAAATAAAATCATACACAACCACAACCATAATCAAAATAAATACACAATAGCAGAAGTCTTAATAATAAATGAACTGAGATATCTAACTGTGATAACCATAATAAAATATCAAGTTATTGTTGTATCAACTGAGACATAAATAAAATATCAATTACAATCCTTTAATAAATTCAAACAAAATCTAATCGAATACGCATGAGTTGCACTCGCATGAGGGATCATGCGTATCCCCTAAGTCTTCGGCTTCCATTGCAGCAACACGTCCGTACACCGGAGCACTCATATAATCCTCGACCATAGTACCTGCATCATCAACTAAAAATATTCGACGTCGAGAGGGTGAGCACACATCATGGCTCAGTGAGCAAACAAAACAATGCAACAAACATATGCATGCAATCAATTCATATCTGTGGTCTGGTAAATAAGTTTGCAATGCGCTATAGAAAGGTTTGGTAGCCGCCTTGCCTCTATGCACAGGGTGTGGAAGCCCGCCCAAAGGTTAACGTTTATTGTCATCCCCATCCACCCTACCATGGAATAGAGATAGAGCTAAAGTGCTGAGGCCCGGCCTATGGCACTTCCCCTGATACTCTACCCATACAAACACCTAAGCCCCTGCTCGCGAGGGCTTGCAAACTGGGCTCACAACTAACCAATCCTAATGCCAATCAGTGTATCCAAGGCCTCACCTTAGCATCCCTCAATACGTCCATAGAGATAGGGCTAAGGCCCCCCGACAGAGTCAGAGACTACACAGTCCGAGACCACCTCCCCTCATACACTACGACGTAATAGCTCTCCTAAGGTAATGGCGATACGACGATGTCAGTGGACAAGACTTGAGTTAGAGATAGATCTAGAGTGCGCCGGGCCTATGACACCCCCCCTGATACTCGCTCGCATCAAGCACACTAGCCACACACATACATTCACATGCCTATTCCTATCATCATCATCATCATCATGTTGTAAATAATAAATTTAAATATGCATGAACAGTAATAATAGAAATATTGGATGACATGTTAAATGCACATGACAAGCATACACGCATAGAATCAATCATGGCATTGGACTCAAGAAATAAAAATAGTTTATTATTAACCAATTAGTTTAGGTCTTGTTCCCTCACATTTGCTTGATTGTAGATCCTCTCTCAAGCTTTAAGAATCAACTAAATATCAATATTATATCACTAGAAGACCTAATCAAGTCGATAGAATTTAATTAGAATTAATTCTGATTTTAAAAAGCTTACTGTTAACTAGGGGTAGCAGGACGGGTCACAGGTAGGGTAGCAGTTTTCTGTGACCCCCTGTAGTAGGGTCGATGCCAGGGTCGAATGTTCCATCGACCTTGGGTGCGACCACCCACAGTCTAGACTTCCCGAACACTGGGGGTCGATGTTAAGGTCTGGTAGGGTCGATTGGCCATCGACCCCCCGTGGGTTTAGTCAAAATTTTCATCCTACAGTCCATTCCTTCGTTGTTTGGGTCCTATGGCTTGCTTCTACAATCCATTACAAACATGTTCTATGGCTTAGAACCATAATTTATTCACCTACATGGTTTTAATGATCTCCCCCATGGTTTTTCATTGAAACCTAACCATGGGTGGATGATTTGGGTTTCTCCTAGATCATACCCTCTTCACTATCTATTCTAAGAACTTTAGAATTCCATGGATTTAGTATCCATACCTGAGAATTAGGCTTGTTTCTCTGAGGCCTTCTCTTTGATCTTCTTCTCTACTTTCCTTCTCTTCTCTTTCTCTCAATCCAATTAGGGTTTTAAAAGGAGTGAAAGAGGCTTAGGGACATCCTATTTATAGAGTAGAAACTCCCAAAAAAAAGTCCCAATGAGATTAGGAAAGAATCCCATTGAAATTTGGAAAGTTTCCAAATCACGATTTCTGTCGACAGACTGGTGGTCGATGAGGGGGTCGGAGATCCCATCGACCCCTGGTTCTAAGTTGTCCGACCCCCGGTCAGAAACTCAGGGTCTGACTTTTTGTCTTGGGGGGTCCGACCCTGCCTTGCTGGGTATGTGACCCTCCCCCTTATGTTTATGTTTTTGGGTCAGTTTAGTACCTGGGATCGTTATCTCCTTCACGCACTTGGTCCATTTGGCTCGACCATGATGGGTAGACCTGGTTCAAGGTGGTAAGACCCGGTTAGTTTGATACGGGTCTTACAATGATGCTAGGAATAGGCATGTGATTGTATGTGTGTAGTTAGTATGTTGGATGCTAGTGGGGCATCAGGGGGAGGAGGTGGCATTGTGGTTTAGCCTGGTCACCAGACTCTAGCTCTATCTCTACTCAAGTTTTGCCTACTGACATCATCATATCGTCATTATCTTAGCGGAACTATTACGTCATAGGGCATCAGGGGAGGTGGTCTCAGACCGTATGGTCTTTGACTCTATTGGGGGGCCTTAGTTCTATCTTTATGGACATATTGAGGGATGCTGAGGTGAGGCCTTAGATACATTGGATGGCATTAGGATTGGTTAGTTGTGAGCTCAGTTTGCAAGCCCTTGCCAATAGGGGCTTACGTGTTGGTATGGGTAGGGCATCAGGGAAAGTGTTAAAGGTGTGTGATCCGAACACTTTAGCTCTATCTCTATTCCATAGTGGGTGCATGTGGGTCGACAATGGTGTTTGATCCATTGGACGGATTGAGACCCTTGTGTATAGAGGTGTGGTGGTCGCCAAACCTTTCTATAGCACATTGCAAACTTAAAATCAGACCAAAGATATGAATTAAATGCATGCATATGTTTGTTGCATTGTTTTGTTCACTCACTAAGCTCATGTAGGAGAGCTGACCCTTGCGCGCATAATTCTTTTTAGTTTCTAATGTTGCAGGTGTTACAGTTGAAGACCACATGGATAATGCCAACGTATGGATATGTGGCGGCTATGGATGTGCAAGATGTGGAGGACGAATATGACTCGTCAAGTGAATGTTTCAACTATGTTTACGCTTAGTGGTTAACTTTTGTATTTTGATACTTGTAATAGGTATTAATTATTTACTCTGATTATTATTATGGAATGTGTTTGATTTAATCGGGTGAGAAAAGCCTATACGAGATCCTAGTTTGAACTATTGGTTCTCATGACGGTTCATTACACTACTAGTTAGTCCAGAATTGGGGTGTAACAAAGTAAGGGGATGGTCTCGCCAATCAAAAGAATGAGGTAAATGATCCTGCCAAGCAAGAGGATACAATAGTTTCACAAGAATTAGATGTAGGTCCGTGTTTGGGAATCTCTCCAAACGGCCAACGTAGCCTAGGGTTTTACCATAAGAATCAGGATCCGCATAGTTCGAAACTGCAGATTCATTGGGTGACTCCTATGGGTCAGAATATGGGTGGTCCATCTAGATTGAGTGATGATCCTAAATGATTTATGTTTGGATTCACATTACACCTATCTAGGTCACTGTACCCTAGGAAAAATGAGTTGAGGGATAGGGATCATCTTAAAGCTATCCTTAACTTGAAACCCTAATTTTAAAATATTGGGCTAAGCTTCATCATTCTTGGATAAGACTTTTATCACTTCCATTTTTACCTTTCCATGAATATGGGTACCTACTTGTACATCCCCACACCAAATATGTCTTCTAAGAGTGTATATGCATGGCAGTTCGACTAAGGTGTAGCAGAAAGTAAGTTATTGCCAGAACAAATATCATTCGAATATAGCATATAACAAACATATCAAACTTATCAAATATGGCAGTAACATTCTAAACATAGCAGTGTAGAAGATTTAAACATAGCAGTAAGCATGTGAGCATGTATTAATCAATCAAAGTATGTGCATCTCATGTGTAAAATTCAGATTTTGGATCTATGGTTCAGATTTAATGCATCTCATACCAACAATAATCATGATCAGATACTCGATCAATGATACAGATCTAATGTATCTCAACAAAATCTGATCCACGATTGACGACACAAATTTAATTTATCTCCTTAACAATGTAATCAGATTTGATCCTCTATCTATTGGCTCAGATTCATCCCACATTAATTATCATGGTCATACTAGCTAATCAATGGCTCAGATCACATGAATATTATGTTCAAACTTAGATCTAATAGTTCAGATTATCTAAATCACTCATGATGATAATCCAATGGTTCAGATTCATCTAAATCTCTAATAATGATAATATAACGGTTTAGATTCAATTAATCAACTCATGATGATAATTCAATGATTCAGATTTATTTAAATCGCTCATCATGACAATCCAATGGTTTAGATTCATTTAAATCACTCATAATGATAATCTAACAGTTCAGACTTGAATTATTAATATCCAATGGCCCATATTCAATATCCTCTCATGATCGAAATCAAATTAAACATCCAATGGCCCGGATTTGTCATTATGTGATCAAAATAATTTAACATCAACGGATGAGATTTATTATCACATGATCAAACAATTTTACCATCAATGGCTATATTTAATCACATCAAAATTCATGATCAATGGGCATAATTTTCATCTCATTAAAATTCATAATCAATGGGCCAGATTTCATTTCATTAAAAATTCATGATCAAGGGCCTTCAATCAATTAAAATAAAATCCGTTCAACATCAATGGTTCACATTGGATCAAATTACTGTATCCTTCAATATTAATGGCTCACATTGATCAAATTAAAATTCAAGATTGGTGGCCATATTTTAATCACATAATTCAAATCTATCATGGGATCAAGAGGGATGCAGATTAGAGGGTAGCAAATCAATTCAAGGTGTATAAATCAATGGTAAGGATTAGTTCAGTTGATAGGGATTGTTTAGGATTGGGTTTCGATTATAGTGGGTTTGATTCAAGGTTTGCAAGGGGGGATTCAGGAGATATGGTGTATAGGTTTTTAAGGGAGAGGGTTCTCGATGGTGAGTGGGGATGAAGGTAGGTTAGTGTGATGAGTAAAATGGTGCTCGGTGGGATTAAGGCAGCAAGTGGCTATCACATGTAGGTTAGTGTTGATGATGTTGAGGGTGCTATTAGGGTATTCGGTGATTAGGTTGTGTAGGAAATTGGTTAGGGGTAGACAGATGATGCTGTGAGGTTTAGTTCTGGTTTATGTAGGTCGGTGGAATGGGTGAGGGGCATGTGGCTGGTTAATGGTATAGGTTGTGTTGGTTGTTGGCCGTATGCATGGATGCTGGGTTACATGAAGTTGCAGAAAGGTCCGATATGTTTGCACAGTGGTGGCGGATCTAGGGTGTTGGAGATGGTAACGGGTTTGTGGATAGATGGAGTGAGGGTTAGGTGAGTAGTGTCACAAGATGGGGTAGTATGAAGGTAGATCTACAGGTAGGTGAAGAGATGGGTTTTTTATGTGGGGTTCGGTTGGGTTAATGGCGGTGGTGATGAGATGATAATAAAAAAATAAAACAGAGAACACAGGGAGGTGTAGGTGGTCTTACCTCGGCAGGAAGGGTAGTGGGCCCCTTCCTCTACTACCCATCCTCTTCTAGTTTCCCTTTCCGCTTCTCTTTCTTCTCCCTCCTTCTGCTCTCTTCTATCTCGGCTCAATTTGCTCCTCTCTTCTCGGCTAGCTCCAGAAAATCCCCCTTTTAGCTCTTTTCTTTTTCTTTCTTATACTCCCTAGTTTCCTACTCTCTCTCAATCTCTCAGAATCCCTCTCCAAATCTAACTCTCTTTCCTATTTCCTCATAATCTCTCTAAAAATCCCACTCAATTTGATCTCACTGGATACCTAGCCACCCACTCATCTTAGATCCTTTTCTTTCCATCTTGAACTAATCTCACTGACCCAACACCCTCTTGGGTTGGCTTTTGATGACACCTAGCCACTCAAATCAAACCCATGCAAATGCCTTCCTTGAGAGCCACTCCATGGCCATTCATGATATAATAATATTATAACATATATATGTTATATATACATGTTATTTTATATATATATATATATATATATATATATATATATATATATATATATATATATATATATATACACATGGTATTGTTATACATATGTATATGTATAAGTATGGGCTAATCGATTCGATTCGGATAGGTTTGGGGTTGGACTGATCTGGTCTAAAGTTGTCTATCCAATGTGGATTGAGCTGGGCTGGGATGGGCTAGATTGCTTTTCTCTCTCTCTTTTTACCATTTTATGTGGCATTTCGGTTTTTTTTGGCACCGTAGAATTTTTCAGTGAGCTCTGTCTTGGATTTTTCACATCTACTTTAAAAAGGACTGAAAATGAAGAATAATGGTGCTTGAATCACCTGATTTGGACGTCAGATGACCAAAATATGAAGACTAAAGTTTAAACGGTCCAATTTATGATAATTCAACTTGCAACTTTGCATGGGATCTTTCAATGGTCTCTAAGAATTTTCCATGTCCACTTTAAAGAGGACTAAAAATGGAGAATAATGACCCTTGAATTACCTGATTTGGGCTTCAGATGAGCAAGTTATAAAGAACTAAAGTTTAAATGAGCATATTGGCTTGCAACTCTGCATGGAATCTTTCGGTAGCTTTGTGAGGACAAAGATGGAAATCTTGGAAGTCGCCACCTAGATTAAGGTCTAGGACCTTAGAAATGTGAAATCTCACTCTAAGATAAAACTTCGATTGACTCATGACCCTTAGATTGGATTTCTGGTCCATCAGAGATTGGGTAAGCGTCAGGTTACGATTATGGGAAGGGGTTAGGCACCCAAACCGTCCGATCGAAATCGGTCTCCTATGCCTTTCCTATGCTAGACTCTATATATTAAACTGAACCAAACCAAGTGGTTTGATATCATTGAACCGAATCTGTATCCATCAGATTGCCTAAGTATCACAGAATTATTTCAAAAATCAGGTTCACCATCGTAGTTCAGGTGTGATTAAAGTTTATGGCTGTAATTTATGCTTGTGCATGATTAAGTTCATTGTTCAAGTTGAAGTTTATGCTTGAAAGGTTGAGAAAATCCTATGGGTTAGGATCTGGATAGTTCATACGAACTGATAGATAGTCCTAGTGGATCTAAGAATGGATAACCCTTTCTAGGTCTGAATGTGGATAACCCTATTTGGGTAAAAATGGATAACCCTATTTGGGTCAAAATGTGGATAACCCTTTTTGGGTCAAAATGTGGATGGATATCCTAGTGGATCTATGGATAGTCCGAGTGGACTAAGGTGTAGATAACCCTTTCTGGGTTAGAATATGGATAGATGTCCTAGTGGATCTATGGATAGTCCGAGTGGACTAAGGTGTGGATTCGAATTTGGGTTTCTCCCAAATAGCCTACGTATTCTAAGGTTTGTCCTAGGAATCAGAATCCACGTAGTTTGAAATGATAGATGGATATCCAAGTGGATCTATGGATAGTCCGAGTGGACTAAGGTGTGGATCCGAATTTGGGATTCTCCTAAATAGCGTACGTATCCTAGGGTTTGCCCTAGGAATCAGAATCCACGTAGTTCGGGTTATGGGTTGAAATGAATAGGTATCCTAGTGGATCTATGGATAGTCCGAGTGGACTAAAATGTGGATCCGAATTTGGGATTCTCCCAAATAGCCTACGTATCCTAGGGTTTGCCCTAGGAATCAGAATCCGCGTAGTTCGGGCTGATGAAATAACCTGTTCTAGGTTAATGATTGAGAACCTGTTCTAGGTTTAGGGTTTAGAACCTATTCTAGGTTTAGGGTTTAGAACCTATTCCAGGTTAGGATATGCTGAGGGGAAAAATCGTCCTGAACTACCCTTTTCATCCTAAGTTCTAATTTTGGATGGTTTGGCAAAGCATTCTCTTTCTTTGTTAAGATTTTTATTATTTCTATTATACCCTTCCCAAGAATGTGGGTGTCTAAATGAACGTCCCCACGCCTAAATTGTCTTCTAGAAGTGTGCATATATGGCAGTTCAACTAGGGTGTTGCATAAATTAAATTATTACCAAAAATAAATTATTCATCTAAATATGGTACATAACATATTTAGGGTAAGAAATTCACATATAGTAAGATTGTTAAAAATCTCTCAAATATGTCATGCATTGCAAATAAGGTAAGAACCTATATGGCAAGATCTAATATGTTAATCTAAGCATGGCAATACCTAATATGACAAGAAATCAATATATGCATCTATATATCAATATGGCAAGTACCAAACATAGAATGCAAATATGGTATGAATTATCCAAAAAGGTAAGATCTTATATGCTATTTTCTAAGCATGGTAAGACCTAACATGGTAAGAAATTGATGTATGCATCTATATATCAATATGGTAAGTACCAAAAATAGAATGCAAAATATGGCATGAATTTTTCAAAAAAAAGTAAGATCGTATATGCTATTTTATAAGCATAGTAAGACTTAAAAATGATAATTATCAAGATTTTACTAAATATGATAAAAATCTATTTATTCTACCAAATATAGCAACACAGAGAATGGCAGACATGGTATGTGCACATTCCAAACAAAGCATATGAATGTTCTAAATATAGCCATTTATCCAAATATGATAGAATTTACTCAAACAATCAATTGCATGTTACAATGAATGAGACATCAATGAAACCTTTTTTGAAAAGTGCAAAATTATCAAAAACATATGTTCAATGTTCTTTGAAAAATTGTAATTTTTATGTAGACATTTGAAAAAATTAATAGCTCAAAACTGTCAAAATTGTAACATAAGGTTTCAGATAATGGATAAAATATGAACTGCTTTCAGATTCTGTCACATTACACAAGAATGACCATAAGTAGGTCTTCTATAAATCAAAATATTTTGTGTAAGGCGAACCCTCCTTCTCCTCTCCTCTTCTCCTCTCTCTCTCTCTCTCTCTCTCTCTCTCTCTCTCTTCTCTTTCTCTCTTTTCTTCTTCTCTTTTTCTTCTTTTCTCTTCTTCTTCTCTCTTTCTTTCTCCCTCTCTCACGTTTTCTCTCTTACCCACGTTCTCTCTCTCCTTGTGGTCTGAAAAGGAAGCCAATCTCTCTTTCACTTGGCCTATTTATGCTTTTCCTCTCCTCTTTTAGAAGATCCTTCTTTCCTTTTCTTATTTTTTTTTCTAGAAATTTTTTTTCCTTTTTTCTTCTTTCCTTTCTTCTCTTCCTTCTTTTTCTCTTCTCCCTCTCTCTTCCCCACGCTTTCTACACGTTTTCTAGAGTAGAAACGTCCTTCCTCTCTCTCCTTTTCTCTCTTCCTTCCTTTTCTTCTTTTCTCTTCTTGCCTTTTCTTTTTTTTCTTGTGAAAAATTCTTTTTTTTCTTTTTTCTCTTTCCTTTCTTCTCTTCCTTCCTTTTCTCCTTCCTCTCCACGTTTTTTTTTCTCTTCCTTTCTTTCTTTTTTCTCCTTTTTCTTCTAGAAAATCCCTTCTCTCTTTCCTTTCTCTATTTCCTTCTTCTAGAAAATTCCTTCTTTCCTTTTCTTCTTCCTTCCTTTCTTTCTTTTTTTTTTCTTTCTTATTCTCTCTCTTTTCACCTTTTCTTTCTAGAAAACGTTTTCTTTTTCTTTTTTTTTCTTTTTTCTTTCCTTCTTCTTTCCTTCTTTTTTTTCCTTCTCTCTCTCTCTCTTTCACGTTTTCTTTCTTGAAAACGGTTTTTTCTTTTCTTTTCCCTTTTTTTTATTTCTCGCTCTTTCCTTTTTTCCTTTTCCCTCTCTCTTTCCCATGGCCTTTCTTTCCTCTCTCTTTCCCATGGCCTTTCTTTCCTCTCTCTTTCCACGGCCTCTCTTTCCTCTCTCCTTCCTCTCTCCTTCCTATAATATATATGTATATATGTGTGTGTGTATATATATATATTATACAATAATATATTATACATTATACACATATAAAAGAAATGCATGCATATGGGCTGACGTAACTTGGTCTGGATTGATCTGAGCTGGGCCGGGCTAGGTTAGACTAAGCTGGATTAAGCTGATTTGGACCAAGGTTGACATTTCATAGTCCATTTTTGTCACCCTTTCACATGAAATTTTTCGATAGCATCTGTTTCAAATTTTTTACTTTCACTTTATAGAACACTAAAAATGAAGAATATTAGAACTTGAATCACCTCATTTGTAAATAAAATGGCCAACTTATGAATTTTTGAAGTTTAAGCAGGCCAATTATCAATAATTTGGTTGACCATTCTACATGGGATCTTTCAGAGACTTCTATTGGAAATCCTTTGCGTCCACTTTGTAGAGTACTAAGAATGGAACATAATGAAACTGAAATCACCTAATTTGAATATGGGGTGACCAAAATATGAATTTTTGAAGACTAAATGACCATTTCTATGTGTAATTTTGCATGGGACCCTTCAGAGACTTCTACCCGAGATTTTTTACGTCCACTTTGTAGAACATCACAAATGAAGAATAATGGCCTTGGAATCATCTGAACCTGATGTAGAACGACAAAGATATGGAGCTTTGAAGTTCTATCGATAATTTTGCATGAAAGCTTGCATGGGGTCCACCGGTGACCTTTGCCCAGGATTTTTCACGTCCACTTTCAAGAGGACTGAAAATAAGGAATATAGGCATTTGAATCATCTGATTTCGATATCAGATGATCAAGATATGATGATTTGAATTTTAAATGATAATGCATGCATCATACGATAATTACATAAATGCCCTTGCACTTCATACTGTGATATCTTCCTTGTTCGATGTGAAAATTTGATGATTTCGGTCTCATTTCGAAGATAATTTCACGACCTGTACATCCAAGTAGGTAATAGCTTATGACCCTACTGTGGGGTTCATTAGAGAATCACAAACCTTTGGGTTACAGGTCGGAAACTTGTCATATTGGTTCACTTATGCTGAGGGTGGCAAAATGGGGTGCTTACATGCTTCTATCTTAGATTTTCTATATCCACTTTGAAGAGGACTAACAATGGAGCACACTATCTTGAATCATCTGATTTGGACATCGGATGATCAAGATATAGCGATTTCAAAATTCGATCAATGCGATTTGCGGATAGATGGAGTGAGAGTTAAGCAAGTGGTGCCGCAAGATGGGGTAGTGTGAAGGTAGATCTGCAAATAGGTGAAGAGATGGGTTTTTTATGTGGGGTTCAGTTGGGTTAATGGCTGTGGTGAAGAGATGATAATAAATAAATAAATAAAACAAAGAACATAGTAGGGTGTAGGTGGTCTTACCTCGGCAGGGTGGTGGTGGCCCCTTTCTCTACTACCCTTCCTCTTCTAGTTTCCCTTTCTGCTTCTCTTTCTTTTCCCTCCTTCTGCTCTCTTCTCTCTTGGCTCAACCTGCTCCTCTCCTCTAAGCCAGCTCCAAAAAGTCCCCTTTTTAGTTCTTCTTTTTTTTTCTTTCTTATACTCCCTAGTTTCCTACTCTCTCAATCTCTTAGACTCCCTCTTCCTACTCTAACTCTCTTTCCTATTCCCTCTCAATCTCTCCGAGAATCCCACTCTATTTGATCACACTAGATACCTAGCTGCCCACTCTTCTTAGATCCTTTTCTTTCCATCTTGAGCTAATCCCACTGACCCAACACCATTTTGGGTTGGGTTTTGATGACACCTAGCCACCCAAATCAAACCCCTGCAAATGCCTTCCTTAAGAGCCACTCCATGACCATGCATGATATAATAATATTATAACATATATATATATATGTTATATATGTGTTATTATATATCATTATTTATTATTATTATTATTATTATTATTATTATTATTATTATTATTATTATTATATATATATATGTATGGGCTGACCGATTCGATTCGGATAGGTCTGGGGTTGGGCTGATCTGGTCTAAACTTGTCTGGTCTAGTGTGGGTTGAGCTGGGCTGGGTAGGACTGCTTTTCTCTCTCTTTTTTACCATTTTATGTGTCATTTCAGCTTTCTTTTGCACCATGAAATTTTCAGTGAGCTCTGTCTTGGACTTTTCACATCCACGTTAAAGAACTGAAGTTTAAACTGGCATATCGACTTGCAACTTTGCATGGGATCTTTTGGGGGCTTTTGTGAAACCTACATGTAAATTTCGAGGACGAAATTTCTTTTAAGGATGGGGGAGTTGTAAGACCCGCACTCCATGAACCCGATCTAAACCTTTCATTCATGTCGTAACAGGTCTTCCAATCATCACCGGGCCAGACGGGATGAGCGGATGACAACCAGGTATGAAAATGGAACAGAATTAAGAGTGATATTTTCATACCGGTCGACCGGTATAGCTTGCGCAGCAGACCACTTAGATCCAGAAACTGATCTCTACGGGTCTCACTTTCCAAATTCTGAACCGAAGGACTTTCCTAATGTTAGGAAGCTTCCTAAACTCAACCCTAGCCTATATAAGGACTCCTAAACCTTCTAAAATCTCTTCCATTGATCCTCACAAACCCTAGAGAGGAGAAAGAGATTGAAGAAGGAGAAAGAGCTAAGGAAGGAGAAAGAAGAGCCGCCATTGCTGTTGGACGAAGAACACTTTACTGCGAACCAACGGAAAATGCTTAAACCTTCCTCTACGTTAAGCGTTCTAGAATGGTTAGTCATGATTAGATCAATACCATGTAAGGTGAACTGTTGATCTAAATCTGAATTTTCCTTCAAACCCTAATCCAGTCGGTAAACCCTAGATTCAAGTTCTAGGTCGAAGATCATCGAAACTAGGACTTGAATGGAGTTGGAAACAACTCTAATTCAGTGCTTAGACCTAGAATGTATAGGAGAAACCCTATAATCAATAGGGGGTGACCGACGGAAGGCGAGAACCGGATGTATGGTCTCCAGGAGAGATACTGATCGACCATACCGGTCGCACCCTATGCGACCGGTACCTACGACCGGTATCTCCCAGAGGCTGGTCTGTGGGGATTGATTAACCATACCAGTCGCACCATTCCCCACAATGCCATGGATGGTACCTACAACAAGCACCCGCGATCAGTTTGCTCTGTGAGAAGTGTTTTGACCTTGTTGGTTTTTCGACCAATGTAAATCCTAAGAAAAACTATTCTAACTCAACCCTAACATTGTGTAGGACCTTGTGATAGCAAGTTTGGATTCTGTGTTGGAGAGCAAGCTATCAATCAAGCGTCAGGTGAGGGAATCGGACCTAAACCCTAATAATTTAATAACAGTAAAACGTTGTTAATAATGATGATTCTATGGACTGATGTTTGTGCATACTCGCATGTCATCCTTTATTTTTAGTTATTATTATTGTTCATGCATACTCGCTATGCTAGGATGTGACTATTAGGCTTATGATTGTTTTCGTTGATGTGTGGAATGGGAAGGGCCTGGGGTCTGGGAGCATTCCTCACACTAGCACCTTTTCGTATCGTTCTGTCTTAACATGCTTGGTGCAGGTAGGGTATCAGGGGGAGGAAGTGGCATTGTAGTCTCCGGCCTGGCCACTAGACTCTAGCTCTATCTCTATGCCGTAGGGAGCTGTGCTGGGATGGGGCCTACTATGATGACATATAGGATTGGTTAGTTGCGAGCCCAGTTTGCAAGCCCTTGCCAATAGAGGCTTACGTGTTAGTATGGGTAGGGTATCAGGGGAAGTGTTGGCGGTGTTTGATCCGAACGCTTTAGCTCTATCTCTATTCCATGGTGGGTGCATGTGGGACGACATTGGTGTTTGATCCATTGGGTGGCTTTACACACTCGTGTATAGAGGTGCGGTGGCCGCCAATCCTTTCTATAGCACATTGCAAACTTAAAACTAGACCATAATGTGAATGTTACTCATGCATATGTTTGTTGCATTGTCTGATTGTCTTACTGAGCTAAGTTGTGAGCACACCCTTGTGTACACACTATTTTTAGATGTTGATGCAGGTTATACTGTGGAGGACTATATAGATGTTCCGACGTATGGAGGTGTTGCTGCTTTAGAAGTGCAAGCAGGAGAGGACAAGCATAACGCTTCATGCGAGTGCCCTTTCTGCGTGTACCTCCAGGATTTGTTTAGTTTATTTATTTATTTTTAATTGGACTTACAAATTGATGTAAGGATACTTATTTAAGTTTTGGAGTGGAGAATAATTAGATATTTTATTTAAATTATCAATAGAGAATTCAGTTCATTTAATTTAAGACTTCCGTTGTATTTTATTATATTCTGATTATGGTTATGTGCAATGGTTTGTATGAGTGGACACGGTCTTATTGAGATCCTGGTGTGAGCCGTTGATTCAGTGACGGTTCACTCACACTTCTGGTTCAATCAGAATTGGGGTGTGACAGCTTCTGTCCTGGATTTTCCACCTCCACTTTGAAAAAGACTGACAATGGAGCACACTAGTGCTTGAATCACATGATTTGGATGTCAGATGATCAAGATAGCGATTTGAAGTTCGATCAATCTAATTTACGATAATTTATTTAACAAATTTCAACTTGCGATAATTTACAAAAAGCCCTTGAGTTATTATATTCTTTTCAGAAAACCCCTAGTACTTATTTTCACACTAAAATGGTCATATCTTCTTTGTTTGACATCGGAATTGAGCGATTCTGGTCTCATTTCAAAGGTAATTCTACAACCTACGCATTCATGTAGGTTGCAGCCCATGACTTTGTTGCGGAGTTTGCCAAAAATGGACTTAAAGGTGCAACTAAAAATCCAAACTTTGAATTGGGATCCACAACCTTTCCATATGTGTTCACCTAGAGTCCTACACACTGGTGATCATCTTAGTTCGTCTCAAAACACTATAGAGAGTATGCAGGGACTAATCAACTGTAGGATTTAAAGAGTTTCACTCAACTCCCTTGTATTTTTCTAAACTTTCACTCACCTCCCCTTTCTTGTTGTCTGCATATGAAGGAAACTTTGTTTAGTTAGGAATGGAAAAAATGGGGTACTTACAAATACCCCTCTTTAGATGAGATTGTATCAATTAAGGGTATAGACAAGAACCACATTTTTGCCTCCAATTGGAGAGAAAGGAAGAATTTTCCAAGAGTTAAGAACATCAGACCTTTCAACTTAGCTATTACACCAATGCCTTGGCAATCACAATAATATCAGATTTAGTAGCCATCATTATCATGCAAATTATGTATAATCAAACAAATTACAGTTAGTATGCACATTCTAGATGAATTGGACAGGGGCTGTTGGAAAATCGAAATGGTGCTCATTGGGCATATGATTGAGATGAGGTAGAAAATGTGTTTTGAACAATGATGGCTCTTTGAGGTCGAGTTTGGAGATTCAGATTTGAACATTGAAACCTCATTAGGACCGAATTTGGAGATCGAGATGTGAATGTTGAAAGCTCTTTGGGACCGAACTTAGAAATTGAGATCTAAACATTGAAAGCTCTTTGGGACCGAACTCGAAAATTCAGATTTGAACATTGAAAGCTCATTAAGATGTGAACGTTGAAAGTTCATTTGGACTGAGTTTAGAGATTGAGATATGAACATTGACAGCCCTTTGGGATCGAGTTCAAAGATTCCTCCAAACTGCTTATGTATCTTGGGATGCATCTTTCCCAAGAATCAGGTCATTGTGTAGTTCGGCTTTGGTATGGATGACCCATAAGGGTCGAAAAATGGATATTACTCTACCTTGGTCTAAGAGGACTACAGGGGAGATGGCCTAAAACCGCTCAGGTGTACTCTACCTCGGTTTAGGAAGACTAAAATGGGGTATGGCTATCGAACCTGACTAAGGAAGTGGATTGGATGATGACCCTTCTATGAAAATTCTCCTTCCGACTTTGACCCTTTGGGGTGGATTTGAGAATATCAAAACTGATGATGCCTTGGAAATTTTTTCTCTTCACTCTTTTTTCTTTTTTCTCTTTTCTCTTTTCTCTTTTTTCTTTTTTCTTTTTTCTCTTTTTTCTTTTTTTTTTTCTTTTTCTCTTTTTTTTTTTTTTTTTTTTTTTTTTTTTTTTTTTTAGGATTGGGGACCTTGCACATGTTAGTATAAATCATAGAACATCATTAGCACTAAAGATTGATTTGAACATGAGATTTAATCAATTGCATCATGATGTTGAAAACTTAACACATCTTCGGCGTGAGCACAAGGATTCATAATCATGGTCATTCTTAGGAGTAAGGAAACTTGATAGAATACATGATCTCCATCATACAAGGTCATTACTAGATTCTAGATTGAAAGATGCCCTAGTGAAAACTCAAGATAAAGTTGGGAAGCACCAAAATCCCCAACCAAAGCCACCAAACAAATTTGGTGCTAACTTGCTGAGATACACGATCGACTGAATTTTTTTTATTGTACATTGTAGCAGATCAAATTGGTAGAATAGCCTCGTGGTAAACATAATGTGATATGGGTCAAGCCCATGTTCTTGATTTGCAAGCTGCTCAGAGCTTTTGCAACAATGTCATATTAGGTGTGAGCAATGTATGAATTCAGCCTAAAGTAAGCACAAGATGCCACTGGATTTGAATTCTTTCTTTTCACCGGATTTGATCTTTTCGAGACAGGGATTAGAAAAAGAAAATGGTGACTCGATTTATCTCCCATTTCCAAGTAGTACTGACTCGTCAATCTAACCTAAACAGGTGCAATATCACATCCGGATTTCATTTCTTAACATGATTGAGAAAAATGAAAAGCAAACAGGAATGACTAGATGGGCCTACTCCGCAAACATGTAATTCAGAAGAATTTGAACATTTGAAGCTTGAGTAAAATTACCAAATACACATAGAGATTGATACTCATGACTAAATTTGATTCTTCAAGAGAATGTATCTATACCTCTATTGTCTGTATGTTGTGCAAAACCACTCTTTGGTGTGCATGGAGGAGCTAGTAGAAGGAAAGCTGACATTTTGCCTCACAGCTGAAAGTAGGTAAGACCTGTAATGCACATGGGTTTTAACACAGCTAAGCTCTAAACCAAAGGGGCTAACGGATTGATTATAGAAGTATCCTCTCAGATGGATCTTTTACTCTGAGCCTTGAAAATGAGGGAGATGATTTATTCAATCGCTCGAGGATGAGTTTTCCTCTACCAATCAATTTGAGAATGTCATCTTTGCAGGAAATTATTGCTTTGGTATCCAAGGGAAGAAAAAGGCAATGATTTGATCTATTTTTCTAGGTATGACTCGCTCTAGGATGGGAGGAGAGTTTCACATGGTGGAAAACTAGGTAAGCTTTAGATCTTTTGCAAGGTGTTGGATAAATTTTATCTTGATTACGACAGCAACTGGATCTTCTTGACATGTAGTCACCAATAATATTTGGGCATGGCCAAAAGGTTAGAAAGAAAGTCTCTTTATCAGTAAATATTGCTTTGAATCATCCTCCTAGATGGAGGTTTGCTTTCGAGCAAGAAAGTATCTCCTCCCTAATGGAGGGTAAATAAGGTTAATAGCCTCATGATTTTTCTTTCTTTGAACTTCCCTTATTTGTGTTCAAATGTCTTCAGTGAAAGTGAACAAAATGGTCTCAATGTGATGAGCATGTCGCCAATGGATCTGGGCAAGATTATATGGTCTTTAAACTTATGAAGTGTTTCCCAATGTGTAATATCCAGGGTAAATGAGTAATTCAAACCCCAGTGTCTAAATCGACATTTGCATCCATTGACAGATAGGCGATTCTTTGAATAATTACTAAAGACGGTCTTAAGGGGACAGAGTTCCATACCAAATTTAGGTCCAACACCAAACAGTTCTTTCCCTCATGGAGAAGCTCAGATAAAAAAATATCTCTACAAGCTGTATCAAGATGCCGAATTATTTGTGACCACGTCTGGGCCTAAAACCTTTAAGTCTATAGACAAATATGATAATGAAGGTCCAAAAAGACTGATAAGAACCTGTCCATATGGGTCTACCATTGGGAGAGTGTTTGGTTATTTATGTATAATGGTTTATCCCACTGAGGAGATATCATTTTATTAGCTTTTCAAAAATAGACTATTAAAATCCTTGGACGTCGTTGAATTAGTGAACAACAGATGGGCATTCCAGTCAGATTTTTTGAGCAAAATTTATGTATGAATGACATGCTCACAAGAGGTGATGTCATGAAATTTTGATTGATGAATGAAGGGCTTGTAATGGAGACTCTTTGGAAGACTGTTGGATTTATGGATGGGAGGAAGAGTCTATTGTCGATAAGATATCATACTTTGATGATGATGAGGTAACGAAACCATCCCTTGTAAAGATGGGATGTAGTGGCCAAAATTGAAAGTCCAATCCAACTTATGTCTATAAAAGGCAACCAATGTGTGAGGACAAAGATAGAAATCTTTTGAAGTCGCCACCTAGATTTAGGTCTAGGACCTTAGAAATGTGAAATCTCACCCCAAGGTAAGACTTCGATTGACTCATGACCCTTA